>OZ025264.1:31085806-31206471 GCA_964019135.1 Arenicola marina | reverse complement strand
AGCCCTTTCAGACCAAGTCGTACCTCGTCAGCGGGTGTCCTAAAGTCATCTCGTACCTAGGTTATCTCTATCCGCTACTTGACCCTGCAGCGCGACGACCCCCTCCCCCCGCTGCCCCCTCTCCTCCCCTCCCACCCCTCCCACCCTAGCCCTGTTGACCCCCTCCCCCCTGACCCCTGGTGTGAACACGAGGAGACTGGGGTGGAGGCTTGTTGTTGTAAGTCACCGCCAGGGGGAGTGGGGAAGGACCGACATGGGGTGGGGTGGGAAAGGACCGAACCCCAGATGGTGCCAGTGAGGGTCGGAGGGTGGGGGGGTGGATGGTGGTTGGCGGGGGTGGCGGGGGTGGCGGGGGGTCCCAGATGATGGGAGTGGACACCATGTGACGGTGACGGAGGGGCTGTTAGGGTGAAACCCCCAGGCGATGCGATGTGCCAGGAGTGGATACAGTGAAGCACCCGCACCCCCCGGTGGACCATAGAAGTGGGGGGATTAAAGGGGCTATGAAGTGTCTGGCCTGTCCCCTAACTGTGGCGGCCGGCGTCGTCATGGTGTCGCCTGGGGATGCACCCTGTACACCCATCGCTATGTACATGCATAACCACCCTATCGCCCCTCACCCCACACCCCGATCAGCTGACGTATTCACCCTATCGCCCCTCACCCCACACCCCGATCAGCTAACGTATCCTCCCTATCGCCCCTCACCCCACACCCCGATCAGCTAACGTATCCACCCTATCGCCCCTCTCCCCACACCCCGATCAGCTAACGTATCCTTCCTATCGCCCCTCTCCCCACACCCCGATCAGCTAACGTATCCTCCCTATCGCCCCTCACCCCACACCCCGATCAGCTAACGTATCCTCCCTATCGCCCCTCACCCCACACCCCGATCAGCTAACGTATCCTCCCTATCGCCCCTCACCCCACACCCCGATCAGCTAACGTATTCACCCTATCGCCCCTCACCCCACACCCCGATCAGCTAACGTATTCACCCTATCGCCCCTCACCCCACACTCCGATCAGCTAACGTATCCTCCCTATCGCCCCTCACCCCACACCACGATCAACTAACGTATTCACCCTATCGCCCCTCACCCCACACCCCGATCAGCTAACGTATTCACCCTATCGCCCCTCTCCCCACACCCCGATCAGCTAACGTATCCTCCCTATCGCCCCTCACCCCACACCCCGATCAGCTAACGTATCCTCCCTATCGCCCCTCACCCCACACCCCGATCAGCTAACGTATTCACCCTATCGCCCCTCACCCCACACCCCGATCAGCTAACGTATTCACCCTATCGCCCCTCACCCCACACTCCGATCAGCTAACGTATCCTCCCTATCGCCCCTCACCCCACACCACGATCAACTAACGTATTCACCCTATCGCCCCTCACCCCACACCCCGATCAGCTAACGTATTCACCCTATCGCCCCTCTCCCCACACCCCGATCAGCTAACGTATCTTCCCTATCGCCCCTCTCCCCACACCCCGATCAGCTAACGTATTCACCCTATCGCCCCTCACCCCACACCCCGATCAGCTAACGTATCCACCCTATCGCCCCTCACCCCACACCCCGATCAGCTAACGTATTCACCCTATCGCCCCTCTCCCCACACCCCGATCAGCTAACGTATTCACCCTATCGCCCCTCTCCCCACACCCCGATCAGCTAACGTATTCACCCTATCGCCCCTCTCCCCACACCCCGATCAGCTAACGTATTCACCCTATCGCCCCTCTCCCCACACCCCGATCAGCTAACGTATTCACCCTATCGCCCCTCACCCCACACCCCGATCAGCTAACGTATTCACCCTATCGCCCCTCTCCCCACACCCCGATCAGCTAACGTATTCACCCTATCGCCCCTCACCCCACACCCCGATCAGCTAACGTATCCTCCCTATCGCCCCTCACCCCACACCCCGATCAGCTAACGTATCTTCCCTATCGCCCCTCAACCCACACCCTGATCAGCTAACGTATCCTCCCTACCGCCCCTCACCCCACACCCCGATCAGCTAACGTATCTTCCCTATCGCCCCTCACCCCACACTCCGATCAGCTAACGTATCCTCCCTATCGCCCCTCACCCCACACCCCGATCAGCTAACGTATCTTCTTTATCGCCCCTCAACCCACACCCTGATCAGCTAACGTATCCTCCCTATCGCCCCTCACCCCACAACCCGATCAGCTAACGTATCTTCCCTATCGCCCCTCACCCCACACTCCGATCAGCTAACGTATCCTCCCTATCGCCCCTCACCCCACACCCCGATCAGCTAACGTATCTTCTTTATCGCCCCTCAACCCACACCCTGATCAGCTAACGTATCCTCCCTACCGCCCCTCACCCCACACCCCGATCAGCTAACGTATCCTCCCTATCGCCCCTCACCCCACACCCCGATCAGCTAACGTATCCTCCCTATCGCCCCTCACCCCACACCCCGATCAGCTGACGTATTCACCCTATCGCCCCTCACCCCACACCCCGATCAGCTAACGTATCCTCCCTATCGCCCCTCACCCCACACCCCGATCAGCTGACGTATTCACCCTATCGCCCCTCACCCCACACCCCGATCAGCTCACGTATCCTCCCTATCGCCCCTCTCCCCACACCCCGATCAGCTAACGTATCCACCCTATCGCCCCTTAACCCACACCCCGATCAGCTAACGTATCCTCCCTATCGCCCCTCTCCCCACACCCCGATCAGCTAACGTATCCACCCTATCGCCCCTTAACCCACACCCCGATCAGCTAACGTATCCTCCCTATCGCCCCTCACCCCACACCCCGATCAGCTAACGTATCCTCCCTATCGCCCCTCTCCCCACACCCCGATCAGCTAGCGTATCTTCCCTATCGCCCCTCACCCCACACCCCGATCAGCTAACGTATCCTCCCTATCGCCCCTCACCCCACACCCCGATCAGCTAACGTATCCTCCCTATCGCCCCTCACACCACACCCCGATCAGCTAACGTATCCACCCTATCGCCCCTCTCCCCACACCCCGATCAGCTAGCGTATCTTCCCTATCGCCCCTCACCCCACACCCCGATCAGCTAACGTATCCTCCCTATCGCCCCTCACCCCACACCCCGATCAGCTAACGTATCCTCCCTATCGCCCCTCTCCCCACACCCCGATCAGCTCACGTATCCTTCCTATCGCCCCTCACCCCACACCCCGATCAGCTAACGTATCCTCCCTATCGCCCCTCTCCCCACACCCCGATCAGCTAACGTATCCTCCCTATCGCCCCTCTCCCCACACCCCGATCAGCTAACGTATCCTCCCTATCGCCCCTCACCCCACACCCCGATCAGCTAACGTATCCTCCCTATCGCCCCTCTCCCCACACCCCGATCAGCTAACGTATCCTCCCTATCGCCCCTTAACCCACACCCCGATCAGCTAACGTATCCACCCTATCGCCCCTCAACCCACACCCCGATCAGCTAACGTATCTTCCCTATCGCTCCTCACCCCACACCCCGATCAGCTAACGTATCCTCCCTATCGCCCCTCACCCCACACTCCGATCAGCTAACGTATTCACCCTATCGCCCCTCACCCCACACCCCGATCAGCTAACGTATCCTCCCTATCGCCCCTCTCCCCACACCCCGATCAGCTAGCGTATCTTCCCTATCGCCCCTCTCCCCACACCCCGATCAGCTAACGTATCCTCCCTATCGCCCCTCACCCCTCACCCCGATCAGCTAACGTATCCTCCCTATCGCCCCTCTCCCCACACCCCGATCAGCTAACGTATCCTCCCTATCGCCCCTCACCCCACACCCCGATCAGCTAACGTATTCACCCTATCGCCCCTCTCCCCACACCCCGATCAGCTAACGTATCCTTCCTATCGCCCCTCACCCCACACCCCGATCAGCTAACGTATTCACCCTATCGCCCCTCTCCCCACACCCCGATCAGCTAACGTATCCACCCTATCGCCCCTCACCCCACACCCCGATCAGCTAACGTATCCACCCTATCGCCCCTCTCCCCACACCCCGATCAGCTAACGTATCCTTCCTATCGCCCCTCACCCCACACCCCGATCAGCTAACGTATCCTCCCTATCGCCCCTCACCCCACACCCCGATCAGCTAACGTATCCTCCCTATCGCCCCTCACCCCACACCCCGATCAGCTAACGTATCCTTCCTATCGCCCCTCACCCCACACCCCGATCAGCTAACGTATCCTTCCTATCGCCCCTCACCCCACACCCCGATCAGCTAACGTATCCTCCCTATCGCCCCTCACCCCACACCCCGATCAGCTAACGTATCCTCCCTATCGCCCCTCACCCCACACCCCGATCAGCTAACGTATCCTCCCTATCGCCCCTCACCCCACACCCCGATCAGCTAACGTATCCTTCCTATCGCCCCTCACCCCACACCCCGATCAGCTAACGTATCCTCCCTACCGCCCCTCACCCCACACCCCGATCAGCTAACGTATTCACCCTATCGCCCCTCTCCCCACACCCCGATCAGCTAACGTATCCACCCTATCGCCCCTCACCCCACACCCCGATCAGCTAACGTATCCTTCCTATCGCCCCTCACCCCACACCCCGATCAGCTAACGTATCCTCCCTATCGCCCCTCACACCACACCCCGATCAGCTAACGTATCCACCCTATCGCCCCTCAACCCACACCCTGATCAGCTAACGTATCCTTCCTATCGCCCCTCACCCCACACCCCGATCAGCTAACGTATCCTTCCTATCGCCCCTCTCCCCACACCCCGATCAGCTCACGTATCCTCCCTATCGCCCCTCACCCCACACCCCGATCAGCTGACGTATTCACCCTATCGCCCCTCTCCCCACACCCCGATCAGCTAACGTATCCTCCCTATCGCCCCTCTCCCCACACCCCGATCAGCTAACGTATCCTCCCTATCGCCCCTCTCCCCACACCCCGATCAGCTCACGTATCCTCCCTATCGCCCCTCACACCACACCCCGATCAGCTAACGTATCCTTCCTATCGCCCCTCTCCCCACACCCCGATCAGCTCACGTATCCTCCCTATCGCCCCTCACCCCACACCCCGATCAGCTGACGTATTCACCCTATCGCCCCTCTCCCCACACCCCGATCAGCTAACGTATCCTCCCTATCGCCCCTCACCCCACACCCCGATCAGCTAACGTATCCTCCCTATCGCCCCTCACCCCACACCCCGATCAGCTAACGTATCCTTCCTATCGCCCCTCACCCCACACCCCGATCAGCTAACGTATCCTCCCTATCGCCCCTCTCCCCACACCCCGATCAGCTAACGTATCCTCCCTATCGCCCCTCACACCACACCCCGATCAGCTAACGTATCCTCCCTATCGCCCCTCACACCACACCCCGATCAGCTAACGTATCCACCCTATCGCCCCTCACCCCACACCCCGATCAGCTAACGTGTCCACCCTACCGCCCCTCACCCCACACCCCGATCAGCTAACGTATCCTCCCTATCGCCCCTCACACCACACCCCGATCAGCTAACGTATCCTTCCTATCGCCCCTCTCCCCACACCCCGATCAGCTAACGTATCCTCCCTATCGCCCCTCACCCCACACCCCGATCAGCTAACGTATCCTCCCTATCGCCCCTCACCCCACACCCCGATCAGCTAACGTATCCTCCCTATCGCCCCTCACCCCACACCCCGATCAGCTAACGTATCCTTCCTATCGCCCCTCACCCCACACCCCGATCAGCTAACGTATCCTCCCTATCGCCCCTCTCCCCACACCCCGATCAGCTAACGTATCCTTCCTATCGCCCCTCACCCCACACCCCGATCAGCTAACGTATCCTCCCTATCGCCCCTCTCCCCACACCCCGATCAGCTAACGTATCCTTCCTATCGCCCCTCACACCACACCCCGATCAGCTAACGTATTCACCCTATCGCCCCTCACCCCACACTCCGATCAGCTAACGTATCCACCCTATCGCCCCTCACCCCACACCCCGATCAGCTAACGTATCCTCCCTATCGCCCCTCTCCCCACACCCCGATCAGCTAACGTATCCTTCCTATCGCCCCTCACCCCACACCCCGATCAGCTAACGTATCCTCCCTACCGCCCCTCACCCCACACCCCGATCAGCTAACGTATTCACCCTATCGCCCCTCTCCCCACACCCCGATCAGCTAACGTATCCACCCTATCGCCCCTCACCCCACACCCCGATCAGCTAACGTATCCTTCCTATCGCCCCTCACCCCACACCCCGATCAGCTAACGTATCCTTCCTATCGCCCCTCACCCCACACCCCGATCAGCTAACGTATCCTCCCTATCGCCCCTCTCCCCACACCCCGATCAGCTAACGTATCCACCCTATCGCCCCTCAACCCACACCCTGATCAGCTAACGTATCCTTCCTATCGCCCCTCACCCCACACCCCGATCAGCTAACGTATCCTCCCTATCGCCCCTCTCCCCACACCCCGATCAGCTAACGTATCCTTCCTATCGCCCCTCACCCCACACCCCGATCAGCTAACGTATCCACCCTATCGCCCCTCTCCCCACACCCCGATCAGCTAACGTATCCTCCCTACCGCCCCTCACACCACACCCCGATCAGCTAACGTATTCACCCTATCGCCCCTCTCCCCACACCCCGATCAGCTAACGTATCCACTCTATCACCCCTCTCCCCACACCCCGATCAGCTAACGTATCCACCCTATCGCCCCTCAACCCACACCCCGATCAGCTAACGTATCCACCCTATCGCCCCTCACCCCACACCCCGATCAGCTAACGTATCCTCCCTATCGCCCCTCTCCCCACACCCCGATCAGCTAACGTATCCACTCTATCACCCCTCTCCCCACACCCCGATCAGCTAACGTATCCACCCTATCGCCCCTCACCCCACACCCCGATCAGCTAACGTATCCTCCCTACCGCCCCTCACACCACACCCCGATCAGCTAACGTATTCACCCTATCGCCCCTCTCCCCACACCCCGATCAGCTAACGTATTCACCCTATCGCCCCTCTCCCCACACCCCGATCAGCTAACGTATCCACTCTATCACCCCTCTCCCCACACCCCGATCAGCTAACGTATCCACCCTATCGCCCCTCACCCCACACCCCGATCAGCTAACGTATCCTCCCTACCGCCCCTCACACCACACCCCGATCAGCTAACGTATTCACCCTATCGCCCCTCTCCCCACACCCCGATCAGCTAACGTATCCACTCTATCACCCCTCTCCCCACACCCCGATCAGCTAACGTATCCACCCTATCGCCCCTCAACCCACACCCCGATCAGCTAACGTATCCACCCTATCGCCCCTCACCCCACACCCCGATCAGCTAACGTATCCTCCCTATCGCCCCTCTCCCCACACCCCGATCAGCTAACGTATCCTCCCTATCGCCCCTCTCCCCACACCCCGATCAGCTAACGTATCCACCCTATCGCCCCTCACCCCACACCCCGATCAGCTAACGTATCCACCCTATCGCCCCTCACCCCACACCCCGATCAGCTAACGTATCCTCCCTATCGCCCCTCTCCCCACACCCCGATCAGCTAACGTATCCTCCCTATCGCCCCTCTCCCCACACCCCGATCAGCTAACGTATCCACCCTATCGCCCCTCACCCCACACCCCGATCAGCTAACGTATCCACCCTATCGCCCCTCACCCCACACCCCGATCAGCTAACGTATCCTCCCTATCGCCCCTCTCCCCACACCCCGATCAGCTAACGTATCCACCCTATCGCCCCTCACCCCACACCCCGATCAGCTAACGTATCCTCCCTATCGCCCCTCTCCCCACACCCCGATCAGCTAACGTATCCACCCTATCGCCCCTCAACCCACACCCCGATCAGCTAACGTATCCTTCCTATCGCCCCTCACCCCACACCCCGATCAGCTAACGTATCCACCCTATCGCCCCTCTCCCCACACCCCGATCAGCTAACGTATCCACCCTATCGCCCCTCAACCCACACCCTGATCAGCTAACGTATCCTTCCTATCGCCCCTCACCCCACACCCCGATCAGCTAACGTATCCTCCCTATCGCCCCTCACCCCACACTCCGATCAGCTAACGTATCCTCCCTATCGCCCCTCACCCCACACCCCGATCAGCTAACGTATCCTTCCTATCGCCCCTCACCCCACACCCCGATCAGCTAACGTATCCTCCCTATCGCCCCTCACCCCACACCCCGATCAGCTAACGTATCCACCCTATCGCCCCTCTCCCCACACCCCGATCAGCTAACGTATCCTTCCTATCGCCCCTCACCCCACACCCCGATCAGCTAACGTATCCACCCTATCGCCCCTCACCCCACACCCCGATCAGCTAACGTATCAACTCAATCGCCCCTCAACCCACACCCCGATCAGCTAACGTATCCTCCCTATCGCCCCTCACCCCACACCCCGATCAGCTAACGTATCCTCCCTATCGTCCCTCTCCCCACACCCCGATCAGCTAACGTATCCACCCTATCGCCCCTCAACCCACACTCCGATCAGCTAACGTATCCTCCCTATCGCCCCTCTCCCCACACCCCGATCAGCTAACGTATCCACCCTATCGCCCCTCACCCCACACCCCGATCAGCTAACGTATCCTTCCTATCGCCCCTCACCCCACACCCCGATCAGCTAACGTATCCTCCCTATCGCCCCTCACCCCACACTCCGATCAGCTAACGTATCCTCCCTATCGCCCCTCACCCCACACCCCGATCAGCTAACGTATCCTTCCTATCGCCCCTCAAACCACACCCCGATCAGCTAACGTATCCTTCCTATCGCCCCTCACCCCACACCCCGATCAGCTAACGTATCCACCCTATCGCCCCTCACCCCACACCCCGATCAGCTAACGTATCCACCCTATCGCCCCTCTCCCCACACCCCGATCAGCTAACGTATCCTTCCTATCGCCCCTCACCCCACACCCCGATCAGCTAACGTATCCTCCCTATCGCCCCTCACACCACACCCCGATCAGCTGACGTATTCACCCTATCGCCCCTCACCCCACACCCCGATCAGCTAACGTATCCTTCCTATCGCCCCTCACCCCACACCCCGATCAGCTAACGTATCCTCCCTATCGCCCCTCACCCCACACCCCGATCAGCTAACGTATCCTCCCTATCGCCCCTCACCCCACACCCCGATCAGCTAACGTATTCACCCTATCGCCCCTCTCCCCACACCCCGATCAGCTAACGTATCCTTCCTATCGCCCCTCACCCCACACCCCGATCAGCTGACGTATCCACCCTATCGCCCCTCACACCACACCCCGATCAGCTAACGTATCCACCCTATCGCCCCTCACCCCACACCCCGATCAGCTAACGTATCCTCCCTACCGCCCCTCACCCCACACCCCGATCAGCTAACGTATCCTCCCTATCGCCCCTCTCCCCACACCCCGATCAGCTAACGTATCCTTCCTATCGCCCCTCACCCCACACCCCGATCAGCTAACGTATCCTCCCTATCGCCCCTCACCCCACACCCCGATCAGCTAACGTATCCTCCCTATCGCCCCTCTCCCCACACCCCGATCAGCTAACGTATCCTCCCTATCGCCCCTCACCCCACACCCCGATCAGCTAACGTATCCTTCCTATCGCCCCTCACCCCACACCCCGATCAGCTAACGTATCCTCCCTATCACCCCTCTCCCCACACCCCGATCAGCTAACGTATCCTCCCTATCGCCCCTCTCCCCACACGCCGATCAGCTAACGTATCCACCCTATCGCCCCTCACCCCACACCCCGATCAGCTAACGTATCCACCCTATCGCCCCTCAACCCACACCCCGATCAGCTAACGTATCCACCCTATCGCCCCTCACCCCACACCCTGATCAGCTAACGTATCCACCCTATCGCCCCTCACCCCACACCCCGATCAGCTGACGTATCCACCCTATCGCCCCTCACCCCACACCCCGATCAGCTGACGTATCCACCCTATCGCCCCTCACACCACACCCCGATCAGCTAACGTATCCACCCTATCGCCCCTCAACCCACACCCCGATCAGCTAACGTATCCACCCTATCGCCCCTCAACCCACACCCCGATCAGCTAACGTATCCTCCCTATCGCCCCTCACCCCACACCCCGATCAGCTCACGTATCCTCCCTATCGCCCCTCACCCCACACCCCGATCAGCTAACGTATCCACCCTATCGCCCCTCTCCCCACACCCCGATCAGCTAACGTATCCTTCCTATCGCCCCTCTCCCCACACCCCGATCAGCTAACGTATCCTCCCTATCGCCCCTCACCCCACACCCCGATCAGCTAACGTATCCTCCCTATCGCCCCTCTCCCCACACCCCGATCAGCTAACGTATCCTCCCTATCGCCCCTCACACCACACCCCGATCAGCTAACGTATCCTCCCTATCGCCCCTCTCCCCACACCCCGATCAGCTAACGTATCCTCCCTATCGCCCCTCACACCACACCCCGATCAGCTAACGTATCCTCCCTATCGCCCCTCACCCCACACCCCGATCAGCTAACGTATCCTCCCTATCGCCCCTCTCCCCACACCCCGATCAGCTAACGTATCCACCCTATCGCCCCTCTCCCCACACCCCGATCAGCTAACGTATCCTCCCCATCGCCCCTCACACCACACCCCGATCAGCTAACGTATCCTCCCTATCGCCCCTCACCCCACACCCCGATCAGCTCACGTATCCTTCCTATCGCCCCTCACCCCACACCCCGATCAGCTAACGTATCCTTCCTATCGCCCCTCACCCCACACCCCGATCAGCTAACGTATCCTCCCTATCGCCCCTCACACCACACCCCGATCAGCTAACGTATCCTTCCTATCGCCCCTCTCCCCACACCCCGATCAGCTAACGTATTCACCCTATCGCCCCTCACCCCACACCCCGATCAGCTAACGTATCTTCCCTATCGCCCCTCAACCCACACCCCGATCAGCTAACGTATCCTCCCTATCGCCCCTCACCCCACACCCCGATCAGCTAACGTATCCACCCTATCGCCCCTCACCCCACACCCCGATCAGCTCACGTATCCTCCCTATCGCCCCTCTCCCCACACCCCGATCAGCTAACGTATCCACCCTATCGCCCCTCTCCCCACACCCCGATCAGCTAACGTATCCTCCCTATCGCCCCTCTCCCCACACCCCGATCAGCTAACGTATCCACCCTATCGCCCCTCTCCCCACACCCCGATCAGCTAACGTATCCTTCCTATCGCCCCTCACACCACACCCCGATCAGCTAACGTATCCTCCCTATCGCCCCTCTCCCCACACCCCGATCAGCTAACGTATCCTCCCTATCGCCCCTCACACCACACCCCGATCAGCTAACGTATCCTTCCTATCGCCCCTCAACCCACACCCCGATCAGCTAACGTATCCTCCCTATCGCCCCTCACCCCACACCCCGATCAGCTAACGTATCCACCCTATCGCCCCTCACCCCACACCCCGATCAGCTCACGTATCCTCCCTATCGCCCCTCACCCCACACCCCGATCAGCTAACGTATCCACCCTATCGCCCCTCTCCCCACACCCCGATCAGCTAACGTATCCTTCCTATCGCCCCTCACACCACACCCCGATCAGCTAACGTATCCTCCCTATCGCCCCTCTCCCCACACCCCGATCAGCTAACGTATCCTCCCTATCGCCCCTCACACCACACCCCGATCAGCTAACGTATCCTTCCTATCGCCCCTCAACCCACACCCCGATCAGCTAACGTATCCTCCCTATCGCCCCTCACCCCACACCCCGATCAGCTAACGTATCCACCCTATCGCCCCTCACCCCACACCCCGATCAGCTCACGTATCCTCCCTATCGCCCCTCACCCCACACCCCGATCAGCTAACGTATCCACCCTATCGCCCCTCACCCCACACCCCGATCAGCTAACGTATCCTCCCTATCGCCCCTCACCCCACACCCCGATCAGCTAACGTATCCTTCCTATCGCCCCTCACCCCACACCCCGATCAGCTAACGTATCCTCCCTATCGCCCCTCACACCACACCCCGATCAGCTAACGTATCCACCCTATCGCCCCTCACCCCACACCCCGATCAGCTCACGTATCCTCCCTATCGCCCCTCACCCCACACCCCGATCAGCTAACGTATCCACCCTATCGCCCCTCTCCCCACACCCCGATCAGCTAACGTATCCTTCCTATCGCCCCTCTCCCCACACCCCGATCAGCTAACGTATCCTTCCTATCGCCCCTCACCCCACACCCCGATCAGCTAACGTATCCACCCTATCGCCCCTCTCCCCACACCCCGATCAGCTAACGTATCCTTCCTATCGCCCCTCTCCCCACACCCCGATCAGCTAACGTATCCTTCCTATCGCCCCTCACCCCACACCCCGATCAGCTAACGTATCCTTCCTATCGCCCCTCACACCACACCCCGATCAGCTGACGTATTCGCCCTATCGCCCCTCACCCCACACCCCGATCAGCTAACGTATCCTTCCTATCGCCCCTCAACCCACACCCCGATCAGCTAACGTATCTTCCCTATCGCCCCTCTCCCCACACCCCGATCAGCTAACGTATCTTCCCTATCGCCCCTCTCCCCACACCCCGATCAGCTAACGTATCCTCCCTATCGCCCCTCACCCCACACCCCGATCAGCTGACGTATTCACCCTATCGCCCCTCACCCCACACCCCGATCAGCTAACGTATCCTTCCTATCGCCCCTCAACCCACACCCCGATCAGCTAACGTATCTTCCCTATCGCCCCTCTCCCCACACCCCGATCAGCTAACGTATCTTCCCTATCGCCCCTCTCCCCACACCCCGATCAGCTAACGTATCCTCCCTATCGCCCCTCACCCCACACCCCGATCAGCTGACGTATTCACCCTATCGCCCCTCACCCCACACCCCGATCAGCTAACGTATCCTTCCTATCGCCCCTCAACCCACACCCCGATCAGCTAACGTATCTTCCCTATCGCCCCTCTCCCCACACCCCGATCAGCTAACGTATCCTCCCTATCGCCCCTCACACCACACCCCGATCAGCTGACGTATTCACCCTATCGCCCCTCACCCCACACCCCGATCAGCTAACGTATCCTTCCTATCGCCCCTCACACCACACCCCGATCAGCTGACGTATCCTTCCTATCGCCCCTCACACCACACCCCGATCAGCTGACGTATCCACCCTATCGCCCCTCACCCCACACCCCGATCAGCTAACGTATCCTCCCTATCGCCCCTCACACCACACCCCGATCAGCTGACGTATTCACCCTATCGCCCCTCACCCCACACCCCGATCAGCTAACGTATCCTTCCTATCGCCCCTCACCCCACACCCCGATCAGCTAACGTATCCTTCCTATCGCCCCTCACACCACACCCCGATCAGCTGACGTATCCACCCTATCGCCCCTCACCCCACACCCCGATCAGCTAACGTATCCTTCCTATCGCCCCTCACACCACACCCCGATCAGCTAACGTATTCACCCTATCGCCCCTCACCCCACACCCCGATCAGCTAACGTATCCTTCCTATCGCCCCTCACCCCACACCCCGATCAGCTAACGTATCCTCCCTATCGCCCCTCACCCCACACCCCGATCAGCTAACGTATCCTCCCTACCGCCCCTCACCCCACACCCCGATCAGCTAACGTATCCTCCCTATCGCCCCTCACCCCACACCCCGATCAGCTAACGTATCCTTCCTATCGCCCCTCACCCCACACCCCGATCAGCTAACGTATCCTCCCTACCGCCCCTCACCCCACACCCCGATCAGCTAACGTATCCTCCCTATCGCCCCTCACCCCACACCCCGATCAGCTAACGTATCCTCCCTATCGCCCCTCACCCCACACCCCGATCAGCTAACGTATCCACCCTATCGCCCCTCACCCCACACCCCGATCAGCTCACGTATCCTCCCTATCGCCCCTCACCCCACACCCCGATCAGCTAACGTATCCACCCTATCGCCCCTCTCCCCACACCCCGATCAGCTAACGTATCCTCCCTATCGCCCCTCTCCCCACACCCCGATCAGCTAACGTATCCACTCTATCACCCCTCTCCCCACACCCCGATCAGCTAACGTATCCTCCCTATCGCCCCTCACCCCACACCCCGATCAGCTAACGTATCCTCCCTATCGCCCCTCACACCACACCCCGATCAGCTAACGTATCCACTCTATCACCCCTCTCCCCACACCCCGATCAGCTAACGTATCCTCCCTATCGCCCCTCTCCCCACACCCCGATCAGCTAACGTATCCACTCTATCACCCCTCTCCCCACACCCCGATCAGCTAACGTATCCTCCCTATCGCCCCTCACCCCACACCCCGATCAGCTAACGTATCCTCCCTATCGCCCCTCACACCACACCCCGATCAGCTAACGTATCCACTCTATCACCCCTCTCCCCACACCCCGATCAGCTAACGTATCCACCCTATCGCCCCTCTCCCCACACCCCGATCAGCTAACGTATCCACTCTATCGCCCCTCACCCCACACCCCGATCAGCTAACGTATCCTCCCTATCGCCCCTCTCCCCACACCCCGATCAGCTAACGTATCCACTCTATCACCCCTCTCCCCACACCCCGATCAGCTAACGTATCCTCCCTATCGCCCCTCACCCCACACCCCGATCAGCTAACGTATCCTCCCTATCGCCCCTCACACCACACCCCGATCAGCTAACGTATCCACTCTATCACCCCTCTCCCCACACCCCGATCAGCTAACGTATCCACCCTATCGCCCCTCTCCCCACACCCCGATCAGCTAACGTATCTTCCCTATCGCCCCTCTCCCCACACCCCGATCAGCTAACGTATCCTCCCTATCGCCCCTCACCCCACACTCCGATCAGCTAACGTATCCTCCCTATCACCCCTCTCCCCACACCCCGATCAGCTAACGTATCCACCCTATCGCCCCTCACCCCACACCCCGATCAGCTAACGTATTCTCCCTATCACCCCTCTCCCCACACCCCGATCAGCTAACGTATCCTCCCTATCGCCCCTCACACCACACCCCGATCAGCTAACGTATCAACTCAATCGCCCCTCAACCCACACCCCGATCAGCTAACGTATCCTCCCTACCGCCCCTCACCCCACACCCCGATCAGCTAACGTATCTTCCCTATCGCCCCTCACCCCACACCCTGATCAGCTAACGTATCCTCCCTATCGCCCCTCACCCCACACCCCGATCAGCTAACGTATCTTCCCTATCGCCCCTCAACCCACACCCCGATCAGCTAACGTATCAACCCAATCGCCCCTCAACCCACACCCCGATCAGCTAACGTATCCTCCCTATCGCCCCTCAACCCACACCCCGATCAGCTACCGTACAACCCACGCGTCATCGGCGCGGTGGTCGTGCCCATATGTACCCAAAAGTGGCCTCAAACGGCAATCTAGTAATCCTACAGGTGTTTGCGTGCTTCTGTGTGTGTGGGTGGGGGTGGGAGGGGCGGGGGGGGGGGCGATGGAGAGGCGGGTTGTTAGTGACATGGTTTGCTAATGGCTGCTTGAATATTTACGTCAATATTTACCCAATGAAATATTCACCGATTTGTGCCCAATCCATTAACAAGCCGGCGCAATGGGGTATGTATGTATATGGCAGAGGCTGTGGCAGGGGGCTTACACCAATATAGTGGCAGATTTTATAGTCAAACGGGCCTCCACGATCAAAAAAGGAGTGGGGTGACAGGGTCGGATCCAGATATGCTGGAAAAGGGGGGGCCGAATTCGAGTAACGGCCTAGGTTTTCGGTTTTCTTATGTTAAATGGTATAAATGTTGGCCCTAAAAGGGGGGGTGGGTAGGGCCGGGTCGCCCCCCCCCCCGCCTGGATCCGCCCCTGGGTGGTGTCCGACCCCCAGCCCAATGAAAGAAAACTGTTACATATTATAGTATTATATCGATGTTAGAGAGAGAGGTAAGGTTATGTGTGTGCATCCGCAACTGCCATGGCAACGCTGCTCACCTTCATGATAAGGCCTTTAAGTGGTGCTATGTTCAATGGCGGAAGACCAGGAAATAACTTACAAGTTATTTTGGTTCATTTCCGAAAACGTGAGTCGCCAAACATAATCCTTTTTTCTCGCCTGGCGAAATGATAAATCGATTCGAAGCGGGACCATTTGTAACCAAAGCTTTGTTTCTTGCCGGAAATTTGACCTGCCTGGTGTGCGGTCGAGCAGTTGGTGGTTGGGTTATCAATGGAGACACGGCATGCCTTGAATGGTGGCCTCCGCCTGGGCGAGCGCTTTTAACAGCGGCCAGAGGAATTATTATGTTATTTCATGTGGTGATAAATGGAAAAGCAAAGGCAGACAGACGAATGTTGCCATCGTGACATGATATGATCGGGGATGAAATGCTGCAATGGGCGGGAGTTTGGAGACCAGCAGACAACTCTTTTGAGGAAGAATGCCGTTTTTCAATGCAAAATTTAGGCCATCTGAGGCGTGAACCCCCACCCCCTGTCGTCCAACAATGTGTGGACTCCTCGGTCGCAATTTTTTACAGAGCCTGCCCTCCCGGTTGCAAGTTTCAGTGGACCCCCTGCTTTTCAAATTCTGGATCCACCCCGGAAACGACATGAAAAGGCATGAGTTTTAAGAAACGACAAAAAACGGCGGGAATTTAGTGACAAGCAAACGACAGAAAAAGGCGGAAGTTTGAAAATATGCAAACGACAAACAATGGCGGGAATTTGGTGACAAGCAAACGACAAAAAAGAATGACATATTATTTGAAAAAAAATATTTGCTTAGTTATCCTGCTTGCAAATCTTTGATGTTAATACAAGATTGCATTATTTCAGTCGTTTAGATGTGACAGAACGCAACTGAAAAGTCCGACCAACAGTTCTCCCAATATACATCACGATTCAACATATATTTAAATTTTAACAAAGGGGTACGATATACAGATTTTTTTTTTCGATGTGTTTATTTAACAACAAAATTTCGTAAATCGAGCCATTGATACAGTGTCCATACACGAACGAAGTCGGAACCAGCCAGCTGAATTATATAGCAGCAATTAAAGCGTATATATCAAAGTAAAGTAAAGCATCGCTTTTACCCTTGGTATTTTTACCCCGAGTCCTGTATGGCCATTCCTAAAGGAAGGGGGGTGGGGGGGGGGCGAAGAACCGGCGACACAAAGACCACAGGGAAGTTACTGCCTTTAAGAGAACTGTACAGATCTTATACTTACGGCCGAGGTTCGAAATCAGAGGCTGTTCCAGCTGTTCCAGCTGAATCCGTGTGCAACATTTCTGGAGCGTTAACGGTTGTCATTTAGGGTAATTAGGGCGATCTCTGGTTCAGGCATGTTCAGATAAACCATTTGTTATTGCTCCTACCTTTGAAGTCCGACCAACGAACAATATTACTTACCATTATACACGATTCCGGATGCCATAACTCTAAATAGACCTAATGTGACAAACGTGAGGTTTGAGTTTTTGATTCGTATTTGTATTGATTGGTTGATCCAAGCGTGCATGCGATAAACAGGGTGAGGGTCTGCGAGGGGGGGGGGGCGGTGAAGAGGGGTGAGGGATAAGGGTGGGTCGAGGTGAGGTAGGGCGGGCGGGGGTTTGATTAGTTGGTTGTATATTCAGGACGCTTTAACCAAGTTTGGTCACATCGCGTCAATGGGAGAAGGAAGTGAGAGTGGAGCCATATCCCCGGGGGTAACCCCCTACTCTTTGCGAAGAAGGACATGGGATGTTTATCCTGCGAACACACAGGCATGGCTACAGCGGGGCTCGAACCATCGATCCACGTGCCGTTGGGCTCTCAGGTGGCCAGGGCACTCAAGGCGAGCGCTGTAGCCCACTGAGTGGGGGTCTGAGTGTGATAAAAGGAATAGGGAGGCGAGTGAGATATAGAGGGTATGCGTGGGGTGAGGTGGTATTTTGTTGAAGAGAGGTGAAGTGAGGTAAGGGTGGAAAAGATGGGGGGGGGGGGTGTCAGATAAAGAGGATGGGTGGTGGGTAGAGATGAGTAGGGTGTGCGTAAGAGTGATGTGGAGGGTGTAGGGGGGTTGTCGGAGAGGGGTGTCGAGTGTGATGGAGAGGGGTGTCGAGTGTGGTGGAGAGGGGTTTGCAGGTGTTTGGTGGAGAGGGATGTGTTGGAAAGGGGTGGATGGGGGTGGGGTGGTGGGGACAGAGTGGGATGGAGAGGGGTGGAGAGAGGTAGGGTGTGTGTGGGGGTGTGTTGGAGAGGGGTGGGGATGGTGGGGAAGAAAGGGGTGGACGGTGAACGGGGGTGGAGCCTGTTGACGACATGAGGGGAACAGTGCACACCACAGTGAGCCAAACAAGTAAAGACGTGACCAAGTCATTAAAGCGGAAATGTAAATGCTTACGGGGCAGGCAAGGGGAAACAGGCCAGGAAGGGGTGGTGCAAGCGATAGAAGTTGGCAGTTATGGCGTTGATGGCAGTAACTCTTGTGATGCTGGTGGCGCTGGGGCGCTGGTGGCGCTGGTGGCGCTGGTGGCGCTGCTTGTGGTGCTCAATAGAGGAGAGGTGGGGTGGGGGGGCGGAGATGGAAGTTGGGGGGTGGGGTCGGGGGTGGAGGGGTGGTGTTACTCCGCTGTATGGAGATACAAGGATCTCGTATATTGTTGTTAGTTTGTTATAGTCTGTGACAAGCTTTTTTACCGTTCATGGCTCTTTCCCTGGTTATACGGCCTCCTTTCTCCGCAGCCCAATCGATTTCCAAAAGCCGATTGTTTTGAGAGGGGCTGGCAGCCAGCAATTCTCTCCCCTCCCCCAATCCCCACCACCCTGCCGCCTTCACCCTCACCCCCCACCCTCCCCCTCAGCCGCCCCACATGGTCGTGAAACGCCCCCAAGCTCACATCTCTTTGACGCTTGGTGGCCGCAGCCTATTCCCGGGTCAGTCTGCCTCCGTTGCCATAAAAAGAAAAAGCTCCCCCTGACAGCTGACTGAGACAGGCTTATGTTTGGTCCAATGAGTAATAGCCGCGCGAGTCACCCACTCACAAAGTCGACTCGGGCAGATCGACGACCGTTTTGCCGCCTGCACCAAATAAAGACCAAGGTTGGGCGATAATACCTCCGCCTGAGACAAATCCTCGGTCACTATTTGCCAACGAAGGGACAAAACAGAGGACTTAATCCCGATTCCACCTTGGGCAAGGCAGGTATGATGTCGACCTGCCGCACAACGGTTTAATTAACGGTTTAATTAACATCATTGTCCATAGTCACCATTTCGAGGCGTTATTTCGCTGTCCCAACAGAGATTATTATTGTATCTTTAGACAGTTTTTTTTACCCTATACTATGGGAGTATGTTATGTTATCACATCAGTGCTTCTTACCGTATTTTACCAGATTTTAGTATCCTATCCTATCAGGGTTTTTTCCTCTACACCATAACAATATTATTTCATCTTATCAGAGCTTATTAATATTGTTTTCAGAACTTATCAACGTATCCCAACATAGTAATATTATCCTATGCAATCTATACGAGTTTATTGACATAGCCATTACAACTTATTATCTTATACAATCAGAGCTTATTAACCTAACTCATTAAGTTATCGTCGGAGTCTATCTTCCTATACAATCAAACATTATTCTGGCCAATAGGGTTTTCTACCCAATCCCGTCAGTGCTTGTTATCCTATCCCATCAGATTGCCCCATATTATCCTATCCCATCAGATTGCCCCATATTATCCTATCCCATCAGATTGCCCCATATTATCCTATCCCATCAGATTGCCCCATATTATCATATCCCATCAGATTGCCCCATATTATCATATCCCATCAGATTGCCCCATATTATAATATCCCATCAGATTGCCCCATATTATCCTATCCCATCAGATTGCCCCATATTATCCTATCCCATCAGATTGCCCCATATTATCATATCCCATCAGATTGCCCCATATTATCATATCCCATCAGATTGCCCCATATTATCATATACCATCAGATTGCCCCATATTATCATATCCCATCAGATTGCCCCATATTATCCTATCCCATCAGATTGCCCCATATTATCATATCCCATCAGATTGCCCCATATTATCATATCCCATCAGATTGCCCCATATTATCATATCCCATCAGATTGCCCCATATTATCATATCCCATCAGATTGCCCCATATTATCATATCCCATCAGATTGCCCCATATTATCATATCCCATCAGATTGCCCCATATTATCATATCCCATCACAGCTAATTATCCTATCTCATCAGATTTCAAGATATAAAAACGGGGAACATCAGAAGGATCTTTGATATATATTCCGTTTATATTTGTTCCGTAGACAGACCTAACAGTCTGACGCAAGATTTGATAGATAAATTAAATCGAAGGATATTTAGCGGAAAGTGTTGTAATTTATATTAGACAAATATCTGTGTGCACGGTCTTGTAACGGCGATCCACAAACATTCTAGCTGACTACATGTATTGGTTGTTAGTGATTTATGAAAGACTATTTATTTATTTGGATCAGAAGACGATAATAATGCATACCAATATCCTAATGTCTATATAATATGGCGTTTACCACGGGTACAAATAGATATAAGACGGAGAGCTTTGGAGGCAGGATGGGCGGCTGTTGGTACTTGTAGAAGCACGCAACTTTGCGATACCCACATAGGAAACATTCGTTGCTTAACGGACGGCGCACCAATGGTGCCAAACACTTCCCCTCAATTCGCAGAAATGTTTGTTACACACGCCCGCTGGTTTTCGCAGTGTGATTGTTATTGGTGATTTCAACGCGTATGGCACGTGGGGTGAGCCTGGCTATGTTAGCACGGACTGGCGTTACAAACACCCCCCCCCCCCCCCAGTGTTTAGCATGCCTCCATTCGATAACCCTCTCCCTCTGCGAGTACCTTGACATGTGGCATGAGAGAAAAACGAAGTATATTTCTCGACCAGGATAACTCTAAACAGCTCCATGACAACATATCCACGATCGAAGCACACCCGGGTTCCAATAAAACGTCTGCCAACCAATGAGGTGACAGTCACGGATCTGGTATAAGTAGGGCGAGTACTCTAGAGTC
The DNA here is from genome assembly GCA_964019135.1 of Arenicola marina. NCBI lineage: Eukaryota > Metazoa > Annelida > Polychaeta > Arenicolidae > Arenicola > Arenicola marina. Next base: position 31,185,203 of record OZ025264.1, on the reverse strand, counting down.
TCCGCAGTTTATATGAGCGAAGTCGTCGGCAGTGAATAAAGACTCAACGAGGTGAAGTACAGTTAAGTACACGAAGTACCTAGAACCTTGTGACACTGGAATACAGCGACGTGCGTTGACAACACAACATTGCAAAGCAGTATACGCTTTCGGTAAGTATTCGAAGAAAAAATAACATTAGCTTCAAAAAAGCGCCATTACTTTTTAACTGATTGGTGCCATGTGACGTGTTTGAGTTATAAATATTTAAACGCCTGTATTTCTTATGCATTTGTTGCAAACATGCCCATACGTTTCCTCTTTCAAAATAACATAACCATAACTCTACTGGTTAGTTAACATCAGTCACATTGAATATTAAACATGATATTCTTTTCCTTCGAAATGTAGGCCTAGAGTAAGCTACCGCATACAGCTTCTTCCAAGTTTTTTGGATAATGAACAAAATAACGCACGAAATAAAGAAAGAATAATAGTAGAATTTACCCATATGATGGACGTGAAGATGATTTTCTTACTTGCAGCCGTGTAATAGATATAGCGGACATTCTCCAGCCGATTGGACGCACGGGAGACTGAGATGCCGTACGGCTACCGCCAGGTGTCGGGTCGGGAGCTGAGTGACATAGTCCGCCGCCTGAGCCAGCCGACCCAGGCCAGTCGCTCCTGGACGCACGCCTACGACTCCCAGGGCGAGAACCTCCGCTACCTGAAGACCCTGGATCCCCGGATTCACCCGCAGAGGGAGGCCAGCGTGGATGACCTCGGGGGGATTGTCCGGCGCCTGGTGCGTCCCACCACCGCCAGCATCGCCGCCGTCTGGAACTTCGACGACCAGGACGCCAACCTGGCTCACCTCAAGCGCAAGGACGCAAACATCCGGTTGCCGTACCGCGTGACGTCACCGAGTAGTCCCATGGCGGGAATCCCCGGCGGATTGATCCCGAGCGGGGAGCCGGACCCCACGCTGGGACCCACCCCCTGGGCCGCCCGCCGCCGCCAGCAAGAGCTCCAGAACCGGCTGTCCGTGGATGACTTCCCCGGGGGGTCGGCGGGCGGGACCCCGCCCACGCGCCGGGCCTGGCACCGGGACACCAGTGGCGCCGCCGAGCGGAGGGCAGCCAGGTCCAAGTCCCCCAGCCCCAACAGGCGGGTCATCTCCCCCAACGGGTACAGGCGACCCAAGGGCGCGTACTCTCGCTCACATCACGCGAGAACTCTCAGCGTCCAATGACGAGTGACCGGTCGACGCTATCTTGTCGTCATGGGGACGCGTGATACCACTTCGGCCGGCTGCGTGTACTCTCAATATCAAATAGATTTGCTACTAATATGAACAAATTAAGTTCATTTTTGTCATTTAACATCGCGGTTATTTGATAAGATATCTATTGATTTTCAGTATGATTATAATGTGGTCGCGTGTTATATCCCGAAAACGCAACTGTATTTGTATAGTGTTGGCGTGGAACAATAAAATTATTTATTTACTAATCTATGGTGAATTCTTGTTTCATTGAATGTCTAAGAGATTAGACAACGATTTCCTCTGTTTGTTCATCAGAAACTGCCATGTTATCCTGTTATGTATATATATATACATCCATAACACGAGCTCGCCCTTAGGTCACCTTTTCATACCCGATTCGAACTGCGCCAATCCCTACTTTAGTTTTCAGACCGGGCTGGGTTTCCGGCGTCGTGGTGTTATTGTGGGACAGTTTGCCGTCTGTTGCCTCTTCCTCCTCACGATGTTGCTCATCGCATCCACACTTCCATCTCGGCCACATAAAGCATTTCTCCGTCTTTCACCCACTTCCTATTGCCAATTTCCTTTCGTCCAGACGGCCCATAAAATACAAATTTTGCTAATCTCCCGTGCGGTCTGGACAGTTCAGCGTCGCATCCGGTCGGCTGTCTCATAAAATGCGGAAGGATGGGGTTTGCTTTGACAGTCCCGTGACGCTTGACAGAGAAAGAAAATGTAGCGAAAGAGGCAGTGAGAAAGATAAATGCGCACGTACTTGCAAAACGAAAGAACGCATTTTTAACAATATTGCCCACTTCTATTATAAATCACACAATAATACAATTGTCGATATAATTTTGAATTCAACATTGCACAGTTTCTTAGCCTTAGCCGCTGTATCATCAGGCAATGGAGAAATCAGTTCATGGTACCGGACAGAAAACTAGGGAAGTTTATTGTATGGGAACAGAATGACTGAATTGTATGTTCTGTATATCTTGGCGCTTGCGTCAAGACAGATGCGGTTTTTGTGTTACAACTTTAATTATTTTTAGACAATTGCCGGTGCTACCCGACTCCCGCGTATGCGTAGTTCAGACTAAGAAGACTGCCATTAAACCTTTAAGTATCTTACCTGTTTTACTCCATATTATGATATTGTGAATACGATATGTCTTTCCCGTTTATGTGTGCTATTCAGCAGCTTTATTGTAATCGTACCTTGGGCTAGAGGCCCAACGTGCAAAAATAAATACTATCCAATCCGAATTACGGCGGGTATTTACCCCCATAACGGCCTGGGTAACCGTTACCTGCTAGATGAGCTCGGTGCCACTCAGCACCATGTCGTTTGGCGGCCGTAATCTCCCATCATACAAAACCTGTTGCACTTTGGTACCATATCAACTAAGCCCACATTCGTTTTATTACGGTAATGTTTGCCGTATTGATTTGCGTCCTCCATAACGAACGGCTCCCAAGAGGGACCTCCCCACCCCTGTAACATCCACTATGCCATGTCGTTAAAGCATCGTTATTTATGTCGCTAACACAAAGTTATTTATGCCGTTAACACAGTTATTTTTTATAGGGGTAATTCCCGCCAGAGGAAAATTCGCTTTTATGTGCTCCACAGAAAGCTTCATTAATATCCACATTTAACAGAAATCTAACATTTTCTGGAAATTGTATAGCTAAATGTGACGAAAGAAATGTTTTGCTTGGCAGCTGCTCTTACATTGCAAGCCATGTGTACTACGTCAGAGATTTGTGTGTAGTACACTAGTTTGTTGCAGTTTTAGCGCAATTGAGCAGGCAATGGGTTTTAGTGACAAGAATATAGATCATTCTTTCCCTCATCTGGCCGTATAATGTAACAATGTTACATCCTGACGTGACGGGATAAGGCTGTCTCAATCCCTTTATGCCTTAAATATATATATAACCCCACGTTATAATCGTAAATGAGCCCGATAGCAACTGTTCTATGTCTTTACTTCAGGAATTCGAAGCAATATACCAGCAATTCTTCCCTCACGGTGACCCCACCAAGTTCGCCAGCTTTGTATTCAACGTTTTCGATTCAAATAGGGTAAGTACTGATCTTTTGTATTGAGGTTCATTTTGCATTGGCAACTCTACGTCCTTGTGCTGCTCACGCCTCGTAACAGCCCGTTGTCCTGTATATATAAACTATATGTATGCGTATAGTTTGCATTGAAAAAGGACATCCTCGTTAAAAAAAGGGGGTGCAGGGTGATGATTGGGCTCTCTGGAACCCCCGTCCCTGACTCCGCCACCGTACTTTAACAGTTCGTTATTGACATCCCCTGGCTTGAGGGGTGGGGGGGGGTACACACCCCCTAACCGCCCCCCCCCCCCCCTTGGATCCGCCACTAATGCAGGGTTAGCCTTGTTTCGCCCAGTCCGTACCAGTAGCATGATTATGCACTGTTATCGCCAAACTAACATATGTCAAGATGGCGGACCCCCTCCCCCCCCCATCCCTGACTATCAAACAGCGGATATTTCTACATATCTCATTCCTTCATTCAGTTTCGTTTCGATCAATGCGTAGAATTAAACCTTAATAATAAAATGATGACCCTGGTTGTGATTTATAACTATCACCACTGTTTTGGTTTTATCTACAGGATGGCTACATATCATTTAAAGAATTCATCGTAGCTCTATCTGTGACGTCACGGGGGTCACTGGATGAGAAACTAGAATGTAAGTAACATTTAATTCACATCGTAGCTCTATCTGTGACGTCACGGGGGTCACTGGATGAGAAACTAGAGTGTAAGTAACATTTAATCCACATCGTAGCTCTATCTATGACGTCACGGGGGTCACTGGATGAGAAACTAGAGTGTAAGTAACATTTAATCCACATCGTAGCTCTATCTGTGACGTCACGGGGGTCACTGGATGAGAAACTAGAGTGTAAGTAACATTTAATCCACATCGTAGCTCTATCTGTGACGTCACGGGGGTCACTGGATGAGAAACTAGAGTGTAAGTAACATTTAATCCACATCGTAGCTCTATCTGTGACGTCACGGGGGTCACTGGATGAGAAACTAGAGTGTAAGTAACATTTAATCCACATCGTAGCTCTATCTGTGACGTCACGGGGGTCACTGGATGAGAAACTAGAGTGTAAGTAACATTTAATCCACATCGTAGCTCTATCTGTGACGTCACGGGGGTCACTGGATGAGAAACTAGAGTGTAAGTAACATTTAATCCACATCGTAGCTCTATCTGTGACGTCACGGGGGTCACTGGATGAGAAACTAGAATGTAAGCAACATTTAATCCACATCGTAGCTCTATCTGTGACGTCACGGGGGTCACTGGATGAGAAATTAGAGTGTAAGTAACATTTAACTCATACAACATTTATATCTTTATATATATATATCATATATGTCTTTTCATATTTTAGTTGAATATTTCAAAGTGAAATTCTTTAATCTATTGCTATGGGAGTGGAGTAATCGTACGTGAGACGAAGATTAAGCAACGTGGAGATTGATGAGCTACATAAAAAGAACAGACTTTCATTTTGAGGGTAAGAACTGTCAGTTCGATCATCACATACACGATAGTTAATCATAGATGTAGTGAAGAGAGAGACGGGACAAAAGTATGATACACATTTATTAACGGACATTCTAATCGCGGGCAGAAAATGAAACAGACGACATATTTATGCTGGTACAACCTCGTGGCCTAGTGGGTAGCGTGTTCGGCTATTGTCTAGTGTGCACTGCCAGGTCAGCCTGGTTCGTACCCCACCTGTGCAAAAATGTCAACGTTTGTGCAGGATAAAGATCCCATGACCAAGTCTTTCTTCGCAAAAAGTAGTATGCTGCTTCTGTCTGTCTTCCTTAGTCTGACCTACACAGATGAAAACGTCCCACTGGAATCAATCAATCAGTGTCGACGAAGACTAGCCATGGGCAATGTCTTCCTCCGTATTTTCCATTCCCCGCGTGTCACAGGTTAATAGGGTGGCCCCCTCAAGCATAGAGCGAGAGAAGTGTGCCTTTTACTCACTGTCTCATTAGGTCCTCACAAGACATTCTGATGCCACCGAGCATGCTACATAAGGCTCCAAACTGTGGCTTTCCATGCTTCTCTGACCCGCGTCTGTTTCACCTTCCGGTTCCCTGGCTGTCCTAGTTTTATTTTCCCACCACCTTTTCTGTCTCTCATCCTCCCCTCTCATCCCTTTCCTCAGCGCGACCATAGGATCCCCTCCCTCTCCCGCCGCTCCCCCCCCCCCTCATCAGCTCCATCATATGATCCCGACCCTCTGTCACCCCACCCCCCTCTCTCAGTATGACCATAGGGGCCCCTCCCTTTCCAACGCCCACCCCCATCAGCACGATCATGGGATCCCCTCCCTCTCCCGCCTTATCCCACCCCCATCAGAAGGATCATAGCATCCCCACCCTCTGCCACCCCACCCCACCGCCCTCTCTCAGCATGGCCATAAGATCTCCTCCCTCTTCAGCCCTCTCCCACCCCCTCATCAGCACCATCATAGGACCCCCTCCCCCCCACCCCCCTCTCTCAGCCTGACCATAAGATCTCCTCCCTCTTCAGCCCTCTCCCACCCCCTCATCATCACCATCATAAGACCCCCTCCCCACCCCCCTCTCTCAGCCTGACCATAAGATCTCCTCCCTCTTCAGCCCTCTCCCACCCCCTCATCAGCACCATCATAGGACCCCCTCCCCCCCCACCCCACTCTCTCAGCCTGACCATAGGCGCCCCTCAATCTCCCTCTCCAACTCCCCAAGCAGCATGACCATAGCACCTCCTCCCTCTGTTCCTCCTCTACCTTCCCAAGCAGCATGACCATAGCACCTCCTCCCTCTGTTCCTCCTCTACCTTCCCAAGCAGCATGACCATAGCACCGCCTCCCTCCGTTCCTCCTCTCTCCTCTGCCTTATTGCTCGAGACACCAGACCAGACAGCCGTCTGGTGGATTCAAATAAAGTCCCAACCCTCAAAGGGGAAAAAACGAAATGCTTGAGTGGAAGCCTTTGACCTGACGGACAAGACTGGACTTGTCCTTTGAGGTTTATATTTAGGCCGTTAGTATGAGTTCAGGACTGCCAGGGGGGTGTTGGAGCTTCCTCCCAGTGCCCGTTAATTTCTTTAGTCCTCATGGATGGCGTAAGAGAAAAAATGCGTTTTTGCATTCGAGTCGCTAATCCTATACATAGTCGGACGACGTGATTTTTTGAGGGCCTGTCAGATAAAATAAGTCAGACAGCGATATTAGAAATAAAGGACAGTTGTCAGTAAATCCTATTGTAACCTTTATGAGGTGGGTCTAGATCCCGTCGCCTGGCCATACACATGAAATCAAATATAGAAATAACTAAAAAATGACAATTTTGTTGTCATGCCTTTTGCGCTTACACTTGATGTGGATGATGTGCTTTGTCCGGTGGATGGTCAATGTAAGCTGTCGGGAGTCTAGCTTCAGCTTCATATCCAGAGTGACGTCACCATGGGGAAACCGGTATCGGGTCGATTGCCATATTAGCCCATACATATGCCGAGTTTCATCAGATATATCATATCTTATACCCCATTAGTCTGCTATATTCTCTCTGTGATAACTGACGCCTTCAAGCCGATTCTGCCAGCTCATCCTTCGGATTTGGGATGTTATTCTCACGAACTGGAAGAGCGTTTATTAACCGATATTCTGAGGTATTATTAGTCTGATAAGTGCTGCAAATCGGCCATTTGCAAGTTACTAGGCTCTTTCCCTATTTTTTACATTTCTATGATGAGTCTAACCTTGACCTTCTCGCGTTTTCGTATCAACATCCGGTACTTCCCTGCTGATCGACAAATCTGCTGAATTGGAAATTGCCTCATACATTTGACCCATTGACCCTTTGACCTCTCAGGGGCATTCAGCCTGTATGACCTTGACAACGATGGCTACATCACCAAGGTGGAGATGATTGACATTGTGGACGCCATCTACTGTATGGTGGGCAACATGCTGGACCTGCCCATAGACGAAGACACGCCGGAGAAACGGGTCGACAAGATCTTCGCTCAGATGGACACGGTCAGTACTGTACATACACTACACGCTGGTGATGTAGAAGATGTGGATCTGTATGCGTTTGTTTGAAACCTCATGAAATAAAGGGTAAATATCAGATATACAAGTAAGTATTATATACACATATGCAAGTACGTATTATATACACAGATACAAGTATTATATACAGAAATACACATATTATATACAGACACAAGTAAGTATGATATACACCGATACAAGTATGATATACACCGATACAAGTATGATAAACACAGATACAAGATCTCAGTGTAAGTATTAAAAACAGATACAAGATCTAAGTGTAAGTATTATAAACACAGATACAAGACCTAAGTGTGAGTAAGTATTATAAACACAGATACAAAACCTAAGTGTGAGTGTAAGTGTTATATACACAGACACCAAATAAATGTGAGATGCATGCTCTAAAATGGTATATATTGTGTATATAAAATAGAGGTACGAAATGTAATTATACGTGCTGAGAATAAACAGACGCTTAATTGTAAGTACTAAGGATTGCGCAAGACTGGGCGCGAAAAAAACACCTTAAACGTGATATCACGAATGTCCTGGGGCCAGTTTCATGTAGCGGTCATAAGGCAGTCATAGCGCAGTTTACGACCGGACATGGTCATAGCGCAGTTTACGACCGGACATGGTCATAGCGCAGTTTACGACCGGACATGGTCATAGCGCCAAATCTCGGTTTTATGTAGCGGTCATAGCCGCTTACACTTAGTAAATTGTTCATAGTGGCGGTCTTAACTTATGACAGCTATTCCCCAGTCTTAACGATGCTATGAGCGGGCACGAGCGTTGTTAACATGTACAAGTGTGTATTAACTGGCATATTGCAGGATCACGATGTTGGCAAATAAAACGTAGTTCGGTTATGCACATATTAGAGCAAAAGTAAAAGTCAACAATGTATTTTAATAGTGTGCCATTTAATGCATAGTCATAGCCCTGCAACCAGAGCCATAGCCCGGCACCCGGAGCCATAGCCCGGCGCCCGGAGCCTTACTCCGGCGCCCGGAGCCTTACTCCGGCGCCCGGAGCCTTACACCGGGGACTGGAGCCATAGCCCGGCTCCCGTGGCCTTACCCCGGCGCCTAGAGCGATATCCCGGAGCGATAGCCCGCAGCCATAGCTCGGAGCCACAGCCCGGAGCCATAGCCCGAAGCCGTAGTCCGGAATCATAGCTCTGCGACCGCTCGTTGTCATAGCCCGGCGCTCGGAGCCATAGCCCGACGCTCGGAACCATAGCCTGGCGTTCGGAGCCATAGCCCGGCGCTCGGAGCCATAGCCCGGCGCGCGGAGCCCTAGCCCGGCGCACGGAGCCTTAGCCCGGCGCACGGAGCCTTAGCCCGACGCTCGGAGTCATAGCCCGGCGCGCGGAGCCCTAGCCCGGCGCACGGAGCCTTAGCCCGGCGCTCGGAGCCATAGCCCGGCGCTCGGAGCCATAGCCCGGCGCTCGGAGCCATAGCCCGGCGCTCGGAGCCATAGCCCGGCGCACGGAGCCTTAGCCCGGCGCACGGAGCCTTAACCCGACGCTCGGAGTCATCGCCCGGCGCGCGGAGCCCTAGCCAGACGACCGGAGCCATAGCTCGAAGCCACAGTCCGAAGCATAGCCCGGAGCCATAGGCCGGCGCCCAGGGCCATAGCCCGCGCCTGGATTCATAGCCCAGCGCCCGGAGCCTTACTACGGCGCCCGGAGCCTTACCCCGGCGCCCGGAGCCTTATACCGGGGACCGGAGCCATAACCCGGAGCCATAGCCCGGCGTTCAGACCCATAGCGCGGAACCATATCCCGGAGCCACATGCCGGAGTTATATCTCGGAGCCATAGCCCAGAGCCGTAGCCCAGAGCCACATCTCGGAGGTATAGCCCGGAGCCATAGCCCGAAGCATAGCCCGGAGCCGTAGCCCGAAGCATAACCCAGAGCCATAGGCCGGCACCGAGAACCAAAGCCCGCGCTTGGAGCCATAGCCCAGCGCCCAGGGCTATAGATCGCGAGTGGCACAAAAGTGCCACCATACTGGACTTGTATGGTGTGATTGTTTATACAATGGGCGTGACGCAATTTCGAGGAAACACCCAGTCATGCCTAAAAATAGATGGTTCTCTCCGGTCTTAGTGCCGACCAGCAGCTTGTTTGCTTATGAAACGCGGTTGGTCCTATGCCCGGTCATACGTTAAGACTATTCTTCATTAAACCGGCCCCAGGAATTCACAAACTGCTGTAACGGATCGCGGTAAATAGGAAAAGAGTCTTCGGCCGAGGCATTATATTCGCTATTTTGTCCCAAACACCCTATGACCGGGTAATATAAATAGGGTTCCTCCTTGTCTAATCACAGGAATATGCCCTATAAGTGAAAATTAAATTAACAAAGGACTTATTATACTCGAAGTAAGCAGACGACCAACTACTTGCATAGAGCAGCTTGGTGAAAGACAGCTCGTCAATGGAATGGAAAGATATTTGGCCCCATTGTTACGTTTCTGTGTAGGCTGTGAGCTGTGACTTCGGAGAGTTTATCATTAACACGGTGTGGTATGTTAATGATAATAATTACATTAATAATCACATCATGAATAACTCGTCACTGACTTTTGGTATCCAGTAGCTCTTTGTGTATCGTTCGTTAAGAGGCAATGGTTTTCTTTTATTACAAGGGGGCTGGAAGGGGTAAATGCCGACACGCGACACAGGCATGTTTGAGTAAATCGACATTCGACATTGACCCCCACGATCTGACACTGAGGATAAGATAAAGCGACATCGACACAGATGAAAAAACAGCGATGAACTTAGCCAAAAAGCGACACGGCCCGTCGTGAAAAATCGACATTCGACAATTGGAATTTTTGAAAGTCCTTCCAGACCCCTATTACACAATTAAGCCATATTCATCTGATCCTGATTTTTAAGCTCGATAAATGTGAAGTTAAGTGAATAACGTTATGTTTTTTATTTTTTTATTTCGAATCCAAATAGTCGTGGATACATAGCAGCCATACATCTGACATGTAAAAACCGACTTCACAGCAGGTATACAGTTAGATATAATCTGAAAATGTTGTCCAAATGCTAATTTACTAAATTGTCGGTATGTGAATAGCGTTATATGAGCGGACAAGGAATTGCCTTAGGCCAGACCAGAGACAATTTCTTGGTCGATAAGTTTTGTCAGAGTAGCCTGTCCCCCGCTGTATTGGCATCAGCAACGTTTTTTCAGGGAGCTTGGGGTCTCGTACTTTGTCCCAGACGGCAATAACATACGCCACATCGATCCGATGCTCACCGAAAAAAATAGTCAACGTTGTTTATTTTGCAATTGTAATTTGTTCAGAATCTATGGCTTCCTTCGCGTCATTCCTAGGGTCTGTAACGTCTTTTTTTGGGGGGGTGGATGCCGTCGCACTACTCTGGTTACTTCTCGTAAAGCCCGTTAAAATGATTGGTTTATCTGTTCAAGGAGAAATATTCATATTTATGAGGGCTTATACCCCCGGGGGAAGATACATCATCAACATATCTGTCAGCTTCATGTGCAATAGAGTATCTAAAAACTGAAACTTATTTCCAGCCAAGCTTATTTAGACGTAAGGTGACCCCCGTCTAGACCCTCGCAAGCTGGTGACGTGACTCACCTAAATGTCGTTTGGCGCGAGGCGTCTTGTCACTGTGGGTGGATGCGTCAGTTTTGGGCCGTATCAGATGAATATAACGCAGACTAGGAGCGCCGGGACTGAATGGGAATTCGATACAGTTGCGCCCCCCCCCCCCCACGACTCCCTCCACCACTCATCCCTTTGGTCACCACCGCCACAAGACCCAAGATCCGAAATTGATCGCCCCGCGTCTCTGCAGTCCTCAAGTCTCTCGCGCCAAAACCGCTCGTGGACAGAAACGGAAATAGACGACTAAAACACGGAAGGGCACTCGGAACGTGCTAAAACACGGAAAAGGACACGTGAATCGTCCCTTGATCGGTCACGCGACCCGGTCGCTCCGCCATCCATCATGCCGACTGCTCGGCACAAATTTCAATATGATGTCTCTATCTTGACTTTATCTTTGTCGTTCATCACTGTCAGGGCCGCTAATGCGACCCACATTGGACGGAACACAGTGACGAACCCGGCCAATGACGGAAAGCAGATTGCCAAATAAATCTCGCCCAGCACTTTTTCTATATTAAAAAAGGAGGCGACATTGGGGAACTTGGAGCTGTAAATCGCCGAGATAAAACTGAGAAGAAGTCTTGTTATTGACATAAATTACAAGCGGCTCAGTTTTATGTGTCTTTGGGATTTACTTTTGTTTGTATTCGTCTACTTCGCGGCGGACTCCAGTCCCCTGTTAAGACTTCGTAGATGGGATTTACTCGTATTTCATAATGGAGTCATGATATATTGAGATCTACCATAATGCAGGAGACCAGTTTCCAGCGCCAAAAATCTCATCATAGAGATTTAGTCGTTATTTATATTCAAATCTACACGGCAGAGACATGTCCGTAGCTGAGACATCGTAGTTGGAATTTACTCCGGTTTATATTCATCTAACTATATGACAAAACACCTCTCAGTAACTACAGTTGGGATTTACTCCTGTTTATATTCATCTAAACTATATGACAAAACACCTCTCAGTGACTACAGTTGGGATTTACTCCTGTTTATATTCATCTAAACTATATGACAAAACACCTCTCAGTAACTACAGTTGTGATTTACTCACTGTTTATATTCATATGGCCATGGCGGACACCATTTGCCAAGACTCTACCCAGGGGATTCGCACCTTTATTCTCTTCCACGTGGGAGCTAGCGTTTGCCCAAGAGGTTGGTGGGGCGTGGTGGCTTGTTATAAGGGAGGGGGGTGAGGGGGAGACCCAATATTCGTGTTTATGGGTTGCATCAGTCTAACAATGATGGATCACTAGGAGACCTGGCCACATATTAATGGTAGGGTCCCATGGACGGATAGGGCGGGAGGGGGTGGGGGCAAGGTCGTCTAGGGTCACCCTCCCCCCCTTCACACACAAGGGAGTGGTAGGGTCTGCTGAATGGGGATAGTACCAGGAGATATAGGGCATGGTAGGTTGGAGGGAAGCGAAAATAAAGGTATAAGGATGGTCTGGGAGGAGGGGAGGAGGGTATAGGATATATATTACTGAAGATGAGATTGCGTAATGCGGGTGAGACCCCAATACATCTTCAAACTGGTGACATTCATTTACTTCATTTATTTCATATATATATATTCCTCTGATGTATATTCTCAGCAGGATGGAGCACCGCTTATTTTTTGGCAATTAATGACTATATGGCTGTCATCACTAGGATGCAGACTGTTGGGTTGTTTTCAGCTGCAACGCCTTAAATCCTTTCAATTAGTCACCAGCTACTATTAAACTAATATAACAATAGAGCATCCTTCAATCCTTCACTGTCCATCATTATTTGCGACACCCGCCACTGGAGGCGCCACTGTATCAGATGGTGCATAAAGAAACATATTTAGCCATTACTCATTGGAAGCTTTCAGTCACGTCAAAATATCACACCATTTATTGATAACTTGTTTTTATAAAAAAATAATCTGTAAAGAATTAAGGAACGAGAAGAATTTACGAATATATCAAAATTTAAATACTTTCTGAGGTTTCCACTCAAAAATATACTATCGAGCAGGGCCACCTCTAACGACAATACATAAATATCTATGCACGCAGACTTATACACCATATGAACAAACAACTTGTTCTTAATTGGGCCTTTTCCTCCAATATGGACCTTGTCTTCGAAGTAGATTTCCCCACAAATACACATCTGGGGAGGGTGGGGCCGGGTCCCATTAAATACAAAGCAGATCCGTGTACGTCATGACCAATCTTCTCGGGGATTGGGAGTGGTGTGGGGGGGGGGGGGGGGGGCGGGGGATTTAACAGAGCACGTGGCTCCGACCGGTATTTATCCGTTAAAACAGAATTGAGACGTGTGTTGCCGGAAATTGCCTTGCTTATCGTCACTGTTACTATGGCCTATCCATTAGAAGGGCAACCGCGGTAAGATTTCAAGATAAGACTGGCAGAAGTTCAAGTCAAGAGCACGATAGGTGCAGCCATTCTTCCGTTACGGTAGTTTGACCGTAAAGCAGTTTGACAATCGGAGGGAAGAATAAACATCACTGTATTTATAATATAGGGATACTTTATTAAAGTTGCAGAATGTGTTCCACTTTTCAAGACTAATGGAAATTAGTCTCCAAGACTAGAAATGACATTAAATGTCTTTTTGACATCGTTCATTTTTGACATCAAATATCTCAAATTGTGAACACATACATTAACGTCTTATAGGGTTAACACTGACATTTAATATTTGTCACAGTTAAAATTGACTTTAATGCCTCAAAGAGTTAAACAGTTGGTGCCACGCCAAAACAACTTTAGTTCATGTTGATCATCTGTGTTTCACGCTTATATTATCGAGCGAGGAAAGTGACGTCAAAGGGGAATACAAACGCATGTGCTTTTACACTGAGACTCAGATCCTCTGCTCATTGGCTTGAACTCAACGAAAATCACTCAACCATGAGGGCAATACACGCCCTCGACAACAGATGTTTATGCACTACATCAAAGCTCACCTGTCAAAAACTGTAAATTCCCATCAAAACTAATTATTATTTGTTTGTCTTACCTAAACAAAACTATTTCTGAGCTAAATAAAATCGTGGCACGAACACTTTAACACTACCTTATTATAATAGCTTTACATAGCTTTCAAAGTCATTATTTACAAAGGTGCAAGATTAAACGAAGCGCATTCTCATAATGTACATTATCTCGGATGTATCTATGTCCTGCTTTCTAGAACCGCGATGGCAAGTTGACGAAGGACGAGTTCCGGGAGGGATCCAAGTGCGATCCCTGGATCGTCCAGGCTCTGTCTCTGGAGATCCCTGGCGGCCGGCGGAAAAAACACTCCCATCCCAGGAAGTCCCACTCGCCGTCTACCACACATCTGGAGTAGCTAGTCCGCCAGGCCGTGCTTCATTTTTACATACGTCATCAGCATTGTTCATTAACGATTCTGACGTCATCACCATTATCCCTTAGCAAGTCTGACGTCATAACCATTGTTCTTTACCGAGGCTGACGTCATCATCACTGGTAGTGCGCGTTGCATGTGATTAATGACGTCATAGTTATTTCCGCTTCATTCATTATCTTCGGCCAGCAATTCCAACCAACTTTGCTATCTAAAGGGATGGCCTTTTCATGAACTGTCTTCACCGGTCTTCGCCGGTTAGGCAGACTCCGTGACATTATAGAGTGGACCGTAAAGCAATTTGACGACACGCGTGACGTCATATGACGTGGTTGGTTATGGTGACTGTGTAAGAAGTCGGTAAGACATGAGATATGACATGATATATAACATCATATGATATCATATATGACGTCATAGAACATGATATATGACGTTACCGGCGTACTACGAGACGCTCTGGAGCAGGATACGTGACGTTACGGCACATGGTGATGTTCTGACAAGACTTGGTTAGACAAGAGAATATATAGACCAAGATACGTGACGTTATGGGGAGAGGTACGCGACGTTATGAGACAAGGTACGTGACGTCATGGACCAAGGTCTATGTGAAATTATGGAACATAACGTGACGTTATGGGACTGACATTACGACGTAACCTGTTTTTTTAGGCTTGATCCCAGATACCATTTAACGTTAGATTTTGGTTCGAATGGTTGATATATGATTTCCAGCTACTTTACAACGTCATGTGAACAATAAGGCACGTATGACGTGACGTTGACTGATTTCATAACTTCTGGAGAGCCATCTGGCGACAGACTACGATACCAGACGACTAGACGCTCCGTCTACACATTATAGCGGTAGAGGGCGCCCCGGCCGGTATGCCGATCACGTGACGAAGCGTCTTCGATCGGGGTAGCAATAAAATCAAACCCGTGGAGTGTTAAGACACAGGCACCGGCACCAGCCACAGAGCAGCATGATCCGCCATGTTTTATTTAGGCCCGCACACCTGTATTTATAATATAACCTGGTTTGAACGAACACGTGCACCATTAGGCTAGTGCATATGCAGTAATACCTGGGGTAGGCTACACGTGCAGATTGCCCCGACATAATTCACTTTTATGACGCCTCCTGAGTTATGAAACTACGAAATTATGACATCGCTAATCAGTGCTCTGCCGTCAGTGTATAATCAACAACAACTGACGATACACCAACTGATATGGGAGTTATATCGAATTTTTACACCGTGTAGCCATCACGGATCATTAGAGTGTCATTAAATTATCATCATATTGTCATTAAAGTATAATCATAGGACCATCAAGGTGTCATCATTGCAGATATAAATGGCGCTGCTTGCATCAAGTCATCTGAAAACTGTCATCCTGGTACATTACTCGTTTGCATATCGTTGAGCGCAATGCATCTTGGGTTGTACAGCCGATCGTATCACACCAGTAATATCGTTGAGCGCGGTTCATCTTGGATTGTACAGCCGATGGTATCACACCAGTAATCTCGCTGTCCGTCGTCGCTGTCATACAGGTTGCCGTGGCCTGTACATGCAGCCTACCCTATATATACGTCCTGAAGTATTATATTATTTAAATTGTGTACATATGATTAAAGTCACTTGTTTGTACGGTATCGTTATCAGCATGGCAGGATGTGAATATTCGTGTTGTTATTGCGTTGAGGTTATATAGCGTGAACAATAGAAAGGGTGTAGCCACCCCAACCCACTGTCGTGTGAGGGACATTATTGTATCGCTGTTGTGGTGCCCATTACGTTCGGCGTTATGATATGAGAGGTGAGGTACGGGGGAGTAGGTGGCCAAAGCAGCAAAGGATATAGAAGAGCTATTGCCGTAGGTTTTCACATTTTTCTGTCCACCACTCAGTCTGTTTCATGACCAAACAAAAGAAAAACAATCCTCAGTGGACAAATTAGAATATCAGCGTCGTTGCATTGTGGGAGGAGAGGTACAGTTTCAGTTACTGCATGTTTAAATTAAACTGCCTTGTAGTTCGATACATTTAAGAGTTGAATCAGGCGAGTGTATAGTTCTTCGGATGCTACATGGTGTTACACCTGTTTTTATTAGTAGCTCTAATGGTTGATATGTTTTATGCCGGCTATGTTAGTTGAAGTCAGCTTGCTTATAGTCTATATAGTCTAGACTATTTAGTAGACCCATAATGCATCGAAGAGCAATACAATTTCGAGCAGTCCCAATTTCCTCAACTTATCGCGGCCTTATTATCAAAAGAAGCCAAATTTCTTGTTCAAACTGAATACCAACGGGACGCCCAAAATTATTGGCTTTTCAATGAGAGGCTTTCCACTGGTTGCCTCTGCTGTGACGTCACACTGAGCGTTTCACGTTCGGTCGACCCCACCTGTCTGTCGGTATGTCTGTCTGTTTGTACTACCTGTGCCAGTATTTTACCGAATTCGTTCATGAATAAACTATTTTCCAGAAAAAACACGTCTTACTCCTCGTATCTGAAAATAATTCACTTCATAATTTCATTTTTTTCAGAAGTGGCAAGAATGTTACTTCGTTTATTTATTCGCGGAGCAACGAGGTAGCAGACATGCGGTTGGAAAGGAAGAAAATCATTGACAGGAAAGCGGAACAAATAGACAATTCAATTATTTTTTCTAATAACAATGTAGATACGTATTTGACATACTATCTTCTCTTTATCAATCTTCTTTTTTAAATCAGCCGTGTTATATCGGTCAACGCTAGCTGAATAGACGCGTACCAAAGACCTCCTGCACACATGTAGCTTTATGGCGGTATATACACCTCTTGCGTTAACGCACATGCACTTTCTTATGATACGTCAGAGTTAAAGGAGACCGCCAGGCAATCGTTCAAGAGATATATATCAGTATGTTTGGATGCTATTTTCCCACGAAACACTAAGATCATGGTCTACTGCGTGGCTTGGAACTGCCGCAATGCATCCGTAAATCGCGGCCCTGATCTCTCGTGTCACGCATTTCCCCTCAAGGGTACCTCCACTGTGAATAGTTCCGTCCGCGAGATAACTTCCGGATCTAACGTAAGGCGGCGCCACATAAAGGATCACAATATACGTCACTTGCTCCGGCAAAGTGGCGCGCTGTTCGACCTTGATGGGAGCGGGTTGGCTTAAATTTGTTCGAAGCGTTAACACTCGCTAGATTAATTTTAAGATGTAAACTTTCGGTGCAGATCGCGATTGGATTAGGCTGGACGCCCACTTTAGCGGTATTGGACGTCATTTGCGAGTTCATCCGGGTAAAATTCTGTTTGGACTACAGAGGAGAATTCGGCATCGACGTAAAGGGAACAAACTGTAATGACCAGTTACCAACCTCTTTTCCATGTCAAATAAGTATATTCTGTCTTGAATTTAAATCCTAAAAGCCTGTGGGCTATCCGGAGAGAAGCAAATTTATACACCGGAGCAGAAGTTAGTGGCCGGCTTTATAATTCTGCGCGCCTGTTCGCTACGGTATTCTGTCTCATGTCGACCGCGGCTCGCTAGGACGTCCGCGCGCGATATAAATAAACCGCGCAGTTTTATGTTGAAATTGTTGTTTTACAGACTCAGAGGTATAAAACTTACGCAACATAATTTTGAGATACTTTTAGTCTTGATTGTTAAATGTAAACAATCTAAGATGGCGCATGTAAGTAGGCTGTTTTAAAGCCGTGAATTATGTGATGTAGAATTAGAAGAGAAATATGAGCGGAAAGGAAGACTTCATCGGAGGAATCCCGAAAACGGTGCCACGAAACTCATTCACGGAATACAGAAGACTAGATAACCGATTAGCTTGTTACTTATTCTGTAAGATTAAAATCGACACTCATTTCAAAATAGTTTATTGTCCACAGCGATGACATCAGAGATTATGTATTATACGATCTCTGCTGACATGTACACAGTTTACATAAATATTAGGAATCAGAATCACAATTTTCCTTTGTGTGCGGGAACGCTCTAACCTGCGTCACGCGCTGTGACGCTGGTATCCATGACGACAATAAACAAGACATAGTTGACCTACTTAGAGTGTAGCTTTTAAAGGCTTCATTCAAATCACGCTCACTGACTCGGCCTGATTTATAATATAGACATCACAAATATCTCGCTTGCCACACCCGCTCGGCGTAATGTACATTATACTGTTACATATCATAATACTGGAGATAGAAAATACCATGATAGAAAATACTTGGGGTATGAAAGACGAGATACCACAGGAAGGGGTGAACAAGGGCAGAACAGCAGGCAGTGGATACAGAGGCCGGATGCGAGGAGGCGGACAATGCAGTTGTCAGCAGAGATACAGGCGGCTTAACCATGGGAGGAACGTTGACATTTAGCAAAGCTGAGAGAAATCTTTACTGCGAAACCACGACCACGAGTCCTTAACTGCATTGTTAAGATCGGTCTCCTTGTCTTGGTGATGTCATCTGAGCCCCGTCTCTCTCTCTAATCTTTAACCGCAGTGTGCTGTGCGGTGCGGTGCGGTGTGCATGTCAAGACCGCAAAAGCCCGCGTTTTGGCTATTTATAGAAACGCACCGGCGTGTCTACGATACTCACGGGGTCTTCAACTGCACACCGCACGAACACGCAGCGGCGGTTCTACGGTACTCAGGCGGCCGGCCTATCGGGGCCGGCAACTGCACACCGCATAGACACGCAACGGCGGTTCTACGGTACTCGGGCGGCCGGCCTATCGGGGCCGGCAACTGCACACCGCATAGACACGCAACGGCGGTTCTACGGTACTCGGGCGGCCGGCCTATCGGGGCCGGCAACTGCACACCGCATAGACACGCAACGGCGGTTCTACGGTAGCCTTAATCTGGCGGTTTAAAGGGCATAGGGAGAGGTAAGGAGAGGGCGGGGCTAAGTGAAAACGATCAAAGGCAAGGGGACTAATAATGAAGCCAGAACAAGGTCAGCGCTCCTGGTCTTCTAGACTAGGCGATACCTTTAATGACCAACCGGTAAAAACATTTGCGAAAAAAAAATGGAGAAAAAAAAAAAAAACGACATTATTGAATCACAAGATCGGTGGAATCCAGATCTGGAAAAGCGGATCTCATCTGAAATCCCGAGAGTGATCCCGACGACCTCGAGACGCTCGGGGGTCGTAGGACCTCCTGGAGCCATCACCACCCCCGCCCCCACCCGCTCCGTAATCCCGACCCCTACCCCTGGAGTCCCTGGAATAGCCGCTATCAGATCCAGATCTCCTGGAAGTGGAACTGGAACTGGACTCCCGTGGCCTTCTGGAGAAGTATCCAGAATCCCTGGAGCCGCTCCTGGGGTAGGAGGAGGAGGTCGAGTCCCGAGGGGAGTTGCGGTGAGATCCAGATTCCCGGAATGATCTCTGCTTGACGCTGGATGAGTCCTTGTCATCCGGGGCTTTGACCCCCTGGGCGGAGGAGCCCCCGTCACCCCCCTCCCCATCCTCCGCTCCCATGTACAGCGACTCCCCGTCGTCATCCCCATCCCCATCACCCTCCCCGGACTTTTTCTTCTTGAAGCGCTTGAACTTCCTGGCCAGGAACGCCTTCTGGTAGATCAGGTGCGGGAACAAACCTGGCGGCGATACGAACAACTCCGGTAAATATATCTCTCGGCTCCACTCCGTTGGAATAAATGAAGATTTCTTCATAGATTTCCGTTGTGACGTCACCATTACCTGACGTTATGTCTGACAAATCCGCGTGACCATGATAGGATTAAATATATCTTTACATATACCTGTATCATATTATACATTTATGTCGTGACTATTTGATTTGATTGGGGCTTAACGGTTATGTCGTGACTAACACGTATAGCTGAGTCAATGTTTCCATAATTACTGCCGTAATCGTGCAGCAATGCGTGATATCAGACTGACATAGCACATGTTATATTGTTTCCCGTGACGTCACAATTTTCCCCGTGACGTCATAATCTTTCCGGTGACGTCGAATTTTTCCCGCGACGTCACAATTTTCCCCGTGACGTCATAATTATTTGTTACCGTGACACTACAAATGTATATATCAGCGTGACGTCAAGCATGGGCGACATTTGGCAGACAATAAGGAACAGCTTAATATTTAAGGGATGGGAAGCAAAGCTTTAACAATGTACAGCGTAAATTGGTCTTCACTATAGACGTTTATCCCAAAAAATCCTCCCAAATGCCCCCCACCGCCCCCCAAAATCAAGGACCATTTTCCTAAAAAAAAAAGTGTCCATGCTTCATTCACAGCCAACGATAAATCGAAGAATAGTTTTGTTTTGGGGATGGGAGGGGGTGTGGCGGGTGAGGAGGGTGGCGTGTGGGGAGGGTTACGGGTGTGGAGGGTGGCGGGTGGGGAGGGTTACGGGTGTGGAGGGTGGCGTGTGGGGAGGGTTACGGGTGGGGAGGGTGGCGGGTGTGGAAGGTGGCGGATGGGAAGAGTGGCGGGTGTGGGGGATGGCGGGTGTGGAGGGTGGTGGGTGGGACGAGTGGCGGGTGTGGAGCGTGGCGGGTGAGGAGGGTGGCGTGTGGGGAGGGTTACGGGTGTGGAGCGTGACGGGTGAGGAGGGTGGCGTGTGGGGAGGGTTACGGATGTGGAGGGCGGCGAGTGGCGGGTGGGGAGGGTGGCGTGTGTAGAGGGTAGCGTATGGGGAGGATAGCGTATGGGTAGAGTGGCGGGCGTGGAGGGTGGCGGGTGTGGAGGGTGGGGAGGGTATGGGTGCGTAGGGGAGTGTGTGTGTGTGTGGGGGGGGGGTAGTCGGGTACTCACTGGCTTTCTTGCTGAGCGCGTGGCTCGCCGCGTCCATCTCAGCCTGCTGTATGCTGTGTCCCACCCCCACCGCCAGCCGCTCCCCCCGGAAGTAGACCGCCACCGTGTACTTCCGGGTGTTCGTCGGACCCGTCGACTGCAGCACTCTGCAAACAGAGGGCGCCACCGGTCGCCACAACACATGTACTAATGGGGTGAGGAAAGTCCTTTTAGTCAACAGCAACATGCCTCAGCCACTGACCGGCTTTCATTGTGTTACGGGCAACGAAATCATTTGTTTTAGTTAATGTCAGACCTCAGTAATACATGAGCTACACAAAGCAATGGCGGAAATGTCATAAGAAACATACAGGAGCGGATGTATAGAACATGTTATCACCATGTATCTGGAAGGAGCAACAAGAAATTATTTCAACGAAAATATTTTATGAGAGAAAAATATTTATATTGGTTATTGGATGATAGGAGTGAACAAGAAGTGAGATGGCCCAGGAACGTATATCAAACAGGGTGGCTAAAGAGCGATGTTCCTAATAAAATGATATTGAAAAACTCCGTCTAGCCTAATGTCATTACTTATACTTATTGTTAATCTCGAGTCTAGCTGACATAATATCAGGCCGTACAGAGTGTGTGTACAAGATACAGTTCTTATCAATAACAACTGCATCTCTGTTACTAATATTCTCTGTCTGTTACTAATATATCACCAGCAAGGCATGACAGGAAGGCAACGTGACCTACTTATAAATAGGAATATCCGGGTCTTCGTCGTGAAGGTCACGCAAGGTCAGACAGCACTGCTGTAGCTGTGACTTTGGGTCGTTCCAGTCTTGGTTCATGATGAATTTCTGCAACAGCCATGGACCTCTGAACTGTACCGGGGTTCATATCCTATTGTACTGCGATTTATGGCCTGTTACGTCAAGTGTCGCAGCATTTCCTCCCCCTCCCCCGAGTGCAAAATATTATTCGTCAGAATTCTTCCAGATATCGTGCCAAAATAATAGTAAAATCGCTAATATCATGTTGTAAATGTGTATTCACAATTTTTTTTTTTCAACATAAACGATTATATTTTTGTCCTCTTTTTTTAGAAGTTCAGGTTAATTCCATGCAAGCAGCGGTCTGCCCTTCATGGAAACCTCCGAGAAGCTCTCATAGCACCATCGAATGGAGACATCTAAACGAGTGCCAAAAGGGACAGGATACATTACAATGCGTGACGTCACCAACCTTGAGACGCGGGAAGAAGCAGACGTGACAAAACTTCTCGCAGAAGACGAGATCCTTATCAATGTAGAGAGCGCCGAAAAACGCTGGAAAATCAGAATTTGATCATGATAATAATACAGAACTTGCCCCAATAAAATCGGGCTTCCCAGAAAATGGTGATTTATTTCTTGTTATTGAACCTGGAAGTCAAGAAGGGCAGGGGGTGGGGGTGATTGCGTCGTTTTACGGGTAAAACATACCTCTAGTAAAAGAAGAGCAATGGGTTCGCATATGGCATAGCACTTGGGATGAGTGCTAAAAGATATCCTATTTTACATCATACACTAGATGGAACCACTTATTAATGTTTCATTCGCTAGGCGGCGCTGCCTGTAGTGCATTCACTCTCTGAAACGATTTATGAAGAGTAGATGGTTATATATTCAGGACGCTTTAACCAATTCAGGCCATATCACGTCAATGGGAGAAGGAAAGGAAGAGTGGGGCCATGTCCCCGGGGCAACCCCTGTGTGAAAAAAGACGTAGGATCTTTATCCTGCGACCACACAGACATGGCCACAGCGGGGCTGGAACCATGCACCGATCCACGTGCTGTTAGACTCTCAGGTGGCCAGTGCGTTCAATGCGAGCTCTTAACCCACTCAACTATCTAGGCGGCCCTTGACCACATGAAAACAAAATTTGTATGGCACGTCTGTGCACACGAAGGCTTAGATTATGCCAAGAAAAGACCCGGGACATTAAAATGGGCTTGGATAAAACTTGCATCCGATGAAAATCTGATTTTGTTAAGTTTGGTATAGATTGGTATAGAGTTCTAGAGCAGATACGCAGACTATGCCGTAAATAAGAACTGGTCGTTAAGGACATGTAACCTTACACTCCACGCCCTCTCCCCTCGGTCCATTAACACAGACATGGCGCACTGACCTTCCACAAGATCAGCTTTCTCCTTCATCTTGATCTCAATTCTGTCGGGCAGTCTGGGGTTGGAGTTGATGATGAAGTCGGTCAGACCCAGGTCATCGCAGACCACGGCTTGCGTCCGGTTGTTAACCAGCGAGCTCCGCAACAGCTGCGCCAACAGGTATATTATCGTTGCATCAACGTTGTCAACATACATGTTAACGTTGTATCAACGTTGTCAACAGACCTGTTAACGTTGCATAAACGTTGTCAACATACATATTAACGTTGTATCAACGTTGCGATTTCCAGATTAAGGATCCATGTCCAGCAAAGAGGCAAACTAGTAACTTGTCGTAGTGATTTCCCGAAAAATATTTCCTGCTTTCGTTTTAACTGTATTTAGCAGAACAATTTACAAGGTAGTACAATGACAGATGGGCGTAATTCCAGGCTTCTTCTCTGTCACTCACCATCCTCCAAACAGGCATATTAACGTTGTAGCAATGTTGTCAACATTTATGTGTAATCATTCATGTCAACGTTGTATAAATATTGTCAACATTCATATCAGCGTTATATTAATGGTGTCAACATTCATATCAGCGTTATATTAATGGTGTCAACATTCATATCAGCGTTATATTAATGGTGTCAACATTCATTTCAGCGTTATATTAATGGTGTCAACATTCATATCAGCGGTGTATTAATGTTGTAAACATTCATGCTAACGTTGACTCATATAGATTCGGCCTAGCAATTTCCCAAGCATAATTTCCTGCTTTCGTTCATAATTTTAATTCGTTGTAACAATACAATTTACAAAAAAACTACAATGCCAAATGGGAATGATCCCAGGTTTTTCCCCTGTTACCCACCATCCCCGCTCCTCCCCTCCCCTCCCCCCCCCCCCATCACCGCGCCCACACCCTCACCACCTACCGACAAGTGGCCCTCGTGATGGTCCGGGAAGTGTTTGAACAGGTACTCTGAACAGATGAATTGTAGGATGGTGTCACCGAGGAACTCCATCCGCTGGTTGTGACCTCTGTATTAACAACAACAACGACACGCGGTCAGAATGCAAGCTGTAGATCACCAGCTAACGGAATGTTTCCGGGAATCACCGAAGTGGAAGCTAAACTATATTGGCATTAAAGTCAAACCGCTCCAAATCCTTGGGAAACCTTACTGCAAATGCTTTAATTACATGGCTTGTATACCTTATGACAGACTCACAGAGTGACGTTGTACACGTTATGACAGGGGAACCTATTGACAGGGACTCACAGGGTAAGGTTGTACACGTTATGACAGGGGAACCTATTGACAGGAACTCACAGGGTGAGGTTGTACACGTTATGACAGGGGAACCTATTGACAGGGACTCACAGGGTGAGGTTGTACACGTTATGACAGGGGAACCTATTGACAGGGACTCACAGGGTGAGGTTGTACACGTTATGACAGGGGAACCTATTGACTGGGACTCACAGGGTGAGGTTGTACACGTTATGTCGGGGGGAACCTATTGACTGGGACTCACAGGGTGAGGTTGTACACGTTATGACAGGGGAACCTATTGACAGGGACTCACAGGGTGAGGTTGTTGAAGGCCACGTTTCTCATGGTGAAGGCTCGAGCCAACAGCCGAATGTTCCTGAACGTGATGCCAGTCTCATCCTCAAACTTCAGCAATTTCTGGCAAATAAAATTCACAAGCAAATAATTGAGGCTATAATTAGTAGAACATTTCAAGATGGCAAATGCGCATACTGTACTTAAACAGACTCGCCTCCTCGTATACTCGTATACAAATCAAAAGTCAACTTTTCAAGCGGCCTCTCAATCTAGACCTTTAATACGGTTGGTCCCAAATGACTTCTCAATTAAACTGGTCCCATGTGGCCTGTAAACTGGCCTGTCTTTAGAGCTGTTGCACTCTAAGGTTGGACCCAAGCGGTCCCTCAGTAGGGTTGGTACCGTATGTTAATATTCAAGGCTTCGTTGCTGTGCATTTACATGATCACAGAAGGATGCTGAGGTATGAAGAAATGCACCCCCCCCCCACCACCAGAGCAAAGGCGTACAATGTTCTGAGTGAATGGCTTACCTGCAGGATCGGGCTACTGGCAATCCAGTGTCTATCCCCGTTCGGTTCATCTTCCTAAAAGACATTTCATATGTTGCCATTGCATACAAAACTCTTAACAATGGAAACGTAGGGAACAATGCAACATACACAAATTTGAAAAGCTGAATAAATCATGGCCATCATCGCAAGTTTCAAAAGCGCTAAATACAACTAGCCTTATACCAAAACAGTATTATACAAAGAAACTATTACCTTCAATAACCTATTACGCTATGGATTATAGTTATGATGATTTATGAGCCTTACCACATGTTCTACTAACAAAAGCTAGAGATATTATATTCAAAAAGACCATTATTTGGTTAACATTTACTCTGACTTATTCATTCGTTTTATTGATCGCGCCCTTTTCGCCCAATAAGTCAATGATAACTTAGGGCACACCAAGGATATATAACCAAGAAATATATATAGCGATGTGTATGGATGTCTTTTATCGGTGTTAAGAATACAACTATATATCACAATGAAGTGGCCCATCCAAGGACAATATCGCGAAAATGCCACTCTCTTGCAGAGAAATGGTACCCTTTTTTTAACGTTTTTTTATCCGTGAATTGACCAATGTGTCAATCTGCTTTCCTATGAAAAACAAAATGGATACCTGGAGAGGGTGATGCGCCATCTTGACGTAGACGGAGTAGAGGGCCGGGTTCTCCCCAAACAGCGTCTTGCCGAAGATACGGTCAGCCACGTGCACGCCGCCGTCAATGAGCAGAGCGCCTAGCAACAGACATGACGGGAACCAGTCAGTTATAAGTCAATGATGAGTGCGCCTAGCAACAGACAGGACGGGAACCAGTCAGTAATACGTCAATGAGGAGTGCGCCTAGCAATAGACAGGACGGGAACCAGTCAGTAATACGTCAATGAGGAGTGCGCCTAGCAATAGACAGGACGGGAACCAGTCAGTTATACGTCAATGAGGATTGCGCCTAGCAACAGACAGGACGGGAACCAGTCAGTTATACGTCAATGAGGAGGACGCCTAGCAACAGATAGGACAGGAACCAGTCAGTTACACATACAATCACCACGTGCGTCATGTGTACACAAACAAAAGCCAAACCTGTCGCAATCTACCATGTCACGGCAATGGAAAATTCAGTATCTCTGTTAACATAATATAAAACATAGTAATATGTCCAAATCAGCTCATCGAGGTTGGTCGCTTGGTTGCATATTCAGGACGCTTTAACCACTATTGGTCATATCTCGTTAATGGGAGAAGGCGAGGGAGAGTGGAGCCATGTCCAGCTTATCCAGGCTAATTAAACTAAAATTCGTCACAGGGGTTGTAACTCCTACACAGAATAGTTTCAAGCGGGATCTACACTCGAACAATGGAACAATACTTAGAGCCTTAGACACGCTTGGCGGACATTTTGTGGTGACTTTACCCATGAGATTTAGAGCCTTAGATATTCTTGGCGGACATATTGTGGTGACTTCACCCATGAGATTTAGAGCCTTGGCTACTCTTGGCGGACTTTTGTGTTGACTTTACCCACGAGATTTAGACCCTTGGCTACTCTTGGCGGACTTTTGTGTTGACTTTACCCACGAGATTTAGACCCTTGGCTACTCTTGGCGGACATTTTGCGTTGACTTTACCCACGAGATTTAGACCCTTGGCTACTCTTGGCGGACATTTTGTGGTGACTTTACCCATGAGATTTAGACCCTTGGCTACACCTGACGGACATATTGTGGTGACTTTACCCATGAGATTTAGAGCCTTAGATATTCTTGGCGGACATTTTGTGGTGACTGTACCCATGAGAGCCTCGAAGCAGTTGGCCATTGCGTGCCTCAGGCTGTAGTCTTGGCAGAGGTCGGGCCCGTGGCCGTACAACATGAACTCCTGAAGCCGCAGCTTCTGTAACCAGATCAACAAAGTTGTAACTTCCTCGTCTAGTTGGCTGTGGAAACAGATGTGAAGATCTAGTGATTTCGGTTGATGGTTTCATCATATATAAAATATATATATTGATAAATAATAATGAATTTGAAAAACGTAATATAAGACACTGGATTCAGTTTTTTTAAAGCATGAATTAGACAACACGGTACAAATATATAAACATACACGGCTTAACTACGCATGCATAAATAAATGATATCACAAACAAACAAAAAACTTCCTCATCGGCATTAAACACATAAATTAAAAAATAATTGAAAACCCGGGGTAACCCCCTACTTTTTGCGAAGAGATCTTTATCCTGCGACCACACAGATATGACCACACCGGGGCGCGAACAACCGATCTTACAGGCAGCGCAAAATAAACTGCGTTCAAAAATCATATGTGCAAAGGGTACAAAGAGAGCAATTTTACTGGGATACTCGTTCAATATATTCCCATTTCGGCCCCCTACCCCTCGGTTTCTGCGCCTAGCAATTCATGGACAGAGGCATGCTAAATCTTCATTATGCATTGACATCATACTGCAATAATTTGTTCATAATAAAATACCAGCATTTAACGTCATCCCGCAGTAAATATTACGCAGTCGCACAGACAGTTCACACCCCAACCGCCTCTGGACATGACGTCACTGACCTTGGCTAAGACTGTGAGGTGCTGGTTCTGGACGATGGCCGCACGGTATGTGGCTAGTCCCCCCTCAGCCAGGTTAGGGAACATGTAGAACAGGTGAACACTGCAACAAACCGTAAGGACCCCGTGAACAGAGCTGTCAGGCCCGTGTTTCATATAGATCATTGTTGTGCTTATGAAAGATTTTGATAATTTGGGCCAAAAAACCTAAAAGAGGGACACAAAAAAAGGGTTGGTTGAAGACGCAGGTGCCAAGATTCGAACCTTTATGTTTGCAGCTCAATACCTTTTACCAATTGAATTAGTGAGGCTCATCATGATTAGGTCACATTTCTTACATTTCTTGACATGTCTTAACAACCGTAAGTGAAAATATTGAAGGCGTAACAAACACAGAAATTCAAATCTATTGGTATCGTTTTAAACTGATTAACAATATGATTCCAAGCTTTTGGCATGAACGGCTTTGCCAGCCTCGTGCCGGCAAAATGATAATGTTAGGACTTGCGTCTCTCGTGTAGAGGGACAGAAAAAGAGTCTGCAACAACTCCAACCTCTCGTATTGACTTACCTAGACATGAACTCTACCACAGCGTCCCCCAGAAACTTCAACCTCTCGCACAGACTTACCTGGACAGGAACTCTACCACAGCCTCCCCCAGGAACTCCAACCTCTCGTAGTGACTTACCTAGACAGGAACTCTACCACAGCGTCCCCCAGGAAGTCCAACCTCTCGTAGTGACTTACCTTGACAGGAACTCTACCACAGCGTCCCCCAGGAACTCCAACCTCTCGTAGTGACTCACCTGGACAGGAAATCTACCACAGCCTCCCCCAGGAACTCCAACCTCTCGTAGCGACTTACCTGGACAGGAACGCTACCACAGCGTCCCCCAGGAACTCCAACCTCTCGTAGTAACTTACCTGGACAGGAACTCTTACCACAGCGTCCCCCAGGAACTCCAACCTCTCGTAGTGACTTACCTGGACAGGAACTCTTACCACAGCGTCCCCCAGGAACTCCAACCTCTCGTAGTGACTTACCTGGAGAGGAACTCTACCACAGCGTCCCCCAGGAACTCCAACCTCTCGTAGTGACTTACCTTGACAGGAACTCTACCACAGCGTCCCCCAGGAACTCCAACCTCTCGTAGTGGTTGATCTCGGAGGCAGTCTCGTCACGACGTCCCATCTTGGCCATGATGTGGATCAGAGTGTTGATACCTGTTAGACACGGACAAAGTGATCTTGGAAATAACTATCAAACGCAGATTTAAAATCAAATAATCTCTCTTTCACCATGGCGAAAATATAGTCAAGTTGAACGTTGTTCACTACTGGACAACATACATACAAGGACAGCTGGCAATATCATTCGTCTCTTGGTGTTGAGGGCGACCATATTAACACTGGATTGCTACATTTATGCACTACTATCTAAATCTGTTTGATATATATTGCTTGAACCACGAGTACGATATCAAGGCACTATCACTTATAATTATAATGTGAGGCAGGGGAAGGGTTGAGAGGGGAGGGGGAGGCGTGAGGGGAAGTGTCATAACGCTGTACACCCACCTCGCTTTCTGGTGTGCACGATGTGCACCTTCCGGTCCCCATACTCCAGCTGCCGCATCCCGCAGTTGGACAGCGAGTTCCTGGAGTGATCCGGGTTCGTGCCGTAGTTGGTGCGGTATGACGGATGCGTTGTCGCCAGCTGGAAGCAAAGCATTGGTGTCAGGATCCCTCATAAAACACCAGACTTCAATTCTGTAGAACCGCCGTTGCGTATTTATGCCGTGTGCAGTGGCCCCGGGAGGCCGGCCGCCGGAGGATCGTAGAACCGCCGTTGCGTGTTTATGCGGTGTGCAGTTGCCTCGGGAGCCCGGCCGCCGGAGGGCCGTAGAACCGCCGTTGCGTGTTTATGCGGCGTGCAGTGGCCCCGGGAGGCCGGCCGCCGGAGGACCGTAGAACCGCCGTTGCGTGTTTATGCGGCGTGCAGTGGCCCCGGGAGGCCGGCCGCCGGAGGACCGTAGAACCGCCGTTGCGTGTTTATGCGGTGTGCAGTGGCCCCGGGAGGCCGGCCGCCGGAGGACCGTAGAACCGCCGTTGCGTGTTTATGCGGTGTGCAGTGGCCCCGGGAGGCCGGCCGCCGGAGGGCTGTAGAACCGCCGTTGCGTGTTTATGCGGTGTGCAGTGGCCCCGGGAGGCCGGCCGCCGGAGGGCCGTAGAACCACCGGCGCGTGTTTATGCGGTGTGCAGTGGCCCCGGGAGGCCGGCCGCCGGAGGGCCATAGAACCACCGTTGCGTGTTTATGCGGTGTGCAGTGGCCCCGGGAGGCCGGCAGCCGGAGGGCCGTAGAACCGCCGTTGCGTGTTTATGCGGTGTGCAGTGGCCCCGGGAGGCCGGCCGCCGGAGGGCCGTAGAACCGCCGTTGCGTGTTTATGCGGTGTGCAGTGGCCCCGGGAGGCCGGCCGCCGGAGGGCCATAGAACCACCGTTGCGTGTTTATGCGGTGTGCAGTGGCCCCGGGAGGCCGGCAGCCGGAGGGCCGTAGAACCACCGTTGCGTGTTTATGCGGTGTGCAGTGGCCCCGGGAGGCCGGCAGCCGGAGGGCCGTAGAACCGCCGTTGCGTGTTTATGCGGTGTGCAGTGGCCCCGGGAGGCCGGCCGCCGGAGGGCCGTAGAACCACCGTTGCGTGTTTATGCGGTGTGCAGTGGCCCCGGGAGGCCAGCCGCCGGAGGGCCGTAGAACCGCCGTTGCGTGTTTATGCGGTGTGCAGTGGCCCCGGGAGGCCGGCCGCCGGAGGGCCGTAGAACCACCGTTGCGTGTTTATGCGGTGTGCAGTGGCCCCGGGAGGCCGGCAGCCGGAGGGCCGTAGAACCGCCGTTGCGTGTTTGTGCCGTGTGCAGCGGCCCCGGGAGACCGGCCGCCGGAGGGCCGTAGAAGGCCAGTGCGTGATTATGCGGTGTGCATGTGCCGGACTCGGTTAGTTAGGAAAGCGTAGGGTGATTGTTTATTGAGCATTTTTAACACCGTGACAAATAATTTTCCACGAAATGGCGAGATATTTCCTACGGAATGAAGACTTATTTTCCTGCGGATGGAAGTCTACGAAATGACGAGATGTTATGTACGGAATGACGAAGCTATTATCTGCGGAATGGCGAGTTTACGGAATGACGAAGCTACCACAGAGTTTACGGAATGGAATGTTGGTGTTTTAGGCCACTTTTGTGCACATACAGGCTAAATTGGGCCAAGGAACCTCCCGAGACGATGAAGGATGAAGGAATGAAACATGCCCCAGATTAGGTGCCCGAGCCCGGATTCGAACCCAGGACCTATTGATCTGCGGTCTAGTGCGCTAACCACTACACCAGGGAGGCCCCCCAGAGTTTACGGAATGACCAAGATATTATCTACGGAATGGCGAGTTTACGGAATGACGAAGGTATTATCTACGGAATGGCGAGTTTACGGAATGACGAAACTATTATCTGCGGAATGGCGAGTTTACGGAATGACGAAGCTAGTATCTCCGGAATGGCGAGTTTACGGAATGACGAAGCTAATATCTGCGGAATGGCGAGTAGGTTACACACCAATAGAAAACCAACCCCATGATAAGCAATGAAAAAACCCAAATTTTCAACCCCATGCCAGAGAAAAATCGGTGCCCATGTTTGACTATGTGGGTCATAGGAAATTATAGAGCAAGTATCCAACTTTATTTGAAAAACAAGCACAACATAGGTTGACGTGCGATGTTTTTTGCCACAGCTCATACTATGACCCCCCACCCCCTAGCGCAACCCGCCGAAAATTAGAGACACCGCGAATCAGCATGTGATGAGGTCGACCGGACCACGCACACACAACACCCGCATGCATGATTAAATACGTCACAGATTCATTAAACAGACATTAACCTAGCAAAACATTAGTCAAACAAACAATATATACAAAGACAGAAATAATTAGTAACCATATAACCGTGATATACGACCATATTTTAGGCACTACTTGACGGTATATACTTTTCTACGCACGACCTATTGGTGTGTACCCTTAATATCTGCGGAATGGTGAGTTTACGGAATGACGAGTTATTCAGACAGGCTCTTGAACTAAGTACCACCAAAAAGCGTGGAACCTAATCGTAATTATAAACTAACTCACCTGGAGTAAGTAAGGGTCCTGGAACTTATATTCCAGGATCCCTTCCAGAACCTCCAGACATTTGTGGAACCGGAGGTGCATAATGAGCACCGGAAGCAGCAAGGCATGCTGGATAGAACACAAATATACCATACAATGTAAGGTTATATTAATAATTATATGACCTCGTACCGTTCACATAATGAAAGTTAAAATTTATTTCCATAATAATGTTACAGTACACGGTACATCAAAAAACTAGATTTCAGATCCACAATGAAAGCATGATACATACATTACAGTACATTATTCGGCAGATGAAAGACAAAGTTTCATACAAACAATTAACATTCAAAAATTGCCTCAACTTCCAGACGTTGGGTTGGACCACATCGTTGTTTTAAAATATTCAATACGTGACAGTTTTTAGGTCTTATTGCTTATAAAGACGAAACATTGATGATGTAACTTAACATATGCATAGCATATCTATATTGTATGGTGGCTCAATATTACATACTTTTTAGACACTTTTTGACATCTAGACACCTAGACATCTTAAACGTGCGATACTGAACATATAATAGTTTATCGGCTCGCCCTATATTTGATATATCTAGATATCTTATAGTGAAGCGACTGTGTAGACTTCTGACGATTAATGTATGGTTAAACTTAATGAATCTGGCGATCTGACCACGTGACCCGTGGCATTCACTCACCTGGCATATGTCGGATCTGACTCCGGTTCTGACGTAACCCTGGCTGCTGATCTCCACAGTCACCTCCCTCTTCATGGAGCTACATGGACCGAGACCCTCAGTGTCAATAACAGGACATAGAACTTCACTGACAGTGTCAATAACAGGACATAGAGCTTCGTGGACCTGTATTGACAGTGTCAATAACAGGGCACCGATCTTCATGGACCTATATAGACAGTGTCAATAACAGCGCATAAAACTTCACGGACCTATATCGACTGTGTTAATAACAGGACATAGAGATCCATGGATCTATATGGACAGTGTCAATAACAGGGCACAGAGCTTCATGGACCTATATAGACAGTGTCAACGAGATTGCGTCACCCGTAGGGTGAGATGACGTAAGATGTAAAATCCGGATTATGTCTTCGGTCCACTACAATGACCTTGACCTTAAGAATTGACTTGACTGTGACCTGTGACCTACATACCCCATTAACGAACTTAATCGATCCATCTCGCATAACGGATATCGATGAGTAAAATTTAATATTCATGGACCTATATTGACAGTGTCAATAACAGGGCATAGAGCTTCATGAACCTTTCTAGACTGTCAATTACAGCACATAGAGCTTCATAGACCTATATAGACAGTGTCAATAACCGGGCACAGAGCTTCATGGACCTATATAGTGTCAATACAGGGCATAGAGCTCCCCTACAGACGTCAGTGTCAATTAGAACCACGTCTTCTGGCATCAACCTCACCCGGATCCACACCCTCACCCCCATCCACGCCCTCATCCCCACCCATACCCTCACCCCATCCACGCCCTCACCCCCACCCTCACCCTCGCCCACAAACTCACCCTCACCCACACCCTCACCCTTTGAGTCGGATGTCCTGCAACAATTCCTCTTTCTTCTTGAGATCTTCTTTGTCCTTGGTAATGACCTTGGGTTTGTTGGCCAGTAGGTGTTTCAGCTTCATGTATTCCTTCCACACCGTTTGGTACCTGGCAAATATATTATTGGCAAATATAGTATATTATAACTGCATATCGGTGACCAAGTTTCGTCCCAACATCTATAGTGCAGGCTCTATGTACAAATAGAAATGATCATCACTGTTAGATATGATTTCATTTAAGTAGAACGATTTAACCTCAGTGGGTCATATCGCGATAAGTAGAAGGGTCAAGGTAGAGAGGAGCCATGTCTCGGGGAGTCCCCCTAGTCTATATCTCTGTAGGTCCTATCGCGACAATGGGAAGGGTCAAGGTAGAGAGGAGCCATGTCTCGGGGAGTAAGCCTCTAGTCTATACCTCTGTAAGTCATATCGCAACAATGGGAAGGAACAAGGTAGAGAGGAGCCATGTCTCCGGGAGTAACCCCCTAGTCTATATCTCTGTAGGTTATATCGCGAGAATGGAAAGGGACAAGGTAGAGAGGAGCCATGTCTCGGGGAGTAAGCCCCTAGTCTATACCTTTGTAGGTCATATCGCG
Source organism: Arenicola marina (assembly GCA_964019135.1). NCBI lineage: Eukaryota > Metazoa > Annelida > Polychaeta > Arenicolidae > Arenicola > Arenicola marina. Next base: position 31,150,706 of record OZ025264.1, on the reverse strand, counting down.
ACAATGGGAAGGGTCAAGGTAGAGAGGAGCCATGTCTCGGGGAGTAAGCCCCTAGTCTATACCTCTGTAGGTCATATCGCGACAATGGGAAGGGACAAGGTAGAGAGGAGCCATGTCTCGGGGAGTAACCCCCTAGTCTATACCTCTGTAAGTCATATCGCGACAATGGGAAGGGACAAGGTAGAAAGGAGCCATGTCTCCGGGAGTAACCCCCTAGTCTATACCTCTGTAGGTTATATCGCGAGAATGGAAAGGGACAAGGTAGAGAGGAGCCATGTCTCGGGGAGTAAGCCCCTAGTCTATACCTCTGTAGGTCATATCGCAACAATGGGAACAAGGTAGAGAGGAGCCATGTCTCGGGGAGTAAGCCCCTAGTCTATATCTCTGTAGGTTATATCGCGAGAATGGAAAGGGACAAGGTAGAGAGGAGCCATGTCTCGGGGAGTAAGCCCCTAGTCTATACTTATGTAGGTCATATCGCGACAATGGGAAGGGTCAAGGTAGAGAGGAGCCATGTCTCGGGGAGTAAGCCCCTAGTCTATACCTCTGTAGGTCATATCGCGACAATGGGAAGGGACAAGGTAGAGAGGAGCCATGTCTCGGGGAGTAAGCCCCTAGTCTATACTTTGTAGGTCATATCGCGACAATGGGATGGGTCAAGGTAGAGAGGAGCCATGTCTCGGGGAGTAAGCCCCTAGTCTATACCTCTGTAGGTCATATCGCGACAATGGGAAGGGACAAGGTAGAGAGGAGCCATGTCTCCGGGAGTAACCCCCTAGTCTATATCTCTGTAGGTTATATCGCGAGAATGGAAAGGGACAAGGTAGAGAGGAGCCATGTCTCGGGGAGTAAGCCCCTAGTCTATACTTGTGTAGGTCATATCGCGACAATGGGAAGGGTCAAGGTAGAGAGGAGCCATGTCTCGGGGAGTAAGCCCCTAGTCTATACCTCTGTAGGTCATATCGCGACAATGGGAAGGGACAAGGTAGAGAGGAGCCATGTCTCGGGGAGTAAGCCCCTAGTCTATACTTTGTAGGTCATATCGCGACAATGGGATGGGTCAAGGTAGAGAGGAGCCATGTCTCGGGGAGTAAGCCCCTAGTCTATACCTCTGTAGGTCATATCGCGACAATGGGAAGGGACAAGGTAGAGAGGAGCCATGTCTCCGGGAGTAACCCCCTAGTCTATATCTCTGTAGGTTATATCGCGAGAATGAAAAGGGACAAGGTAGAGAGGAGCCATGTCTCGGGGAGTAAGCCCCTAGTCTATATCTCTGTAGGTTATATCGCGACAATGGGAAGGGTCAAGGTAGAGAGGAGCCATGTCTCGGGGAGTAAGCCCCTAGTCTATACCTTTGTAGGTCATATCGCGACAATGGGAAGGGACAAGGTAGAGAGGAGCCATGTCTCGGGGAGTAAGCCCCTAGTCTATACCTCTGTAGGTCATATCGCGACAGTGGGAAGGGTCAAGGTAGAGAGGAGCCATGTCTCGGGGAGTAAGCCCCTAGTCTATATCTCTGTAGGTTATATCGCGACAATGGGAAGGGACAAGGTAGAGAGGAGCCATGTCTCGGGGAGTAAGCCCCTAGTCTATACCTTTGTAGGTCATATCGCGACAATGGGAAGGGACAAGGTAGAGAGGAGCCATGTCTCGGGGAGTAAGCCCCTAGTCTATACCTCTGTAGGTCATATCGCGACAATGGGAAGGGTCAAGGTAGAGAGGAGCCATGTCTCGGGGAGTAACCCCCTAGTCTATACCTCTGTAGGTCATATCGCGACAATGGGAAGGGTCAAGGTAGAGAGGAGCCATGTCTCGGGGAGTAAGCCCCTAGTCTATACCTCTGTAGGTCATATCGCGACAATGGGAAGGGACAAGGTAGAAAGGAGCCATGTCTCCGGGAGTAACCCCCTAGTCTATATCTCTGTAGGTTATATCGCGAGAATGGAAAGGGACAAGGTAGAGAGGAGCCATGTCTCGGGGAGTAAGCCCCTAGTCTATACCTTTGTAGGTCATATCGCGACAATGGGATGGGTCAAGGTAGAGAGGAGCCATGTCTCGGGGAGTAAGCCCCTAGTCTATACCTCTGTAGGTCATATCGCGACAATGGGAAGGGTCAAGGTAGAGAGGAGCCATGTCTCGGGGAGTAACCCCCTAGTCTATACCTCTGTAGGTCATATCGCGACAATGGGAAGGGTCAAGGTAGAGAGGAGCCATGTCTCGGGGAGTAACCCCCTAGTCTATACCTCTGTAGGTCATATCGCGACAATGGGAAGGGTCAAGGTAGAGAGGAGCCATGTCTCGGGGAGTAACCCCCTAGTCTATACCTCTGTAGGTCATATCGCGACAATGGGAAGGGTCAAGGTAGAGAGGAACCATGTCTCGGGGAGTAAGCCCCTAGTCTATACCTCTGTAGGTCATATCGCGACAATGGGATGGGTCAAGGTAGAGAGGAGCCATGTCTCGGGGAGTAAGCCCCTAGTCTATACCTCTGTAGGTCATATCGCGACAATGGGAAGGGACAAGGTAGAGAGGAGCCATGTCTCGGGGAGTAACCCCCTAGTCTATACCTCTGTAGGTCATATCGCGACAATGGGAAGGGTCAAGGTAGAGAGGAGCCATGTGTCGGGGAGAAACCCCCTAGTCTATAACTCTCTAGGTCATATCGCGACAATGGGAAGGGTCAAGGTAGAGAGGAGCCATGTCTCGGGGAGTAAGCCCCTAGTCTATACCTCTGTAGGTCATATCGCGACAATGGGAAGGGTCAAGGTAGAGAGGAGCCATGTCTCGGGGAGTAACCCCCTAGTCTATACCTCTGTAGGTCATATCGCGAGAATGGAAAGGGTCAAGGTAGAGAGGAGCCATGTCTCGGGGAGTAAGCCCCTAGTCTATATCTCTGTAGGTTATATCGCGACAATGGGAAGGGACAAGGTAGAGAGGAGCCATGTCTCGGGGAGTAAGCCCCTAGTCTATACCTCTGTAGGTCATATCGCGACAATGGGATGGGTCAAGGTAGAGAGGAGCCATGTCTCGGGGAGTAACCCCCTAGTCTATACCTCTGTAGGTCATATCGCGACAATGGGAAGGGTCAAGGTAGAGAGGAGCCATGTCTCGGGGAGTAAGCCCCTAGTCTATATCTCTGTAGGTCATATCGCGAGAATGGAAAGGGTCAAGGTAGAGAGGAGCCATGTCTCGGGGAGTAAGCCCCTAGTCTATATCTCTGTAGGTTATATCGCGACAATGGGAAGGGACAAGGTAGAGAGGAGCCATGTCTCGGGGAGTAAGCCCCTAGTCTATACCTCTGTAGGTCATATCGCGACAATGGGATGGGTCAAGGTAGAGAGGAGCCATGTCTCGGGGAGTAACCCCCTAGTCTATACCTCTGTAGGTCATATCGCGACAATGGGATGGGTCAAGGTAGAGAGGAGCCATGTCTCGGGGAGTAAGCCCCTAGTCTATACCTCTGTAGGTCATATCGCGACAATGGGAAGGGTCAAGGTAGAGAGGAGCCATGTCTCGGGGAGTAAGCCCCTAGTCTATACCTCTGTAGGTCATATCGCGACAATGGGAAGGGTCAAGGTAGAGAGGAGCCATGTCTCGGGGAGTAAGCCCCTAGTCTATACCTCTGTAGGTCATATCGCGACAATGGGAAGGGTCAAGGTAGAGAGGAGCCATGTCTCGGGGAGTAAGCCCCTAGTCTATACCTCTGTAGGTCATATCGCGACAATGGGAAGGGTCAAGGTAGAGAGGAGCCATGTCTCGGGGAGTAAGCCCCTAGTCTATACCTCTGTAGGTCATATCGCGACAATGGGAAGGGTCAAGGTAGAGAGGAGCCATGTCTCGGGGAGTAACCCCCTAGTCTATACCTTTGTAGGTCATATCGCGACAATGGGAAGGGTCAAGGTAGAGAGGAGCCATGTCTCGGGGAGTAAGCCCCTAGTCTATACTTGTGTAGGTCATATCGCGACAATGGGATGGGTCAAGGTAGAGAGGAGCCATGTCTCGGGGAGTAAGCCCCTAGTCTATACCTCTGTAGGTCATATCGCGACAATGGGAAGGGACAAGGTAGAGAGGAGCCATGTCTCGGGGAGTAAGCCCCTAGTCTATACCTTTGTAGGTCATATCGCGACAATGGGAAGGGTCAAGGTAGAGAGGAGCCATGTCTCGGGGAGTAACCCCCTAGTCTATACCTCTGTAGGTCATATCGCGACAATGGGAAGGGACAAGGTAGAAAGGAGCCATGTCTCCGGGAGTAACCCCCTAGTCTATATCTCTGTAGGTTATATCGCGAGAATGGAAAGGGACAAGGTAGAGAGGAGCCATGTCTCGGGGAGTAAGCCCCTAGTCTATACCTCTGTAGGTCATATCGCGACAATGGGAAGGGTCAAGGTAGAGAGGAACCATGTCTCGGGGAGTAACCCCCTAGTCTATACCTCTGTAGGTCATATCGCGACAATGGGAAGGGTCAAGGTAGAGAGGAGCCATGTCTCGGGGAGTAACCCCCTAGTCTATACCTCTGTAGGTCATATCGCGACAATGGGAAGGGTCAAGGTAGAGAGGAACCATGTCTCGGGGAGTAAGCCCCTAGTCTATACCTCTGTAGGTCATATCGCGACAATGGGAAGGGTCAAGGTAGAGAGGAGCCATGTCTCGGGGAGAAACCCCCTAGTCTATAACTCTCTAGGTCATATCGCGACAATGGGAAGGGTCAAGGTAGAGAGGAGCCATGTCTCGGGGAGTAAGCCCCTAGTCTATACCTCTGTAGGTCATATCGCGACAATGGGAAGGGTCAAGGTAGAGAGGAGCCATGTCTCGGGGAGAAACCCCCTAGTCTATAACTCTCTAGGTCATAACGCGACAATGGGAAGGGACAAGGTAGAGAGGAGCCATGTCTCGGGGAGTAAGCCCCTAGTCTATACCTCTGTAGGTCATATCGCGACAATGGGAAGGGTCAAGGTAGAGAGGAGCCATGTCTCGGGGAGTAAGCCCCTAATCTATACCTCTGTAGGTCATATCGCGACAATGGGAAGGGTCAAGGTAGAGAGGAGCCATGTCGCCGGGAGAAATTCATTATCTTCGCGAAAAAACAGACATTTGCACGGGTGGGATTCGCACCACGCACTGACAGCTTGAGCTGGCCCAGCAGAGTCCACTCGACAATACTCGGGACGCGTTACCTGCTAGGCCACGGGGTGACCGCTCTGTCACGTGTGAAAGTCTCGCCACTACGAGATTTGGGCAGATAGAAGAGGCGAAGAGATTGATTGTGTACACATCTTGCACAAATACATGAATACTTAAGGAAGGCAACTCCCTTTTAACACTACCCCTGGAAGTTGATCATGATCTTCAAAAAGTTAAATTGGCCTTGACGGGTAATAACACATTCCACCTGTCGGTAATTCTCCTTTTACTCACGTGGGGTCGCCAGCGTAGCTGAGCTGGGCCGGTCGGACTCCAAAGTGGATGATCTTGGGGTATTTCAGTGGCTCCCCCTGTGGGACGGGGTTGTCGACATCCCGGTCCAACTGATCAATGCGCAGCGAGCTCGGTCTCTATGGCAACAGAGGGGTCGAGAGGTCAGTGAATGTCGCACAGGACGCAGCGGAAAAATACAAAAAAAAATTTAAAGGAAGAAGACTTAGAGAAATGTACGTAGATATGAAACAAATAAGAAATGAAAAAGAGTAACCTTGCTGAAATATGTGACGAATGATGATCTTGCCATACTCAACATGCCAGGGTATGTGACGGTCCAGCCATACTCAACATGCCAGGGTATGTGACGGTCCAGCCATACTCAACATGCCAGGGTATGTGACGGTCCAGCCATACTCAACATGCCAGGGTATGTGACAGTCAAGCCATACTCACCATGCCAGGGTATGTGACGGTCCAGCCATACTCAACATGCCAGGGTATGTGACGGTCCAGCCATACTCAACATGCCAGGGTATGTGACGGTCCAGCCATACTCAACATGCCAGGGTATGTGACAGTCAAGCCATACTCAACATGCCAGGGTATGTGACGGTCAAGCCATACTCACCATGCCAGGGTATGTGACGGTTAAGCCATACTCACCATGCCAGGGTATTTGGCGGTCAAGCCATACTCACCATGCCAGGGTATGTGACAGTCAAGCCATACTCACCATGCCAGGGTATGTGACGGTCAAGCCATACTCACCATGCCAGGGTATGTGACGGTCAAGCCATACTCACCATGCCAGGGTATGTGACGGTCAAGCCATACTCACCATGCCAGGGTATGTGACGGTCTTGTCATACTAACCATGCCAGGGTATGTGACGGTCAAGCCATACTCACCATGCCAGGGTATGTGACGGTCCAGCCATACTCACCATGCCAGGGTATGTGACGGTCAAGCCATACTCACCATGCCAGGGTATGTGACGGTCTTGTCATACTAACCATGCCAGGGTATGTGACGGTCAAGCCATACTCACCATGCCAGGGTATGTGACGGTCCAGCCATACTCACCATGCCAGGGTATGTGACGGTCTTGTCATACCCACCATGCCAGGGTATGTGACAGTCAAGCCATACTCACCATGCCAGGGTATGTGGCGGTCAAGCCATACTCACCATGCCAGGGTATGTGACAGTCAAGCCATACTCACCATGCCAGGGTATGTGGCGGTCAAGCCATACTCACCATGCCAGGGTATGTGGCGGTCAAGCCATACTCACCATGCCAGGGTATGTGACGGTCAAGCCATACTCACCATGCCAGGGTATGTGACGGTCTTGTCATACTAACCATGCCAGGGTATGTGACGGTCAAGCCATACTCACCATGCCAGGGTATGTGAGGGTCCAGCCATACTCACCATGCCAGGGTATGTGGCGGTCAAGCCATACTCACCATGCCAGGGTATGTGGCGGTCAAGCCATACTCACCATGCCAGGGTATGTGACAGTCAAGCCATACTCACCATGCCAGGGTATGTGACGGTCTTGTCATAGCCACCATGCCAGGGTATGTGACAGTCAAGCCATACTCACCATGCCAGGGTATGTGACGGTCAAGCCATACTCACCATGCCAGGGTATGTGACGGTCAAGCCATACTCACCATGCCAGGGTATGTGACGGTCCAGCCATACTCACCATGCCAGGGTATGTGACAGTCAAGCCATACTCACCATGCCAGGGTATGTGACAGTCAAGCCATACTCACCATGCCAGGGTATGTGACGGTCTTGTCATACCCACCATGCCAGGGTATGTGACAGTCAAGCCATACTCACCATGCCAGGGTATGTGACGGTCAAGCCATACTCACCATGCCAGGGTATGTGACGGTCAAGCCATACTCACCATGCCAGGGTATGTGACGGTCAAGCCATACTCACCATGCCTGGGTATGTGACGGTCAAGCCATACTCACCATGCCAGGGTATGTGACGGTCAACCCAAACCCACCATGCCAGGGTATGTGACGGTCAAGCCATACTCACCATGCCTGGGTATGCGACGGTCAAGCCATACTCACCATGCCAGGGTATGTGACGGTCTTGCCATACTCACCATGCCAGGGTATGTGACGGTCTTGCCATACTCACCATGCCAGGGTATGTGACGGTCAACCCAAACCCACCATGCCAGGGTATGTGACGGTCAAGCCATACTCACCATGCCTGGGTATGTGACGGTCAAGCCATACTCACCATGCCAGGGTATGTGACGGTCTTGCCATACTCACCATGCCAGGGTATGTGACGGTCTTGCCATACTCACCATGCCAGGGTATGTGACGGTCAAGCCATACTCACCATGCCAGGGTATGTGACGATCAAGCCATACTCACCATGCCAGGGTATGTGTCGGTCAAGCCATACTCACCATGCCAGGGTATGTGACGGTCTTGTCATACTAACCATGCCAGGGTATGTGACGGTCCAGCCATACTCACCATGCCAGGGTATGTGACGGTCCAGCCATACTCACCATGCCAGGGTATGTGACAGTCAAGCCATACTCACCATGCCAGGGTATGTGGCGGTCAAGCCATACTCACCATGCCAGGGTATGTGGCGGTCAAGCCATACTCACCATGCCAGGGTATGTGACGGTCAAGCCATACTCACCATGCCAGGGTATGTGACGGTCTTGTCATACTAACCATGCCAGGGTATGTGACGGTCCAGCCATACTCACCATGCCAGGGTATGTGACGGTCCAGCCATACTCACCATGCCAGGGTATGTGACGGTCTTGTCATACCCACCATGCCAGGGTATGTGACAGTCAAGCCATACTCACCATGCCAGGGTATGTGACGGTCAAGCCATACTCACCATGCCAGGGTATGTGACGGTCAAGCCATACTCACCATGCCAGGGTATGTGACGGTCAAGCCATACTCACCATGCCTGGGTATGTGACGGTCAAGCCATACTCACCATGCCAGGGTATGTGACGGTCAACCCAAACCCACCATGCCAGAGTATGTGACGGTCAAGCCATACTCACCATGCCTGGGTATGTGACGGTCAAGCCATACTCACCATGCCAGGGTATGTGACGGTCTTGCCATACTCACCATGCCAGGGTATGTGACGGTCTTGCCATACTCACCATGCCAGGGTATGTGACGGTCAACCCAAACCCACCATGCCAGGGTATGTGACGGTCAAGCCATACTCACCATGCCTGAGTATGTGACGGTCAAGCCATACTCACCATGCCAGGGTATGTGACGGTCTTGCCATACTCACCATGCCAGGGTATGTGACGGTCTTGCCATACTCACCATGCCAGGGTATGTGACGGTCAAGCCATACTCACCATGCCAGGGTATGTGACGATCAAGCCATACTCACCATGCCAGGGTATGTGACGGTCAAGCCATACTCACCATGCCAAGGTATGTGACGGTCAACCCAAACCCACCATGCCAGGGTATGTGACGATCAAGCCATACTCACCATGCCAGGGTATGTGACGGTCAAGCCATACTCACCATGCCAGGGTATGAGACGGTCAAGCCATACTCACCATGCCAGGGTATGTGACGGTCAAGCCATACTCACCATGCCTGGGTATGTGACGGTCAAGCCATACTCACCATGCCAGGGTATGTGACGGTCAACCCAAACCCACCATGCCAGGGTATGTGACGGTCAAGCCATACTCACCATGCCTGGGTATGTGACGGTCAAGCCATCCTCACCATGCCAGGGTATGTAACGGTCTTGCCATACTCACCATGCCAGGGTATGTGACGGTCTTGCCATACTCACCATGCCAGGGTATGTGACGGTCAACCCAAACCCACCATGCCAGGGTATGTGACGGTCAAGCCATACTCACCATGCCTGAGTATGTGACGGTCAAGCCATACTCACCATGCCAGGGTATGTGACGGTCTTGCCATACTCACCATGCCAGGGTATGTGACGGTCTTGCCATACTCACCATGCCAGGGTATGTGACGGTCAAGCCATACTCACCATGCCAGGGTATGTGACGGTCAAGCCATACTCACCATGCCAGGGTATGTGACGGTCAAGCCATACTCACCATGCCAGGGTATGTGACGGTCAAGCCATACTCACCATGCCAGGGTATGTGACGATCAAGCCATACTCACCATGCCAGGGTATGTGACGATCAAGCCATACTCACCATGCCAGGGTATGTGACGATCAAGCCATACTTACCATGCCAGGGTATGTGACGGTCAAGCCATACTCACCATGCCAGGGTATGTGACGGTCAAGCCATACTCACCATGCCAGGGTATGTGACGATCAAGCCATACTTACCATGCCAGGGTATGTGACGGTCAAGCCATACTCACCATGCCAGGGTATGTGTCGGTCAAGCCATACTCACCATGCCAGGGTATGTGACGATCATGCCGCGGACCTGGTCCACAAAGTTCTGCCACTGCCTGACGCTGTACTTCTGACACTTGGGCAGCTCGCTGGCGTCTATCAGGGGTTTAGAGTTCTTCAACAGGTAGTTGAGCACGGTGTTCATGGACAGCAGCTCCCGCCCGTTATCTGACAATAATAATAATCAGTAAATTAGGTATTGCAGCCGTTTGGCGAGTCACATAGTTCAAATCCGGGCCGATCGGTTGATCGAACAGATTGGAGGAAGAACATACGAATGTCAAGCTTGCAACCTAATCTAACTACCTGGCCAAGGATAGTGTAGTCAGGTTTTTTTTAATCAATGATGTACGGTTGGTTTGAAGAAGGAGTAACCAACAAAGGCGCAAAAAGGGTAGATTGACAACATAGGATATTTAACATGAAAAAAACATAGCAAGGCGCGAATCCCCGAACTCCGGCACGATGGCTGGCCTGGCAGAGCACGACTCGAGACAGCCGAGCGCGCTAACCAGCAGACCATTCGGGTGGCTCCCTTTCATCAATAGAGAAACAAAAAGAACAGTGTACAAAAAGAGAGAAGTGTACAAAAAACGAGAAAAGTGTAAAAAAAAAAAAAAAAGTGTACAAGAAAAGAGAAAGTGTACAAAAAAGGGAAAAGATTTTCAATAGAGAGCTTGTATTGGTTTTTCTTACCCGGAAGGTTTCTGACGAAGCGAGGCATCAGATGGAATTTGGCACACGTGGTGTTCGAACCCAACCAGTCCAGGTCGTAGAGCTCCAGAAGTTCATAAAAGAGGAACCGCGAAAACAGATCCAGACTGCGTGTCGAGAAATTCTATAAATAGAGGCGCGAACAGACAAGATGAGTTAAAACTTGATAAGTCTATATATAGACTTGCATATTAGTATCACGTGATGTTACATTGTTCTGTATTTCTAATTGCTGAAGGAAATAAAAAAATATAAGTTTGTGATAAAAATTTATACAATTTACACAACAGATGATATTTAGTGACGAAAATTGACCGTACCGGATCACGAATATTGTTACGTCAATTTTATTATCAAATAAAGTTTATAGACGTCACAAACGGTCACATTTTGCTTAGATGGTCCAATGTTAGTTGTGTGCTACCTCAGGCATGTCCTCCTCAAACCAGTGAATCGTGTACTCAATGTTGAAGCGAATGACCTTGCAAACCGGAATCTGTAACAAAAGCAGACAAGTATACGTCATAAGCCAGGGGAGCTGATAAGACTACTCCAGTATATATCTGACCCATAGCAAGCAGTAGACGATAGTAATAATTAATATGTAACACTATTAGAGTCACAGGGAATAATGAAAAAAACATTAGAAATTGCCGACCCTTCAGCGAACAGTATCTGGTTCCAAACCAGTCAATAAAAGGAGCGTCCCTAGCTCAGATGGTTCCAAACCAGTCAATAAAAGGAGCGTCCCTAGCTCAGATGGTTCCAAACCAGTCAATAAAAGGAGCGTCCCTAGCTTAGATGGTTCCAAACCAGTCAATAAAAAGAGCGTCCCAAGCTCAGATGGTTCCAAACGTATCAATATAAGGAGCGTCCCTAGCTCAGATGGTTCCAAACCAGTCAGTATAAGGAGCGTCCCTAGCTCAGATGGTTCCAAACCAGTCAATAAAAGGAGCGTCCCTAGCTCAGATGGTTCCAAACCAGTCAATAAAAGGAGCGTCCCTAGCTCAGATGGTTCCAAACCAGTCAATAAAAGAAGCTAACCCAGCTCAGATGGTTCCAAACCAGTCAATAAAAGGAGCGTCCCAAGCTCAGATGGTTCTAAACCAGTCAATATAAGGAGCGTCCCTAGCTCAGATGGTTCCAAACCAGTCAATGAAAGGAGCGTCCCTAGCTCAGATGGTTCCAAACCAGTCAATAAAAGGAGCGTCCCTAGCTCAGATGGTTCCAAACCAGTCAATATAAGGAGCGTCCCTAGCTCAGATGGTTCCAAACCAGTCAATAAAAAGAGCGTCCCTAGCTCAGATGGTTCCAAACCAGTCAATATAAGGAGCGTCCCAAAGTTCAGATGGTTCCAAACCAGTCAATATAAGGAGCGTCCCTAGCTCAGATGGTTCCAAACCAGTCAATAAAAGGAGCGTCTCTAGCTCAGATGGTTCCAAACCAGTCAATAAAAGGAGCGTCCCTAGCTCAGATGGTTCCAAACCAGTCAATATAAGGAGCGTCCCAAAGTTCAGATGGTTCCAAACCAGTCAATATAAGGAGCGTCCCTAGCTCAGATGGTTCCAAACCAGTCAATAAAAGGAGCGTCTCTAGCTCAGATGGTTCCAAACCAGTCAATAAAAGGAGCGTCCCTAGCTCAGATGGTTCCAAACCAGTCAATAAAAGGAGCGTCCCTAGCTTAGATGGTTCCAAACCAGTCAATAAAAAGAGCGTCCCAAGCTCAGATGGTTCCAAACCTATCAATATAAGGAGCGTCCCTAGCTCAGATGGTTCCAAACCAGTCAATAAAAGGAGCGTCCCTAGCTCAGATGGTTCCAAACCAGTCAATAAAAGGAGCGTCCCTAGCTCAGATGGTTCCAAACCAGTCAATAAAAGAAGCTACCCTAGCTCAGATGGTTCCAAACCAGTCAATAAAAGGAGCGTCCCAAGCTCAGATGGTTCTAAACCAGTCAATATAAGGAGCGTCCCTAGCTCAGATGGTTCCAAACCAGTCAATGAAAGGAGCGTCCCTAGCTCAGATGGTTCCAAACCAGTCAATAAAAGGAGCGTCCCTAGCTCAGATGGTTCCAAACCAGTCAATATAAGGAGCGTCCCTAGCTCAGATGGTTCCAAACCAGTCAATAAAAAGAGCGTCCCTAGCTCAGATGGTTCCAAACCAGTCAATATAAGGAGCGTCCCAAAGTTCAGATGGTTCCAAACCAGTCAATATAAGGAGCGTCCCAAAGTTCAGATGGTTCCAAACCAGTCAATATAAGGAGCGCCCCAAAGTTCAGATGTTTCCAAACCAGTCAATATAAAGAGTGCCCCAAGCTCAGATGGTTCCAAACCAGTCAATAAAAGGAGCGTCCCTAGCTCAGATGGTCCCAAACCAGTCAATAAAAGGAGCGTCCCTAGCTCAGATGGTTCCAAACCAGTCAAAAAAGGAGCGTCCCTACCTCAGACGGTAAGCAGACTGATTCAGCAGTTTCAATTGGTCTAGAAGATTGGAACTCCTAATGAACGGTGACTCACTTTTGTTGACCAAAGGACGAAGTGAGGAAGACCAAATGTGTAAAAAACTTAGCTCACCTTCTCCAACTTATAATGAGAGAAGAGAGAGAATCCTTCAAAAATGTATTCATGGTTGTCATACTCAATCACGGTGGGGTTCTTGGTCTGAAAGAAACAACTTTCATTTAAAGCAATATGCTCGGTAATTTTTATATTATCAATCGCTTCTCCATGTCAAATATGTATAGTCTGTCTTGGAGTTAAATCCTGAAAGCCCGTGGGCAATCCGGAGAGAAGCAAATTTGTTCACCGGAGCAGGAGTTGAGGGCTGGCTTTATATCCCTGCGCGCCTGTTCGCTGTTCGGTATTCTGTGTTATGTCGACCGCGGCTCGCTAGGACGTCCGCGCGATAAAATAGTCCGCGCAGTTTTATTGTGGTTTTACTGACTCAACGAGATATAAAACATATATGCATCATAATTTTGAGATACTTTTGGTCTTTATCTTACATGTAAAAATCTAAGATGGGGCATGTAAGTAGGCTGCTTTAAATATTTTAATACACGAGACACCCCATTAGAACGTCATGTGAAATATTATATCCATTTCATTTGATTTATAACGTTTTAGAATCACGGCTGCAATTATTCTCGTCTATGATACTACCCGTTAACAGCACCTGCCCCACACCGCACAGAATGGCTAATTGTTAACAGCACCTGCCACACACCGCACAGAATGACTACATGTTACCAGCACCTGCCACACACCGCACAGAATGGCTAAATGTTAACAGCACCTGCCACACACCGCACAGAATGGCTAAATGTTAACAGCACCTGCCACACACTGCACAGAATGGCTACATGTTAACAGCACCTGCCCCACACCGCACAGAATGGCTAAATGTTAACAGCACCTGCCACACATCGCACAGAATGGCTACATGTTAACAGCACCTGCCACACACCGCACAGAATCGCTAAATGTTAACAGCACCTGCCCCACACCGCACAGAATGGCTACATGTTAACAGCACCTGCCACACACCGCACAGAATGGCTAAATGTTAACAGCACCTGCCACACATCGCACAGAGTGGCTACATGTTACCAGCATCTGCCACACATCGCACAGAATGGCTACATGTTAACAGCGCCTGCCCCACACCGCACAGAATGGCTACATGTTAACAGCACCTGCCCCACACCGCACAGAATGGCTACATGTTAACAGCACCTGCCACACACCGCACAGAATGGCTACATGTTAACAGCACCTGTCACACACCGCACAGAATGGCTACATGTTAACAGCACCTGCCACACACCGCACAGAATGGCTACATGTTAACAGCACCTGCCCCACACCGCACAGAATGGCTACATGTTAACAGCACCTGCCCCACACCGCACAGAATGGCCACATGTTAACAGCACCTGCCACACACCGCACAGAATGGCTACATGTTAACAGCACCTGCCACACACCGCACAGAATGGCTACATGTTAACAGCACCTGCCCCACACCGCACAGAATGGCTACATGTTAACAGCACCTGTCACACACCGCACAGAATGGCTACATGTTAACAGCACCTGTCACACACCGCACAGAATGGCTACATGTTAACAGCACCTGCCCCACACCGCACAGAATGGCTACATGTTAACAGCACCTGCCCCACACCGCACAGAATGGCTACATGTTAACAGCACCTGCCACACACCGCACAGAATGGCTACATGTTAACAGCACCTGCCCCACACCGCACAGAATGGCTACATGTTAACAGCACCTGCCACACCGCACAGAATGGCTAAATGTTAACAGCACCTGCCACACACCGCACAGAATGGCGACATGTTACCAGCACCTGCCACACACCGCACAGAATGGCTAAATGTTAACAGCACCTGCCACACACCGCACAGAATGGCTACATGTTAACAGCACCTGCCCCACACCGCACAGAATGGCTACATGTTAACAGCGCCTGCCACACACCGCACAGAATGGCTACATGTTAACAGCACCTGCCACACACCGCACAGAATGGCTAAATGTTAACAGCACCTGCCACACACCGCACAGAATGGCTACATGTTAACAGCACCTGCCACACACCGCACAGAATGGCTACATGTTAACAGCACCTGCCACACACCGCACAGAATGGCTAAATGTTAACAGCACCTGCCACACACCGCACAGAATGGCTACATGTTAACAGCACCTGCCCCACACCGCACAGAATGGCTACATGTTAACAGCACCTGCCCCACACCGCACAGAATGGCTACATGTTAACAGCACCTGCCACACACCGCACAGAATGGCTACATGTTAACAGCACCTGCCACACACCGCACAGAATGACTAAATGTTAACAGCACCTGCCCCACATCGCACAGAATGGCTACATGTTAACAGCACCTGCCCCACACCGCACAGAATGGCTACATGTTAACAGCACCTGCCCCACACCGCACAGAATGGCTACATGGTAACAGCACCTGCCACACACCGCACAGAATGGCTACATGTTAACAGCACCTGCCCCACACCGCACAGAATGGCTATATGTTAACAGCGCCTGCCACACATCGCACAGAATGGCTACATGTTAACAGCACCTGCCACACACCGCACAGAATGGCTACATGTTAACAGCACCTGCCACACACCGCACAGAATGGCTACATGTTAACAGCACCTGCCACACACCGCACATAATGGCTACATGTTAACAGCACCTGCCACACACCGCACAGAATAGCTACATGTTAACAGCACCTGCCACACACCGCACAGAATGGCTACATGTTAACAGCACCTGCCCCACACCGCACAGAATGGCTACATGTTAACAGCGCCTGCCACACACCGCACAGAATGGCTACATGGTAACAGCACCTGCCCCACACCGCACAGAATGGCTACATGTTAACAGCACCTGTCACACACCGCACAGAATGGCTACATGTTAACAGCACCTGCCACACACCGCACAGAATGGCTACATGTTAACAGCACCTGTCACACACCGCACAGAATGGCTACATGTTAACAGCACCTGCCACACACCGCACAGAATGGCTACATGTTAACAGCACCTGCCACACACCGCACAGAATGGCTACATGTTAACAGCACCTGTCACACACCGCACAGAATGGCTACATGTTAACAGCGCCTGCCACACACCGCACAGAATGGCTACATGTTAACAGCACCTGCCACACACCGCACAGAATGGCTACATGTTAACAGCACCTGCCCCACACCGCACAGAATGGCTACATGTTAACAGCACCTGCCACACACTGCACAGAATGACTACATGTTAACAGCACCTGCCCCACACCGCACAGAATGGCTACATGTTAACAGCACCTGCCACACACTGCACAGAATGACTACATGTTAACAGCACCTGCCCCACACCGCACAGAATGGCTACATGTTAACAGCACCTGCCACACACTGCACAGAATGACTACATGTTAACAGCGCCTGCCACACACCGCACAGAATGGCTACATGTTAACAGCGCCTGCCACACACCGCACAGAATGGCTACGTGTTAACAGCACCTGCCCCACACCGCACAGAATGGCTAAATGTTAACAGCACCTGCCACACACCGCACAGAATGGCTACATGTTAACAGCACCTGCCACACACTGCACAGAATGACTACATGTTAACAGCGCCTGCCACACACCGCACAGAATGGCTACATGTTAACAGCGCCTGCCCCACACCGCACAGAATGGCTAAATGTTAACAGCACCTGTCACACACCGCACAGAATGGCTACATGTTAACAGCACCTGCCCCACACTGCACAGAATGACTACATGTTAACAGCACTTGCCACACACCGCACAGAATGGCTACATGTTAACAACACCTGCCCCACACCGCACAGAATGGCTACATGTTAACAGCGCCTGCCACACACCGCACAGAATGGCTACATGTTAACAGCGCCTGCCCCACACCGCACAGAATGGCTAAATGTTAACAGCACCTGTCACACACCGCACAGAATGGCTACATGTTAACAGCACCTGCCACACACTGCACAGAATGACTACATGTTAACAGCGCCTGCCACACACCGCACAGAATGGCTACATGTTAACAGCACCTGCCACACACTGCACAGAATGACTACATGTTAACAGCACCTGCCACACACTGCACAGAATGACTACATGTTAACAGCGCCTGCCACACACCGCACAGAATGGCTACATGTTAACAGCGCCTGCCACACACCGCACAGAATGGCTAGGTTGGTTGGTTCTTTATTCATGACGCTTTAACCACTTCTGGTCATATCGCGTCAATGGAAGAAGGAAGGGAGAGTGGAGCCATGCCGCGGGGGTAACCCCTTACTCTGCGAGGAAGGACATAGGATCTTTACCCTGCGACCACACAGACATGGGCACAGCGGGGATGGAACCACCGATCCACGTGCCGTTAGGCTCTCAGGTGGCCAGAGCACTCAAGGCGAGCACTCTAAACCAATGAGCTACCGGGCCGGCCTCATAACTATCATAAGCACCTGCCACACACCACACAGAACGGCTATATCACTGACCAGGAAGTTAGTGTGTGGCGACATGGTGATCCGATAGTGGTGAAGTGACTTGGAGTTGTTCGAGGCGGCATCACATTGCGGCGACGACTGTAAGCATAAAAAACATAAAATAAATATCAGTAGCTCCTTAAATAAATAAATAACATATAAATATATCTAACTGCCTCCAGGACAAAAAAGTAGATAAGTGCTAGTTTGAGGAGGACAAGTATCTTTTAACCGCAGACGTTTTCTTAACCGCTTCAATGGACCTTTCTCGCAACCACTTAGTGGCTCATTGTGACACCAGGTCTGGGATAACCCACCCCGCACTTTGCTATTCAAAGCTTATGATTCGTAGCCTCTCAGCGTTAATATTCGCTTAGGTTATTAACGGTACCTTCTGTTCTTGTGGGGGTGGGTCCGGTATAAACCCTATCCAAACTCTGCCACTGGCTACGCATGAACAATTCCTTTTTATAACCTGTGACATTTAATTACCGGTAGGTTCGTGCGAGCAAAAGCATATGACATAGGGGTTAATCTCAGCACAAATCCCCCATCCGGCCTGAGAGACTAGTGCCGTCACAGATCCAGCCCTGAAACATGCCTCTCTTGGCACGCTCTCGTTTACCGAGCGTGCCCAGAGAGGCGTGCTTCAGGGCTGCCTCAGACCTAACACTCGCTGGAGTCTATGCCATCTATACACTGACTCACCTCCTCGCCCGGGTAGATGTTGTGTCTGGTGCCATCTATACACTGACTCACCTCCTCGCCCGGGTAGATGTTGTGTCTGGTGCCATCTATACACTGACTCACCTCCTCGCCCGGGTAGATGTTGTGTCTGGTGCCATCTATACACTGACTCACCTCCTCGCCCGGATAGATGTTGTGTCTGGTGCCATCTATACACTGACTCACCTCCTCGCCCGGATAGATGTTGTGTCTGATGCCATCTATACACTGACTCACCTCCTCGCCCGGGTAGATGTTGTGTCTGGTGCCATCTATACACTGACTCACCTCCTCGCCCGGATAGATGTTGTGTCTGGTGCCATCTATACACCGACTCACCTCCTCGCCCGGATAGATGTTGTGTCTGGTGCCATCTATACACTGACTCACCTCCTCGCCCGGGTAGATGTTGTGTCTGGTGCCATCTATACACTGACTCACCTCCTCGCCCGGATAGATGTTGTGTCTGGTGCCATCTATACACTGACTCACCTCCTCGCCCGGGTAGATGTTGTGTCTGGTGCCATCTATACACTGACTCACCTCCTCGCCCGGGTAGATGTTGTGTCTGGTGCCATCTATACACTGACTCACCTCCTCGCCCGGGTAGATGTTGTGTCTGGTGCCATCTATACACTGACTCACCTCCTCGCCCGGGTAGATGTTGTGTCTGATGCCATCTATACACTGACTCACCTCCTTGCCCGGGTAGATGTTGTGTCTGGTGCCATCTATACACTGACTCACCTCCTCGCCCGGATAGATGTTGTGTCTGGTGCCATCTATACACTGACTCACCTCCTCGCCCGGGTAGATGTTGTGTCTGGTGCCATCTATACACTGACTCACCTCCTCGCCCGGGTAGATGTTGTGTCTGGTGCCATCTATACACTGACTCACCTCCTCGCCCGGGTAGATGTTGTGTCTGATGCCATCTATACACTGACTCACCTCCTCGCCCGGGTAGATGTTGTGTCTGGTGCCATCTATACACTGACTCACCTCCTCGCCCGGGTAGATGTTGTGTCTGATGCCGGTCTTTCTGGCCTTCTGACTGCAGTGACACAGCGGACCGTCGTTCATCTGTAACAACGGTAACACAAGCGGTCACACACAGCATGGGCACAGGATGTTATACACAGAATTAACACAGGCTGTTGTACACACCACTAACACAGGCTGTTGCACACACACAGGCTGTTGCACACACAACTAACACAGGGCTGTTGTACACACCACTAACACAGGCTGTTGTACACACCACTAACACAGACTGTTGTACACACCACTAACACAGGCTGTTGCACACACCACTAACACAGGCTGTTGTACACACCACTAACACAGGCTGTTGTACACACCACTAAGACAGGCTGTTGCACACACCACTAACACAGGCTGTTGTACACACCACTAACACAGGCTGTTGTACACACCACTAAGACAGGCTGTTGCACACACCACTAACACAGACTGTTGTACACACCACTAACACAGGCTGTTGCACACACCACTAACACAGGCTGTTGTACACACCACTAACACAGGCTGTTGTACACACCACTAACACAGGCTGTTGCACACACCACTAACACAGGCTGTTGTACACACCACTAAGACAGGCTGTTGCACACACCACTAACACAGACTGTTGTACACACCACTAACACAGGCTGTTGTACACACCACTAACACAGGCTGTTGCACACACCACTAACACAGGCTGTTGTACACACCACTAACACAGGCTGTTGCACACACCACTAACACAGGCTGTTGTACACACCACTAACACAGGCTGTTGTACACACCACTAAGACAGGCTGTTGCACACACCACTAACACAGGCTGTTGCACACACCACTAACGCAGGCTGTTGCACACACCACTAACACAGGCTGTTGCACACACCACTAACACAGGCTGTTGTACACACCACTAACACAGGCTGTTGTACACACCACTAAGACAGGCTGTTGCACACACCACTAACACAGGCTGTTGCACACACCACTAACGCAGGCTCTTGCACACACCACTAACACAGGCTGTTGTACACACCACTAACACAGGCTGTTGTACACACCACTAACACAGGGCTGTTGCACACACCACTAACACAGGCTGTTGCACACACCACTAACACAGGCTGTTGCACACACCACTAACGCAGGCTCTTGCACACACCACTAACACAGGCTGCTGTACACATCACTAACACAGGCTGTTGCACACACCACTAACACAGGCTGCTGTACACATCACTAACGCAGGCTCTTGCACACACCACTAACACAGGCTGTTGCATGTCATGTCGTAAAGGCACAACACACAGCGGCACGGTATCAAATGCTGGAATAGTGAGGTATAGTGATTGTTACTCGTCAGCTAGTTCACTCCAGATAATAAAAATATGTGACCATAATGATATAAAAAATGAAGTAAGATGAATTATGTAAAGACATTCACCGCCCCCCCCTCCATGGGCTCGTTGAACCACAGCTCCTCGTGCAGTCACCCCCCCCACCCTCTCCCACCCACCTCCATGGGCTCGTTGAACCACAGCTCCTCGTGCAGTCACCCCCCCCCACCCTCTCCCACCCACCTCCATGGGCTCGTTGAACCACAGCTCCTCGTGCAGTCACCCCCCCCCACCCTCTCCCACCCACCTCCATGGGCTCGTTGAACCACAGCTCCTCGTGCAGTCACCCCCCCCCACCCTCTCCCACCCACCTCCATGGGCTCGTTGAACCACAGCTCCTCGTGCAGTCACCCCCCCCACCCTCTCCCACCCACCTCCATGGGCTCGTTGAACCACAGCTCCTCGTGCAGTCACCCCCCCCACCCTCTCCCACCCACCTCCATGGGCTCGTTGAACCACAGCTCCTCGTGCAGTCACCCCCCCCACCCTCTCCCACCCACCTCCATGGGCTCGTTGAACCACAGCTCCTCGTGCAGTCACCCCCCCACCCACCCTCTCCCACCCACCTCCATGGGCTCGTTGAACCACAGCTCCTCGTGCAGTCACCCCCCCCCACCCTCTCCCACCCACCTCCATGGGCTCGTTGAACCACAGCTCCTCGTGCAGTCACCCCCTCCCCCACCCTCTCCCACCCACCTCCATGGGCTCGTTGAACCACAGCTCCTCGTGCAGTCACCCCCCCCCCCACCCTCTCCCACCCACCTCCATGGGCTCGTTGAACCACAGCTCCTCGTGCAGTCACCCCCCCCACCCTCTCCCACCCACCTCCATGGGCTCGTTGAACCACAGCTCCTCACGCAGTCACCCCCCCCACACCCTCTCCCACCCACCTCCATGGGCTCGTTGAACCACAGCTCCTCGTGCAGTCACCCCCCCCCCCACCCACCTCCATGGGCTCGTTGAACCACAGCTCCTCGTGCAGTCACCCCCCCCCCACCCTCTCCCACCCACCTCCATGGGCTCGTTGAACCACAGCTCCTCGTGCAGTCACCCCCCCCACCCTCTCCCACCCACCTCCATGGGCTCGTTGAACCACAGCTCCTCGTGCAGTCACCCCCCCCCACCCTCTCCCACCCACCTCCATGGGCTCGTTGAACCACAGCTCCTCGTGCAGTCACCCCCCCCCCACCCTCTCCCACCCACCTCCATGGGCTCGTTGAACCACAGCTCCTCGTGCAGTCACCCCCCCCACCCTCTCCCACCCACCTCCATGGGCTCGTTGAACCACAGCTCCTCACGCAGTCACCCCCCCCACACCCTCTCCCACCCACCTCCATGGGCTCGTTGAACCACAGCTCCTCGTGCAGTCACCCCCCCCCCACCCACCTCCATGGGCTCGTTGAACCACAGCTCCTCGTGCAGTCACCCCCCCCCCACCCTCTCCCACCCACCTCCATGGGCTCGTTGAACCACAGCTCCTCGTGCAGTCACCCCCCCCCCACCCTCTCCCACCCACCTCCATGGGCTCGTTGAACCACAGCTCCTCGTGCAGTCACCCCCCCCCACCCTCTCCCACCCACCTCCATGGGCTCGTTGAACCACAGCTCCTCGTGCAGTCACCCCCCCCCCCCTCCCACCCACCTCCATGGGCTCGTTGAACCACAGCTCCTCGTGCAGTCACCCCCCCCCCCACCCTCTCCCACCCACCTCCATGGGCTCGTTGAACCACAGCTCCTCGTGCAGTCACCCCCCCCCCACCCTCTCCCACCCACCTCCATGGGCTCGTTGAACCACAGCTCCTCGTGCAGTCACCCCCCCCCACCCTCTCCCACCCACCTCCATGGGCT
This sequence comes from Arenicola marina, assembly GCA_964019135.1. Classification (NCBI taxonomy): domain Eukaryota; kingdom Metazoa; phylum Annelida; class Polychaeta; family Arenicolidae; genus Arenicola; species Arenicola marina. The sequence continues at coordinate 31,128,040 of OZ025264.1, read as the reverse complement.
CGTTGAACCACAGCTCCTCGTGCAGTCACCCCCCCACCCACCCTCTCCCACCCACCTCCATGGGCTCGTTGAACCACAGCTCCTCGTGCAGTCACCCCCCCCTCACCCTCTCCCACCCACCTCCATGGGCTCGTTGAACCACAGCTCCTCGTGCAGTCACCCCCCCCCACCCTCTCCCACCCACCTCCATGGGCTCGTTGAACCACAGCTCCTCGTGCAGTCACCCCCCCCCACCCTCTCCCACCCACCTCCATGGGCTCGTTGAACCACAGCTCCTCGTGCAGTCACCCCCCCCACCTCCATGGGCTCGTTGAACCACAGCTCCTCGTGCAGTCACCCCCCCCCCCACCCTCTCCCACCCACCTCCATGGGCTCGTTGAACCACAGCTCCTCGTGCAGTCACCCCCCCCCACCCTCTCCCACCCACCTCCATGGGCTCGTTGAACCACAGCTCCTCGTGCAGTCACCCCCCCCCCCCACCCTCTCCCACCCACCTCCATGGGCTCGTTGAACCTCACCCCCCCCCACCCTCTCCCACCCACCTCCATGGGCTCGTTGAACCACAGCTCCTCGTGCAGTCACCCCCCCCACCCTCTCCCACCCACCTCCATGGGCTCGTTGAACCACAGCTCCTCGTGCAGTCACCCCCCCCCCCACCCTCTCCCACCCACCTCCATGGGCTCGTTGAACCACAGCTCCTCGTGCAGTCACCCCCCCCCACCCTCTCCCACCCACCTCCATGGGCTCGTTGAACCACAGCTCCTCGTGCAGTCACCCCCCCCCACCCTCTCCCACCCACCTCCATGGGCTCGTTGAACCACAGCTCCTCGTGCAGTCACCCCCCCCCACCCTCTCCCACCCACCTCCATGGGCTCGTTGAACCACAGCTCCTCGTGCAGTCACCCCCCCCCACCCTCTCCCACCCACCTCCATGGGCTCGTTGAACCACAGCTCCTCGTGCAGTCACCCCCCCCCCCACCCTCTCCCACCCACCTCCATGGGCTCGTTGAACCACAGCTCCTCGTGCAGTCACCCCCCCCCCCCCCCACCCACCTCCATGGGCTCGTTGAACCACAGCTCCTCGTGCAGTCACCCCCCCCCCCACCCTCTCCCACCCACCTCCATGGGCTCGTTGAACCACAGCTCCTCGTGCAGTCGCTCCGGGTGGTTCTTCTTCCGGGCCAGCTCGTCTGCCCACGTGATCTCGCCGAAGTCTTCCTCTTCGCTGGAACTCTCGGACCCTGCGAGAACAATGGTTGGTTGTATATTCAGGAGAAGTTAACCACTTTTTGGTCATATCGCGTCAATGAAAGAAGGAAGGAATGAGCGGAGCCATGCCCCCGGGAGTAACCCCCTACTCTTTGCGAAGAAGGACATGGGATCTTTATCCTGCGACCACATAGACATGGCCACAGCGGGGCTCGAACCACCGATCTACGTGCCGCTTGGCTCTCAGGTGACCAGAGCACACAAGGCGTGCGCTCTAGCCCACTGAGCTACCGCGCCGCCCGCCCCCCTCCCAGGGAGAACAAGGCGAGACAGACGCTCACGTTCTATATCTGCCAGTTATGACATCGATGCCCTGCCTTTTGGTCCGGATTACCGCTAAGTTTTCACCACATATCTGATACAATTTTATTTATTTCTAAATACGTTGAACATTGCTCCAGCAAATATAAAAAAAGAAATCGCGTAAAGTTCGATCTAAATAGCAAGGTGCACTGTTTACTCACTATCGAGATATGTTGATATCAATCAACTCCATAAAAAACTATATTTTACTTTAAAATTTCTAGATATTTTTTGGTACAAGACATGTGGTGGAGAAGACACAGAATAAACGTATATAAATACCTAAGACCGAAAACCAGACATTACTATAAATACAGTGGCCCCTCCCCCCCCCCTTCCCTCCGCACCCCCGTCATTCAGCAGACGTACCGTCACTGCTGTCCGGGTCCTCCTCCTCCCCCTTGCGCCATGACAACAGCTGGGTGGCGGGGGTCCGACTGGGCTTCTCCACGGTGGGCTTGGTCTGGCGCACCTTGGCGGCCCGCCGCATCAAGTCACCCTCAAACTTGTCCTCAATGTCCTTCATGTTCTCCGTGCGCTGTATCTCGCCAGTCTGCGGTGGTACACGTCAGGGAATAAGTTACTCAGACAGCAACATTTTTCTTAAGAAATTAAAAAAAGGTATTGACAGAAAAAAATTATGTATTTATATTCCTAGCATAAAAGTACATATATATATCTTGTATACATATATAAATTTTGTATTCGTAGCATAAAAGTACATATATATATTTTGTATACATAGATAAATTTTGTATTCGTAGCATATAAGTACATATATATATTTTGTACTCTTAGCATATAAGCACATATATATCTTATGTAATAAAAAAATGGACATGCTATTAAGCCCCTTTTTTGGCCAAATTAGCCCATCTCATGTGGGAAAGTGTGGCTTTCTTGTGTACTACGTCATAAAAATTAGCCAATCCCATGTGGGAACGTGTGGCTTTCTTGTGTACTACGTCATCAAAATTAGCACATTACGGCATCTATTTCTCATCGAGATAACATTTACACAGTCAGACAATGTGTCCAGAGCCCTTTTTTTCAACATATTTTGAAAATCATAATGTTAGTGAAAAATTGCTGTATCAGCAGCTTTAAGTGTGAATTCGAATCTCTGCCGGGGGGGGGGGGGGGGAGAATTAATAACCTGCACAGCAATGCTTATTTGTAGAACGGGGTTAATGGAGTTATCTGTCCATTGATAAGATGTCCTATGACAAAGGTAAGACACTGTCACATATATGACAATATTTCACAACTAGCGGGAAATCACGATACAGGTATATTACGACAAGAGGGACACACATATGTATACTTACACTGAATTTTTTTAAAATGAGAGAAACAATTGACTATAATCATCACACAAGCGTAGTTGCCTAGGCACCATCCAGACCCCACAAATAACAAATAATTGTTTGAGCTGACTTCACCGTTTTTTGTGCTTCTGAACGTTTCATTCCTTTAAATATTTCAATTTGCCTTTCAAATATATTTTTATTTACCTTTATATTCCTATAAGCCAACAGGGGAGAACAGTCTTATCACGTTGTCATACCGACTGGATGCTTTAAAAATCTAAGCCATTTCAATCAGCGTCCACATATCGACCGTCTGCATTTAATCAGCGTCCATATATCGACCGTCTGCATTTAATCAGCGTCCATATATCGACCGTCTGCATTTAATCAGCGTCCATATATCGACCGTCTGCATTTAAAAATCTAAGCCATTTCAATCAGCGTCCCCGCACCTCGTGGTTCCGGCGGAAGTAGAGGTCAGCGGGGGAGGACCTGGTCCAGGCCGGGACGTCCAGCCGCTCCTCATCCTCCTCGTCAGCCGCCTTGTCCTGGGCCTTCCCCGGGTCTTCAGGATCACTCATCACCTCCTCCGGATCCAGAAGTAACGCAGAGCTCAGGTAGCTGCCCAGCGACTCGTCCGGCTCATCCTTATCCGGGTCAAATGGAGATGAAGACGCTCCCTCCAGACTCGTGAAATCGCTGCTCGGGTACTTTGGGCTTTCTCGGTGTTTTCGGCTATCCAACTCGTGTCTGAATGGAAAGAGAACATGGTCAGAGAAAGTATTGTAAGAGAGTGCACATAAACAAGCGAAGCGACGGGGTTTTATTTTGTGTTAAATTTCGCATGGTTGGTTGGTTGGTTATTCAGGACGCTTTAACCACTTTTGGCCATATCGCGTCAATCGGAGAAGGAAAGGAGAGTGGCGCCATGTCCCCAGAACACTCAAGGCGAGCGCTCTAACCCACTGAGCTATCGGGCTGGCCTCCGCATGCATGGAGAAACGTGCAAAGCATCATGGGAGTAAAGGACGGGGATCACGTGGCCGAGAGACAAACTTGGATCGAGCAGTGGAAGCGCATCTCGAGTTGGAAAATGTGGCTTCCTTGCATGTTACGCTATCAACATTCAGACAAGATGAACACACTAAGACAACATATACACAATAAAGATGGATATTCAATTTGATAAATAGCGGTGACGCATGCATATCACTATGTGTATAAAACAATATATAACATTTGAAAAGTCATTATATATTTGACCTTGTTAAATGAGCAGCTATAAAATAATGGCTTCCTTTCCTAAAACATGGTACAGAACTGACCTTGACCTTGAGGAAGAGCGTTCGCCGCTCGCGGACGGCCGATTGGGACTTTCGCGCTTCCTCCTGGAACCAGGATCCCTGCCCCTGTCATCCGCATCGCGATCCCGAGTCCCGGAATCCCTGCTCCTGGGATTAGAATCTCTGCCCCACCCATCCGGCTTTCTGTCTCTGCCTTCCTGGGGATCTCGCTCTCTGGACCCATGTCGGGAGCGGCTCCATTCACGTTTGTAGGGTCGCTCCCGGCTTTCCTCTCGCCGAGCCTCTCGGCCACGTGACCACCGGCCTTCACTCCCATCATGCCTTGCGCGCTTGAAGTCTTCACTGGAATCACCCCTATCGCGCAACATAAGAGACCAGTAATATTTCAACAGATTTTTCCTCACAGCCTGTCTCTTGTGTTATTTGAAAGCAAAAAAAACAACAACACAATTTTAACAGATGTAGCATATGATCAGTGAATATTAATATAAAAAATTATTCAGCGAGCATAAGGGTATGAGCGGCCCACAGCGATAAGGTCGTAACGTATACAGGGACTGGTACACCTTCCTTAGATCACTTAGATAACTGTAAAAGCTGTACACGAGCGTAGATGTCATTGTATTGCCAACTTCAAAGATTTCTAATCCACAGCAGCAGTTATCGAATGATTATCCAACGGGACTTACGTCTCTTGCCATCTTCTTTTGGCCGGTGATGCCTGGTCCGATCCACGTCTGGATCTATCAGCCCTCGAGACGTGTTCCCTGGGAGAGCCCTCACCCTCCCTGGGTGAGCGGCCACCCTGTCTACTCTGGCTCGCTCCAGATCTCTCAGATCTGGATCGATTTCTATCCCAAGAATCCTGCTCTCGTTGCCCCTGGTAAGCTCCGCCGGCGTCCCTTTCCGAATCAAACCGCGGTCGGTCTTCGGCGCCAGCACGTCTAGCGGGGGGAGAATTCCTCCATTCCTCCTCCGCGGCCGTTGCGCCAGATCGGTCGCCATAGGGAGGCCTCCTGTCGTCAAATTGTTGTCTGGATCCCGGTTGACTGTCGGGATACTGACCGCCATATGGCCTGGATGGGCCATCTGGATCGGTCGCGCAGGGGTAGGCCGTCTCCGGATCGCCGCGGTCGGCGCCATAGCGCTGGTTCTGGTATCTACCGGGATCGTCGCTTTGTTCGAATTCGCCGCGACGCGGCTGAGCGTCCCACTGATCCCGGCTGCCGCTCCAGTTTCCGTCACCGCGAGCGCCGCCCGCGTCATGGGGCGGGCCAGGCATGCCCGCCTGCTGGGGGTTAAACCCCCCCGCCGTGGGGGGTACATGGGTCCGCCCAGCTTGAGTCTCCATCCACGGGGTGCCCCGACCCATACCCCTGCCCCCTCCTCCACCTCCTCCTCGGCCATCACCCCGGCCGTATGGCCCGTGGGGTGGCCCCCCTCTACCCATGGAAGAGGGTGGAGGCCCTTGCGCGTTATAAGGACCAGGGCCACGTGGGGAGACGTTCACAGGGTATCCCTGGGGCGGTGGCAGGGGTAAAGATGCCCCCGGGTGTGGGGGTCGTAGTACACCATGGCCTCTGGGTGGAGGGGGAAGCAGAGCACCCCCATGGCTTCTTGGGGGTGGACCCTGAGGAGTGAGTTGTGGCTGTCCTGGTGTGGGGAGTAAGGCTGGCTTCATTGGACCAGGTCCTCGGGGCACCCCAGGGGCTGGTGGTCTGTATGAACCGCGAAAGGGACCCTGCAAGACATTGATACAATATTATAATATATTTACTACCAAATACAAATAAAAAAGATTACTTAAATCAGATACAATACATTTTTTAAGCAGAAGTTGAAACCTGTGCATGCTGTGCATGAATATTAAATACTGTAAACTGTCTCGTTGTAGCTACATATATCTTAAAAGCTGCACATATGGTCTTAAAGCCATATGCATTCAGACCCATTTCCATTATATGGTATGTTACAAACTTATTGGTTATGCCTTATTGCCTGAGTGCTCTTGAGTCCATCGCTATGCCATATCACTAAAATTTACAGTTGGGCACAGGGAAAAGGCAGGTGGATACAACTGTTGCCTGCCCAAAGTGTACTGAGAAGAGATATACATAAACTCATCTGTTGAGTGAACTATTTAAAAAAAGCCCTGGCTCTATTTACCAATAAGTCACTATCAACACTATAACCACATGCATGATTTGAAAGACAAGTCTTCATTGCATGCATTGCAATACATAGATGATATATAGATGATTTTACTTGATTTCCGTCTGTATACCATTTCTTTATATCAAATGTAAGACTGCGAAAATATATTACTCATTATTCTTTTTTAGTATGACATCGATATAAAAGAGCTAACCTTTTATTTATATTGAATTCCGGTATTGCATGCTATAGACAGATTTAAGCTACTTAAAGTTAAAGTTAATGAACAATACAAAAGCAGAGCTACAGCTGGCAGCTCGACCAATATTTGAAAAAGTCCCCCCACCCCTCCCTCCGTTATGGATTATGGTTAAATCAGCAAATAGGGTGTAGCAAAATGCAAAGTGGTCTGTAATCAAGATGGTGTCATGGTGAATAGATGGGTTGGGTAGCAGGCTATAAGGGTGACGATAAGGGAATAGCTGGGAAGGGTCGATTAGGTGGCTATGTGTATTTATAGGGATGGGGTCTGATATGGAAATGGTAATGTATACAGTTGGCTTACTCATGTTCTTCGATAACAATTCCAACTTAAACATTTTAATATAATATATGAATTATACCTTGCTACCTATATTAAATGCAATATTTCTGAAGCTGATCTAGACTTCATGCGGGGGAATACCAGTCTATTGACTATGGCACTTTTGTCCCTTTGAGTGAATTATATGTCATTTTGCTGAAATAATGGTCTGCTGTAACATAGAATGATAACAATCACGTCTACTAATAACTGTGTATGCTCACTTTGACTGCAGTCCATTTTGACTGCTGGATGATTTGACTGTGATTTTAGTATGATGGGGAAGTATAGGCCTCATATATGTGACTAGGGAATGGGACGCTGTCTCGCTACTTCAGGCAGACAGCCAGCTCATCAAACCCTGGTATACCCAACCCTCTATTCATGCTGCTGGAGCTGATGTTGGCGCAAGTGCCCCCAGGCAAGCCCGCTTCTCTAGGGGCACAACGGTAACAATGTTAAAATCCTTCAGCGTTAGTAGGAAATCGACTGTAGCTTTTATTATAATATGTACGCGTACAATAATAGTATTTACGTATTCTATATACCTTGTTCTATCTTCTGACATCAAGAAAGTGTGTTAACACTAGATTGTTGCAGTCATATTTTCGCTAACAAATGTTGGAGCATGCAACTTTTCCCTACCAAATGCCATGCATATGCAGCGCCACCTAGCAAATCCCGCCACCATTTGTAGCCTGTAACAGTCAATGACCTGTGAAAGAAGGCGCTGCTGTTGTCCTTAAGTTCAAAGTGAGCGACTGACAAGGCCCTCTAGCGGAGAGTCATATGCTGACGGAGAGGAGGAACCAAGTCGCATTCACAGGTACCGGCATCCGCCAAAAACAAATATGGCAGACGGCTGGTCGGGAACAGTTGTATACTCCAACATTTCTTCACGAAAATATAACTGAAACAACCTAGTGTCGACACACTTTATTGATGTCATGAATAGAACAAGGTATATAGAATATGTAAATACTATGATTGTTCGAGCACACGTTATAATAAAAGCTACAGTTGATTCCCTACTAACAGCGTAGGATTTTAACATTGTTGTGCCCCTAGAGAAGCGGGCTTGCCTGGGGGCGCCAAGAGCTGATGCTGCTTAGCTGATGTAGCAGATACCGCCACCTAGTGACGGCGCCCCCAGTGACGCTCTATACCTTTACCCAAAGTGAGAAATGGCCTCAATTATATTTCGTAAGTCTTTATAAATAGTTCAGGAATACAAATGTAACATTTTGGTGCGTGATGTTGATGAAATATTACATATGTTTAGAACGAAGTAGCGTAACCCCCTTGTGTCTCGGTAAAAAATAGAAAATCAATCTATGGCTCTCCATTGCTACGGTTTACTGAGCGTGACCAGAGAGGCATGTTTCAGGGCTAGTCCACAGGCACAGTACATCAGGCAGGATCCCCCCACCACCCCACCACTTTACTGTGCCTGTGGTCCTGTCTATAGGAAACCGTCTATAGACCGGGGGCCCTTGGCATTGCGCAAACAAGGCCCCGCAAAAAAGTCCACATCTTGAACAGGCGTCATGTCGTGGATCTCTCCTCACCGAGTCCCCTCTCCCGCGCATTCCATAATTTCCAGACAGTCTTGATCCCGGAGGGTTCATATGGCGCTCGCCAGACATATTGTGTAACTATGAAGACAGTAACTGGCGCATCACAATAAACTTGCAAAAAATAACCCGCAAATGTTGGAAAGGCCGACAGATTTGCGGTAAAACACGCCGTTGCAACGGACAAGAGTTTTAATGTCTCCTACCAGTAACGAGAATTTCTGTGTTCCCGCTTTCGTGGTTCATCGTAGTTCACCAGTTTATTTGCAAGCATGAATGTCCCCTTGAAATATCGACAACACAAAACTGAGAGCTAGATGGAGTTGATTCCTCTGCTCAAGCAAGTTATGACTTAGCCCTGTCGAGATAGTGAGGAGATTTTAAGCCCAACTTCCATTTTAGGGCTTGGACCTGTCTTTCCTCACCCCACCAAAATTGTACCCCTCCTCCCCAGCCCCTATTTTCTCTAACTGCACATCCCAGCAAATCTTGGTCCATGATCTTGTTCCTATCCTTAATACCCACGGCTGCATCATTGCAAAAGCACATGAACTGCCTTCAACGTCTTACAGCTAAAATATTACGCAGACAACGAAAGATTGTCTGCGTAATATGTAAGATTGTTCCGTTTTCTTCCTTGGTCACAGTATATATGCAGCCCAACTGCATGTTGCTGCCATACAATAGGGTGCTATACCTATAAGAACACAAGCCATGTAGACTAGTATATTTTGGTACCAATGGTTAGTTGAGTTTTGCCACGCACTTTTGTTCAGCGTACCAATTAGGTGGTGGCTGCCTTTCTAATGCAAATATTTATTTCCGGGTCTGACTTTATAGCTTTTCGCGAAAAGACACTAATCTCGCAAAAAGACAGCCCAAATGCCAATTAGCCCCGATTTGAAGCGGTTGAACCGGCTGATGCGGTTTGTAATGTCTTTACTGCGGGCAGGAATGAAAAAATGTATTTTTTAATTGGGTTCATATGAATATTTACCAAATATTTCAACACGGATGCCGTTCAGCGATCGGTACGGCTGCCGCCATGTTGGATAGACACTTGCCCGTTGCCTCACTAGATGGCGTGCAGTATCGAATACATGTTTGCGTTATGAAGTCTTTTCGCGAAAAGACGATAATGCGACAATCTAATCGTAAATGGGACATGTATCGCCTGAAACGTTTTTTTTAATTCATCAAGATTGGGTTGCCCTTTTCCACGAAATAAAATGTTAGTATTATTGGGGTAGGAGACACGCATGCCGCAGTTATGTGACACCAATTAGTTGGGGTAGAAGTCGGAAGACACCCGGTTTCGGGGCGCCGGTTTCGTGCAGGGCTAATCAGTTAACACCAATTAGTTTGTTACATCGAGTTTACATCTAAGGGCAGTTCAGTTCAGCAAAGGCTTCTCATCACTTGGCTTGTTATATGACTGTGTCGAGAGGTGTGGAGTAAAAGGTAAATAGCAATGGGGTAGAAGTCGGGACTGCTCAAAGGCTGTGTCCGCTCAACAGACGGCCAACTCGTGGTCACGGCACCCACTGGCGGCAAGAAGCCATGCCAACGCAAACGGAAGCGCTCCGCTAAAACGATGACGACAAGTAAGAAGAAGGCGTAATGTGTGTGGTGTGATGCGTGTAAATAAACTGTACAAATCTACAATGCTAATAATGCTTTAAGTGTCTTTTAGCAGCGATACATGTCCCTTTTACGCCGATGTAACCGCCTTTTCGCGAAAAGACCTCATAACGCAAACATGTATGTAACATCATCTGTCGCGTTACGCCATCTAGTGAGGCAATAGGCAAGTGTCTATCCAACATGGCGGCAGCCGTACCGATCGCTGAACGGCATCCGTGTTGAAATATTTGTTAAATATGCATATGAGCCCGATTAAACAATACATATTTGCATTCCTGCCCGCAGTAAAGATATTACAACCCGAATCAGCCGGTTCAACAGCTTCAAATCGGGGTTAATTGGCATTTGGGCTGTCTTTTCGCGAGATTAGTGTCTTTTCGCGAAAAGACACGTCTTTTCGCTATAAAGTGAGACCGTTTATTTCCTCGTCCAGGGATGAATTATCCGTAACGGTACTTCCCATGTAACAAAACTTATGTATTCCTACGAACTGTCAAGGCATAGTATTCAGGGTAATCACTGGCGGTGTGATAGCCCCTGGGCTAAGTACAACGTACTGTGTTTTTTAACATTTATACTGAGTCGGAGCAAATAATGCACACGCACTTGAAAGTGGATTCATCAGTCGCTATAGCTGGCTGTCCGAGTGAGCAACCAGGGCTGCGTCCCCGGGGAGTTTGGAGGGCTGAGTTTGGAGGGCTGCCGCGGTAAACACCCCCTTTTAAACCGCCAAAATGAACGCAAATTTTCAGAGCACCCCCCCCCCACGTTGTCGCAAGTTTTAAAATATTCGCTCCATAGGGGTATCTTTTTTCATCATAAATGTCTACTCTATAGGGATATCTTTTTCATCTCAAATATTCGCCCTCTCAGGCATCGACCATGACACCCGCAAAACCCCCGGCCACCAGATTCGTATAGCAGTGCCCCCCCCCCCCCCCCCGGAGGTGTAGCAAATTAACACTTTACCGGCATAATGAATCCAATTCCTCACACGCATGCTGGTCAATGTGTGTTATATATATATCGACAAAGAATGAGTGCATAACTCCTGAAACGACTGCTTAGCTCCACCTGGTGAGGATAAATGGTATTTTCTTTCAGTTTACTGGGGCCATACCTTAAACATTTGGCCTGTCTGTTTTTTAATCGACAGCAGATTAGTTTCCTATCGAACTGTCTATTTGACATAATGACACACATAGACAAGAAACCAGGCGATACTTTGTTCACGTCCCAGCCCTTCGCTCACATTTTATCCAGTGGCTTTAGAGGCAAACTGTGCGATCAGTGCTTTAACAGGTGTGTTGACATTCGAAACTTCTTTGATTATCGCCCGTCCTGCTGAGGCCTCCACTGCAGCCGGCTACTGATTATTTTGGCCGTAGTGTATTTTGATTGATCAGCTGATAGATGTAGGCCTACAACAGGACAATTTGACCGCAAGGGAGGGGTGGGGGGGCAATTGACCCCTACCTTCTTACGTCTACACAACACAGGTTCAGTTTTTACCGACTCACGAGAGATTCATGCAATATTTGTTATGAGTTCTTTTCTGTAATGATAAAGAGGACTGTTAGCTGTAAGAATATATATATATATATCAGCGTCAGAATATTATCATTATTCTAATGCTGGAGAGATTCCAGCTAGAGGACTGTATGCAAAATATGGTCTACTTTGGCAGGCCACCGTAGGAAAGTTTCAGCGAGTTCATGGCAGGCATGTAGCTTTGACATTGTTTAAGGTTTAACAGACTTAGAGGTAAAAACACTGTAAAGAGCCATTTCAAATTGGAATCAGCTGTTATGCGTCTATAAAGCCCCTAGTAGACAACTGACCTGAAGCAATACAGTGTCACACATTGATTTGCTATGCTTTAGCTTCAGCCAATTAATAGAAATCTCTAATTCCACCTCTGCCCTCCGCCACAGTCAAATTGTTCTGATGTCAAATCATCCCACAGTCAAAGTGTACCTACACCTTCATACCTAAATCACTGCCTACCAACAAAAGGGATAAAAAAGTCATTCCACAACATCAAGTGCAAGTGTTGAACTATTCTTTCGTTGCCTTATATTCAGTATTTGCTTTGTAAAAAAATCCTGTATGCACTAAACAATACAAATTGTTATCAATAACTGCTCCACTGTTTTGGTTTGTTTTCTGTTATAAAAATCTCAAAATGGCGTCAGTATTTATTACACATGGAATTTTTTAGTGGTGTTTATTACACCATGTTAGAGATCAGTTAGAGAGCAGAATAAATAAAAAGAAATTACTCTTGCACTAATCAGGTCTTAAAATGTAATAATTTTAAATCTTGACCACAACAGGAATTAAACAACTGTTCCAATAACTTATACTGTTCTAATAGAGCCATATGTCATGCAATCATAGTTAACACGAGCTATTGTACCCATTATATAAACATTACATTAGTCCTCATACTAGTTTCCGCAGGTGTCCAGTCATACCTAGCTCAATTCCTCCCTATCTGACAATACCGACAAAGGGTCCTAGAGCTTAACCTGTTCATGTTGTTAACAGTCATCTTATTTCTTTCTAGCTTACCACAGCACAAGATATGACTTAGTTATTAAAACTCTGGTATCATAGCAATGAAAGAGAAAAAGCTAATGAGGATGACAAGTCCCGTAACTATCTGTGGAAACTTAACCATTCTATAACTACAGCCTAATCTAAAGGTATTTAATCATTTGTTAATACATATATTATTATTTTCTTTAAATAAATGTTACATGAATAGTTTTCTATCAAATATATATATACAGTTATCTCTGTGTTTTATATGACTTCTGTTTTGCCAGCCTGAACAGCCTGTTTAATAGAGGTACCGGTATGCCCCAAGATTGGCAGTTTTCGCTCAAGTATCAAAACACACTCAAATGGCACTATAATACACTGTCATAATGTCACCACAAACCTATATGCTAAACCAGTCAAACATCAGTCTGTTTAGCTCATCTGCTTCAATGTTTACAGCAATTCTGACAGAGAGAGGGTTGTATCTATGGAGAAAGATTGCAGATACTAATTAAGGTTTTCATGGTGATCTGTTTATTTCAGTGCATCACAACTATTGAAATGTTCAGGTTGCAAGCTGTACAGATTTTGTAATACAAACTGCCAGGTATAGTACACATTACTTAAGCATGCATGTAAATATATGTTTTCATATTATATGCTTTATGATTAAGGTATAGTTTACATTTTAGGTCAATGGAGGAGAGTGCCACCTTTATGGTTGATATGATAAGCCAAAAGTATCTAGGTTACTGTGTGTAGGGGTGGAGGAGGGTGTCTTTATGACTATACCTCACCAAATGGCTTGCATGCCACAGATATATCTGAGTGATCACAGTCTGCCATGGAATCTCTTTTAGTTCCCAACCTCCCAATTTCAACTGGTTACACATACTTGCTTGAATAGTTTTAGGAACACAATACAACAAAGTTGAAACAAAATTGATTTGCATTGATCACAAACCATAATTAGTTTACATTTATAAATCACGAAGTCATGTTTATGTGATCTTTTATAAGGAAGAAACAAAAGAAGAAAAAATTTAATTCCTGTGCATCATGTAGATTTAAAGTAAACATTTCTAGTATTACTAGACCAGTTTCTTAGATTATTTTTTCCTGCTCATTGGTCAATAACTTGGTAGATGTGCCATATTTTGCTGCTACACAGAGGAGTGCCTGGAAAATTCACAAGATAGAATGCCAGTGTCTGAAACAGGTTTCTCCTAATGTCCCGTCGGATAGCGTGCGACTTATGCTGCGTCTTCTGATTCGCTGGAAGGTGAGTTACATCATCAATTCATCATCAGTTCTCAATCCTACTGAGACTAAATGATGCATTGAACAATGTGTGAAAGCTTGTACAAATATGACATTGCTTTGACCTGTAATCACTCACTTTCATGTTCTTTTATAAACATCTTGTGTATTTTTCGGATGAGAGGATTTTAATGTGGGACTGAATGAATAAATTAGTGTTTTGTGACCACATGTGATAATTGAGTCCAAGGAGCTGAGGCGATAATTAGCGAAATGAGACGTGTAACAATTAATCTCCAGACTCAAAGCCAGAATAGATACTTGTATAATATTGTGCAATATCATCTTGAAAATATGCTCAATATCTTTTCTTAATATCCTTCTTAATATCCTTATTAATATATTATATAATTAAATGATATGTATTAGTTTGACACTGCTGTACTAATGGACTATTTTAGCATGGCGACCACACCACAGTTTATGAAACTGTGATGGGACAGAAACGTTGCTTTCAAGACTTCATGTCTCGTGCGTATAGCGCAATTGCGCAACATGTAATCATAAACATTAATCTTAATTTTGATTGAATGTGATATATTTTCAATTGTTATGGGATTTTCCGGCATGGCTTTTCAAACGTGCTTTAATAAAACATATGGAAGTAAGAACACTGATTATTTAAACTAGAAGGTCTTCAACCAGTGTGTAAAGCGCGTTGGGGGGTTTGCACCCGACTGTGCGAATAAGCTTCCTCGTGGTTGGTTTTTGGGCCCCGTAAAAGAGCAAAGCGTTTCGGTAATTGTAGCTGTTGTTCTGTGCAGGTCCAGTCTGATTGCTCTGACTTTCAGATATTGTTGACATAAAACAAGACCCGAAGAGGACAGAAGAACTAATACGGATTACTCAGACGTTGAGGGTCTTGACTGATAACGTCATAGATTTGCCCAGTGCTGAGGATATCTTGCAGGTGTTCGGAAAGGTGAGTCGCAATTATTATCCATATACCCATTATTTGAAGGGCCAGTTTGTCATTTTCTCATAAACCCTATTTTGTTCAGTTATCGGGGTTGTTTATGATATGTGTCACATCAATATTTGTTATTTAAATTTTTCTTGTAAAGATGTTTTTTGTGTCGACATTGTAACCGTTGACAAATATATGTAATAACATCCGACTTTTTTTGTAAAACGCTGACCTCTAACGGTGTACTTTAAGTTGGTAGAAACGATATTGAATTGAATCTGAAGATCACAAAGAACGCAAGAGCAGACAAGTCGAATAAAGCTGGAGGTTATAACCAATATATGTATTGTTTTGCTAAATCATTTTGCAATGCCAAATTTAGCCCTTGCTTTTACTCTGCAGATGGTGGTTAACACATTTTCCATCTGTGACGGTGAGATGCAACCAGTCGGCGCCGGGGTGTACTTAGGGTGAGAAAGGACATCTACAGCTTTAAGTTGTCATGATAATTATTCTTCCGTTATTTGTGTATCATTGACACTGGATGTCAGTGTCTTGGTATATGTCTTTTGCTACCCTACTTACGTGGCGCAAAAGACTTTTTCAGCTTTAAGTTGTCATGAGAATTATTCTTCCGTTATTAGTGTACCATTGGCACTGAAAACAAGCTGCAAATCCAACGTCTTTCGCAGACGGACGGATGCCAACCAACCATAAACCGATGTTATATGTATACATGTAGTGTGTTTTGCTATCCTAGGTATGTGGTGCAAGGACTCCAGTTATAATGTCAGGTCTCATGTTGCTGCAGAGCTTCTCTTCTGGATCACAGCTGTGTGCCGAACGCCGTAGCTGTCTTCAGCGGGATAGAACTCACAGTGCGATGCACAGAACCCATCTCTGACGTCACACTGGACAAGGTCGGTGATTGGTTACGCAATGTGTGACGTCATTAATTGGTCGTTAATTTATAGAGCAATAATTAATGCGGTGGCGAGATGCGACTTTGTTACGTTCTGAATGCCTGTATGTTTTTTGTGTTTTCATGGGGCATAGATTATGTTGAAGTGGTCGTTGTGGGTCATTATATTATTACATATTTGATAGTATTAACGGGTGTGTAAATGAAAAATTACAGTATATTATCGAAATTATCGTGACATGATTGTCTATGTTGTTGACAGGTCGCCATTAGTTACATAGAGCAGCTTGACTGCACTGCCGATAGGCGGCGCCAGCTAGAGGAACAATACTACTTCCGGTGTGAATGCACTGTGTGTCTGGATGAAAAAAGGGTAAAATTAGGTTGCCTTTCTTTCCTCGACCTTCCGTTGCGCATCCATTATCCATGTTCAGGAACTTATTTGTGTGTAGTTTGGTAATTTAATAATTTACTGTTCAAATAGGACTTTCACGGAACCAGTTGATGTGGTCCTCTCAACTTTAGATATTTTATACTAAATATTTATATTAAATAAAACATTTGTTTATAACTGACAACGAAATCCAAGATTTTTTAGGTTATAGATGGAATGTGCCTAAACACTATTATTTTGTCACTCCTGCCTTAGGATCTTGACTTGCTTGGCTATACGTGCGCGGAACAGTGTATGAACAAGGGCTGCAATGAAAAAGGTGCGATTCCAATCTATAGCATGTGTCTAATTCCGTAGCGTGTAACAGTTTGCAGTTGACTAGGTACGTCCCTCGCTGTCATTTTCAACGACGACTTTAGGTCGAAGTATTTTCGAAATCAACTGGATAGTCACCCTCCCCCCCCCAAAAAAAAAATTCTAATAGATCTAGGACTCGTATATAATGGAATGTGCCCTATTTTTGTATGAACAACCTTCACTCTTTAGGCCTTTTGAAGCTGGCAATCAAACTCTATGTATATTATATCGTCTTTTCAAGTATTTACCTGTATGAAGCGCATTTGTACATGTCACAGGAATGACCACATGTTTGTTGATGACGCCATAATGAATATATTCATTCTGTTCAATTTAATGTACTTTTTATTTTTTATAAATATATAGATAATGATTCTTTGTATGCTTAGTGTCTTATATACGGTTATTCTTCTGCTGACAAGGTTGTAGAAACAGCGACAGTCTGGTAGATAGCAGAGAGAAGGCGGTTGAGGCTGCTAAACAAGTGCTGGAAAACGTTAACTCGTTGAAAAGCACTGGAGGTATGTGACAGTCATAACGGTTCGCTGTGTGCACGTGGTTGGCACTGTGAACGTGGTGAGCATGTTTCAAGTAGTGAACGTGGTGAACATGTTTCATGTGGTGAACGTCGTGAACATGTTTCATGTGGTGAACGTTGTGAACATGTTTCAAGTAGTGAACGTGGTGGACATGTTTCACGTGGTTAACCTTGTGAACGTGTTTCACTTGGTTAACGTGGTGAACATGTTTCAAGTGGTGCCCATGTTTCACGCGGTGCACGTGGTAAACATTGTGAACATGTTTCACGCGGTGAACCTTGTGGGCATGTTTCACGTGGTGAACCTTGTGAACATGTTTCACGTGGTGAACCTTGTGGACATGTTTCACGTGGTGAACCTTGTGAACATGTTTTACGTGGTGAACCTTGTGAACATGTTTCACGTGGTGAACCTTGTGAACATTTTTCACGCACTGAACGTGGTGAACTTGTTTCGCGCGCTGAACGTGGTGAACTTGTTTCGCGCGGTGCACGTGGTGATGGTGACGAATCTGGTAGACATTATGATATATGCAATTTTTTATATATATTGTCTATATATAATATATATGTACATTATTAACTGCTATGAATTATTTGGGTTCTCATCATTTGAACCATGTCAAATCGCAGTCCAGCGTTGCAGGTTTCAGTGCTAGCGGTAACATTTATTTTACATTCCCCTGCCCCGCCATTGTAACCAAACCTTCAACCAATCCTTGTTTATACGGCAAGTGGCACTGCGAGTAAACCCCATTTTTTTGCATTCGTCACTAAAATAATTTATTTTTAAAGCGATAATAACAGAACACATTCTGTTGAGCCGACAGACACATCCCAATCCGTCCTTTCGCAATCTACATTCTCCAGATTGGTCCCAGATCAAGGATCAGTGCGAGGCCTGTGAGACTGCGGTATCCGCCTCACTGAGGCCGACCAGCGTCTTCAGGATACATCTGGCTGAGACTCTCCTCGATGCCGCCATCCAGACGAGTCGGTGGGACGCCGCTCTGGAGCACGGAGACCGGATCCAGAAGGCATACGGGTAAGTAAGGAACGTCGCCATTTGCTAGGTGGCGCTACGTACCGCCGCTCATTCCTGGTGGACGCTGCTCTAATTATAATATCATATATTGTTGCGAAAAAGACCGTCTCCACCTACGTATAACTGTATTCGGCCATTTAGTTTGGTATATTCAAATATGTGTACCAATATATATATATGTATTTGATATAGATATTATTAGTATATTGGTTTATTATTATCCATCATATATGTTGCCGCAACACCATCTCCGTATAATATTCTTAGGCAAGTTTGTATGGAATTTATTTTAGTGTATTATCCTCATACATTTATCAATATATATTACTTAGCATACGTTACTATGTGTGCGTACGTGTATAATTAATTTTCATATAATGTTGCGACAACATCTCCATATTCTACTGTTGGGCCATATTTGTTCTGGCGTTTTTGTAACTGAGGATACGAAGATTAATCTCATGAATATGAGAATAGCATCGTTCTGGCGCTGGTGGAAGCATAACTGTTCTAGTGCAGGGTGGGGGGTCAAAAATACCGGTCATGCAACCGCCTTGGCAATATTGTGGCTCAGTGGTAACAGTAGGATATTCGCTGCTTTCGACAGGTGATGTGTAGGTTATATAGGGTGTAACTATCGTGCAACTATGGTGTAACTATGGTGCACCATAGGGTGCAACTATGGGTGTAACCATAGTTGGCCCCCCCCCCCCCCCCAAAAAAAAAAAAATTTATTTGTCCGCATAAAGCGTATCTTTATTTCACGTTTCTTCTTGTTTTGAGATATCTTTGTATGAGATGTCTTTGTTTGAGATATCTTCGTTGAGATATATTTGTTTGAGATATCCTTGGTTTGAGATATAATTGTTTTGAGATAGCTTTGTTTGAGATACCTTTATTTGAGATATCTTTGTTTGAGATATAATTGTTTGAGATATCTTTGTTTGAGATATCTTTGTTTGAGATACTTTACTTATACTTAGGTAACCCCGACAGGCCTTGTGTAATACTTACATACCGGTACTGACACTCGTTCTTTTCCCTCTGTTATTCTTCCTCATGCCTGTTTTATTTCTTTTGCTGGCAGAACGTTTTACCCAGGAACTCACCCCAACCTTGGCGTCCACCTGATGAAGTGTGGCAAGATTAGACTGCTTCTCGTGCAGTTTGAAGAAGCTTTGACCAATCTGCAACAGGTGCGTCGTCGTCACATAACAGTCCTTCGGCAAGGAATAAATATGTTCGACCCAGTGTCAGAATCTAAAATCTGATAATTAAACAGGGCATTTAATTCGAATTTTGCTCAATTTTGTTGGCAAGAGCAGATGTTTACTCAGGATGTTTTCCCAGTATTTGGCCCTTGCTTACGTACACCGTTCATTCGCACAATCGTTGTAGTGTAATATGAGAACTCTTCTTTGACTGGCTTGACTGGGATATGTTACACCAATATATGATTGATTCGTATCTATGAACCCTATAGTATCCTTCTCAATAATTGATGTACACAAGATGGCAATGTCGTATGTACCCATACAGCGTGTTATGCCCAATCATGAACTTATTGAATTACCCAAACTAAACCTCTGGTAGCACTATTTATTTTATTTGTCATAATGAAATATGCATATTTTGACCCGCTTGTAATCAAACCATAAATGCTAGTCATACGTCTAATCGGAAATCGGTTGTCTTGTGTAGTCGAATCAGCGCCATAGGGTCGCTATGGCCATGGTGACCCATGATTATGGGGTCACCATAGTCATGGGGTCATGATGGTCTTGGGGTCACCAGGGTCATGGGTCACCATGGTCATGGGTCACCATGGTCATGGGTCACCATGGTCATGGGTCAAACAAACATGGGTCAAACATGGATCACCATGGGGTACCCATAGGGTAACTATGGGGTCACCATGGGATCACCATTGGGTCACCATGTGGCCTTGCAGGAAGTGATTTGTCGATTTTTCTTCTGTAAGGTCAGCCCAGCCGGCGGACGTGGGTTCCAGTCGCTTCGGTGCAAATACCTGTAGTCGGGAATATATCCTTCTCTTTGCAGGCTCAGTCCATATTACGTCTCACTCACGGCGACTCTCACGCCCTCTACCGAGATTTGGTGGCATTATTGGACCAGTGTATGCTGGAAATCCGGGCGAAAGGCAGACATTAGCAGCGAATGTACACCCTGCGTCTGTTCCAATGTTACGTGTCATAACTGACAATAAAATTTCATGTAAAACTGAGATGTTTGTTGAAATATTTCACAGTAAAAGACGAACACATTATGTGTCCCCTAATTTGTGGTTTGTAGAACGCGTGGTGCTCGTAAAAGGTTGTACAGTTTTTAGTTAAAGGTCCTGTTATCAAATAGATCAGTACGTGCTGATTGTTTTCAAATCATTTGCTTTCACCTCTCCTCATTGATGTACAACACTGCTTGTTTGACCGTGCGTGTAGAATGCAGTGCTTGATGAACGATGTGTTTGTAGAACGCAGTGCGTGTGGAACGCAGTGTTTGCAGAACGTAGTCCTTGAGAATGCAATGCTCTTACAATGCAGTTAAGAACGCAGTGATTGTAGAACGCAGTGCTTGAGAAGGCAGGGTTTGTTTAAGCGTGGGTGTTGAATGCAGTGCTTTGAGAACACAGTACTGTTACAACGTAGTGCTTTGAAAACGCAGTACTCTTACAATGCAGTACTTTGAGAACGCGATGTTTGTAGAGCGCAGAGCCTTAGCAATGCAGGGATTTGAGAACGCAATGTTTGTAAAGCGCAGAGCTCTAACAACGCAGCACTTTGAGAACGCAATGCTTGTAAAGCGCAGAGTTCTTGCAATGCAGGGCTTTGAGAACGCAATGTTTGTAGAGCGCAGAGCTCTTACAATGCAGAGCTTTGAGAACGCAATGTTTGTAGAGAGCAGAGCTCTTACAATGCAGGGATTTGAGAACGCAATGTTTGTAAAGCGCAGAGCTCTAACAACGCAGCACTTTGAGAACTCAATGCTTGTAAAACGCAGAGTTCTTGCAATGCAGGGCTTTGAGAACGCAATGTTTGTAGAGCGCAGAGCTCTTACAATGCAGGGCTTTGAGAACGCAATGTTTGTAGAGAGCAGAGCTCTTACAATGCAGGGCTTTGAGAACGCAATGTTTGTAGAGCGCAGAGCTCTTACAATGCAGGGCTTTGATAACGCAATGCTTGTAGAGCGCAGTACTCTTACAATGCAGGGCTTTGAGAACGCAATGCTTGTAGAGCGCATGCAGTACTCTTACAATGCAGGTATTTGAGAACGCGGGCCTCTTAGAAAGTGGTCCGTGTAGAACGCAGTGCTTACAGAATGTCCTGTTGAGAACGCCGTGCTAGTGCAATGCACTGCCTGTAGAACGCAATGCATGTAGAATGGTGTGATTGTGGAACGCTGTGTTTGCAGACCCCAGTTGCTTAAAGGGAACCGGCAGCCTGGCCTCTAACGCTGCTTTACCGATTCATATAATAACCAATTATCTATCCTCCAAATTACAGAATTGTTTGTTCTATCTGTAGCTCACAATACAATTTAGAAGTTACCGCCAGGCACGATTTCGCCGCCTACCCAGGCGGCAGCCCTTTTTGGAGGCGTGTCTGTGATTGACCAATCATTAGGCGATACTCTAATTTATTCAAACCGGAAATTGCGCATATTGTGTGAGCAAAACCAGGGCGCGTGATAATCGCTAATATAAATAGCTACTATTCTAACTCCAGTCATGGCATTGTTGCGGAGTCAATCGTCGCAAGACTTATATCAATTTGTTTGGACGGCACTTTTTCATTAAAGACTAAGATAGCTGCGTAGCTTGGAACTGCCGCTGTTCATCTGTAAATCGCGGCCCTGATCTCTCTCTCCGCGAGTTCTAACGTAAGGCGGCGCCATATGAATAGTCACAATATGCGTCACTGCTCCAGGCAAAATGGCGCTCTGCTTGACATTGCTGGGGGCGGGTTGCCTTAATTTTTTTCTCCTTACCAGTCGGCCGAAACGAAGCGTTCACACTCGCAAATTTAATTTTAAGATGTAAACTTTCGGTGCAGATCGCGATTAAATTATGTTGGACACCCGCTTTAAATTACTTTTGGACCCACCGCCCACGCGTTTACTTAAAGCACAACGGAATTATACTTGCTATTCAAGTACCTCTCACTTCAGCACCAACTATCTCGTGCAAGTTATTTTTTTTTTCAGTTCAGACCACACATTGGACTTCAACTTGAAATAGCGACACGCCTAAATAAAATGAAACGTCCGCCACCCTCCTCCACTCTCCCCCGCCTAGCTTGCACTAATTTCATAAGAATCGATAACACCAACGTTACACTGACATTCTTGGAAGTGTTCGCATTATATGATGCGCAGTACCGAAGTGGCACACTGAACATCCGACACGACACCTGCCGCCCAGTAGTCGACAGTGGCGCCACCAGGTGGGCGGGACAGCTGTCGAACGTATCTGCTTTCGAGACTTCCGGCATCCGTTATAATGTGGAAAGCGGAAGTGGAACAGACGGCAAACGCTTCCGGTTTTGGCTGTAATGGACCAGATATATGATAGGCAGCCTTAGCGATAAATGAGATGATTGCTATCGGTCAAGGAAAATAAGTAAGACTGACACATTGAACTGGGGCTAATCCCGGGTACCGATTTAGAGGGCAGTGCATAAAAGTGGCCAATTTGTCTCATGAATCCCCCCCCCACCCCCACCCTCTGATTTGGAAGTATAACAGCCCCCCGCCCTCCCACCCACTAACCCAACCATCTTATTTGACTTTGAGGCGCACAGATTCAAAGCCCTCCACCCTTACCACGGGTCTGGAAGTGTCTGTGTGTGTGTGTGTGTGTGGCGGGGGGGGGGGGTCCAGTGGGTAGTGTCGATTTTTCAAACTTCTCAGTGTCGAATGTTGATTTTTCACGACGTTCCGTGTTGCGTTGTTCTAAAATGCTACTATCTGTTTCGATGTCGCTTTTTCAGATCCTCACTATCGGAATTTGCGGGAGAATGTCGATTTTTCAAATATGTCTGTGTCGCGTGTCGCCATTTACACGTTCTAAAATGTTAGACCCCTCCTATCGCTCTTTTGCACAACCGAAATCAGATTCTTGCAAAGGTAGGGTGGTGGTGGTGGGGGGGGGGGGGGGGGCGGGTGACGAGAAAGGCGCTCAGTTATTGGGCCCAGTGGAGCACCCCCGCACCCCCACCAGCTATGGATCCGCCACCGCCATTTTTCCCGTGATACTTCAAAATGGCGTCGCACACGATATCAGTCATCCAGCGATAGCCTTTAACCGCACAACATTGTTGTGGTGGTGCGCCCGTGTTGGATTATTATTTCAAGTTTAATATGCCGCATAGCAATTTTCTTTCATTTTATATTTGGTTGGCTCCAACGCCAGCTACCTAACTGGGGTCTTAGATATTACAGCATCTTAGATATTACATGTATCTTGTACTTTACATGGCATTTTTTTACTTTATACTTTACATCGCATCCTTTTATCTTGTACTTTGTGTTACATCATTTTACCTTGTATTTTATATTGCATCTTGTGGCCTTGTACTTTATACCGGGTCTTTTTATGTCGTTCTTTACATCGCATCTGTTTATCTTGTACTTTTTATTGAATCTTTTTATCTTGTGCTTTTTATTGGATCTTTTTATCTTGTAGTTTTTATTGGATCTTTTTATCTTGTACTTTATATTGGATTTTTTATTTCGTTTGTCACATCGTATAATCTTATCTTGTACTGTATTTTGCATCTTTTTACTTCGTTTTTCACATCGCATCTGTCCACTTTCTACTTTATGCCACATGTTTTTATTTCGTTATTTACATCGCATCTTCTTACCTGGTACTTTATACCGCTTGTTTTTACCTTTATACTTTACATTACACTTTATGTTGCATCTTTTTACTTCGTAGTTTATATCGCATCTTTTTACTTCGTAGTTTATATCACATCTGTTTAGCTTGTAGTTTATATCACATCTGTTTAGCTTGTACTTTATACCTTATACTGTATATTTCATCGTTTTTATATTGCATACTCTATATAATGCATATTTATATTTTGCTTTTTATTTTGCGCATTTATGCTTTATACCATATATTGGCTTTTTATAGTGTTATTTTAACTGTTACTACTCTATGCATTTGGTGCTCCTATGACATTCTACATATTAAATGCTATTTCGAGAAGCCGCATGTTTCAAAGCACGGGAACGGAAGTAACAAAGCTAAGCTACGTCGGAACTCATAAACTGCGTCTAGCCATCATATGCAATTGAACAGGGAACTGGCTTGACGATCTTACTGAACGCGTGTTAACGGCGTGCTTGCATTACTACGAGCTGAACGGAGTGACTGACCCAAGACAAGGTGGCATCAACTGACAGACGAATTTTATTGCCCAAAAAGCAATCCAAAGTACAACGTATATACCCTCATATTTTTGCAATTGAACCCCCATTAAATTACTTAAAATGGCATCACGGTGACCTTCGTTAGACGGAACTCGCGACCGCGGGAAACAGACCACGTGATCAGAAGTCAGATCAGAATGCCTGACGCCATGATTTATATCTACATGTTAGAAGGGGACGCCATACTGTGCGTCATATGCGGTTGTCTCACTGGAATGATTCGGCTGCCAGGACAAGTAATAACAGCGGTAAATTAACATAGATAACACCTATCTGCTAACAGCTGGCAATAGTATCGATCACAGCTGGCAGTGGATTAAAATTAGGGTCTAAGCTGGCTAAAAAAACGTGACCGATAGTTACTAATAGAAGTTCGCGACTTTGGTCTAGTTTCGATAACCGAGTCCTGGATATATTGTTCGGAAACTAACTACTGCAATACATATACAACTAAAGCTGGACTGAGGCTGGAGTGAAGGGAGTTCTTCGTGCATTTAGACCTAAGGAATTTCTATAAAAAGTTGACGATTCATCAAACAGATGCTCCACCGAACCAGCTGCGAACTGGGAGGGGAAAGGGGGGGGGGGGGGGGGGGGCAGACAGGGGTCCGGCAGGTGGACGTGGGTGGAAGGCGGGAAGTATAGGTGTTAGGGACATTGGGTGACGTAACATACGCGGAACGTGGCAGGCCATCGGTGACGGCATGCAATCGCGACGGCAATGAACACTACGGTTTGCTGATGGAGAGGTTCGAGGTGGAGAGCGTTAACGAACAGTTTACTGTAAGGTCTGTCTGTTGGTCTGTCTGTGTGTCGGCTGACTGCTCTATGCATGTGCTTATCGCCGTCCGTATCGCATGGCCTTGATCCCTGTGGGGTTGGCGTTGGCGGTGTGCTGGCGTTCCGGCTCCAAGCGGCTTCCGAATGACACGAATCTCGTCTCCACCGGAAGTGGACCCCCCATCGGCTGCCAATAGCCGCCGGCCTGTCGCTTTTTGACGTCACGATCGCTGCTGTCGGCGTCGGCCGCTAGGGAGCGCTGCAGCACTTCCTCGACGATACTGGAGAGGTATTCACGCTGCAGGGTCGCGATCAGCTTACGCAGGGAGAGTTCAGCCTCTTTGTCCATGGTGGGGTCATTAAGGCCGGATTTCGACTGGGCGTCATGGTAACTGCGCCTCTGTCGGACTTGCGCCGTCTCGCCGCTAGGGGCCGCCTTGCCGTGCAGCCATTCCTGGAAGTGTCCACTATCTGTGTCCGCTGACAGCGCCACCTGCAGCAGCGATGACGTCAGAAGCACGGTGGCGACAACGGTTATCGTTCTCATGTCAACCATGGCTTTAACGGATGATGAAATCTGCGAGAAAAGAAACAAGCAAATCGGCATGAGAATTAGTGATTAGAGATATTCAAGCTCTTTAGAAAGCTGCTCAAGAAGAAGAACTATATATGTATTCACTGTCATGGCCTTAAATTGTTATATTGTTTATTTTTCGGGGTATCAAAGTGCATCATTCGGTGTAATTATGGATCTATTGTGAACCAATTGCAACATAGTATGTAGCATATCCAAACCTTACAACACTGCGTTGCACAACGACATATGACGGCAGTTCAGTGAATTATCAAGGCAGCAATTTATGGTAAGGAACATGCTCAACAAGGAATCAAAGCTAGTCAAACCTGCCAAGGAATTCAAAATGGTGTCTCTTCAATTATTGCACATTGTGCAAAAAGGCTTAAAGAGCTTGTGTAATGGTTGTTAAATTTTCATTA
The DNA here is from genome assembly GCA_964019135.1 of Arenicola marina. Lineage (NCBI taxonomy): Eukaryota > Metazoa > Annelida > Polychaeta > Arenicolidae > Arenicola > Arenicola marina. The sequence continues at coordinate 31,101,637 of OZ025264.1, read as the reverse complement.
TCATAGGTACATATGTCATCTGTTCATGTCATTTTATCATAGTCGGTCAATAGAACTGGTGATCTTTATCGTTGACCTTTATATACCGACGTTAAATAAAACATTATGTTATCTTATTCAAGGAAAAATCCAGGAAAAATCACAAATAATGACCATCGTAATTGCCAACACATATGACACCAAGTATATTCAGACACAAAAAATGCTGTAGTATAACCAAATAATTCCACTCACATCGCATACATATCATTTGTTCCCACTTCGTCCCCCACAGGTAGCATTCATATGATCGACGTAACTGGTAACCTTGGTGTTTCATTCGTTTTGTCTGCAATTACCGGTTTGTCATTGGCACCAAATCACACCTCATTTCCAACCACTCCACATGGTAGTAATATCGACCTTGCCTTGCATAATAGATCACCAGGGCATGAGTGAGCGTAAGTAACAAACGCGGGGACGGTTATTGCGAATGTAGTTTAGTATCTCAGCAATCCTGCCCCCAGTGGTAGGCTATCCTGTCGTCCTCATAAAAAATACACCAGTTGTCAAAATCATGTCTGTTCAATTTGCCAAAACACCCATTAACACCCCTGGAGCTTGAGTGCTTTTGTTGAGTGCCCGTAATAATAGGGTGCGACGGTTTGGTAAGTATTAGAGAATTAAAATCAAACTACACCGTGAACCACCCATCTTGCAGTTGACGAAATCCTACTTAGTACATCCGATGTGTGCATGAATTGTGCTTTTTTGTGATACAAGCATTAAATTTTGAACATGGTTAGAGTATACCCCTGGAATAATATTTAACTATAGGGCCATCTGAGATTTTTCCTTTGACGGCAATGGCAGCCATGTCCTAATTGTGTACAAAATGGTTTGCTTGTATCAATTCCTTTAAATATTTCATATATTGCCTGGCATAACTTTAATTTTCTTCACACGGTTGTTTTATCGTACAGACTATACATGGAAACCTGTAACAAGAAGGTGTTGCCCTACAAATTGTGTCCGTTTTGCATTTGTCACACCTTCACTTCAAAGTGCAACAAGATGCCGTTTTTATACTTGGGAAGAATAATCGAAGATGATCTAGTGCGTTGGTCCACAATATGAACTGCCTCGTTTAGCTGACAGCAAAGTACTGACGTCGTAGCCACTCAAGTTATCATGTTACACGAAGTGCCGCGGTGGGCGCGTCCCGTTCTTGCGCTTCCCACAATGCCCGGCCATGCCGGATGTGGTGTAGCGTTCTAATGGGATCTCCTCACTGCAGACGGCGCTGCATGTCTCGCTTTTTTTGCTAGCGAAGCCGCCCCATATCTCCGGGTTACTAATGGCAACGGACGAGTACTTTAACACGACGACGGGATTTCCGCTCCAACTTCCGGTTTAACTTTGCTTCTCTTTCATGGCGTGACAGCTTTCGTTCGCTAACTGGTTCTAGCTGTCTAATTCACCCGCTGGTGGCGCCCACACACAGACACATCCAGCATCGCCCTTCCACCATCACTGCTTCAAACTTGAGTATTTCCAATGTATAAATTAATCTACTACTCGATCAGATATATGCGTATTCCACTTTAGCTGCGTACATTTAGGTTAAATACTATTGACAGATCCAAGGAACGTTGCTATTTGTATATAATATATACGACATTTGGTGAGAGCGTGGGCGGAGGATGGGGTGGGGAGACCCTCCACCCCCAGGCCTGTTTATACCGCGACTAGTACAGTAATTTGGGAATTAACCTTCCCCCTTTACAGCGCCCCCCCCCCACTCCTGTTTCGCGCGTCCTCGCTGAAATGTCGTCTGCCGGTTCTGCTGGCCGGCAAGATGCCGGCGTAATATATTGTCCATGGTGACAATGACCTGTGAGAACAAAGTGGACCGAGTTGGGTGCCTATTGCTGTCATTGTCTCCCTATATCTACACGTCCAACGTCCCTCACTTTGTCATTAACGGCTGCGAATTTTTAGCACTTGCTTCCCGCTCACGCCCTTTCACTTTCCCCTCCACTCGCTCCCTATCTATGCCCCGGCCCACTATTTCTCTCTCATTCCCCCCTCCATTCTTTCTCCCGTGAAGGTTTAACATATAGAAAACTGTCTCTCAAGGTGACTCCTAATGCAGTCTTTTCACATTACATCAGTCACTTGTCTTACTGCGCGGCGCATACATGCAGTGCCTTCGCTTATGACATCCCCACATTTGCACCGGCGCGGGCCATTGGTCACGTGAATATTACCCATGACCATTAGCGACTTCCTTTAAGCGGATTAACGACTTCCCCCGGGGCCCAGGCCCCAGGACGCCAGCGCCACTGAGTCCCTCACTGAGGCGACGGAGAAAGGCACGGCATTCAAAACAGCCATCGCCACGTCTTTTACTGGCGACCTTGTCTTTAAATGCGCAGTGATGGATAATTGCGGAGCGGTTTATTAAGGGTCTTAGCTTTAAATAACTACTCTGCCCGTCATTTAGATGCTGCTGTTAGGGACTGGTTCTCGCATGCACCGTGGACCTAAATCAAGATTATTATTTTAGAGCTATTTTGAACCACAAGATATGTATTATTTAGCTGAAATTATGGCCCATCTTCCATGTTGGAACCCACGAAATTTATTATTGTAGTGAATGGCAGCCGTGAGTCGTACGTGAGCTATGTTGAAACAATGGCTCGCCCCCACATGGAAGAAGGACCGAAAATGTACAGCATACAGTATAATATTTAAATAAGCGTGGTAAAATATCTTGCTCAATGTCGGTGCATTTTGCAAGGCATTAACACAGATTATAAATTATATTTGCAATAGTGTTTATACATCTGACCGCTAGCGAATATGTAAGGCAAGAAGTTGATGATTGTATCGGTCACATAAAGACAGAAAAACTTTAAAATCATGTTCCCGCTCGCTGTCCATCCTTTCCGTCTCCCCCTATGCCCCCTCCCCCTCCCCCTCCCCCTCCCCGCCACCACACTCTGCCTGAGTATCACACCTGGTCATCCATAATCTGCCACTGATGCCTTTCATTATTTCTCCAGCCGCCCCCCCCCCACCCCCCACCTGCATCTACACCCCTCCCCCCCCTTCATCACCCCCGCGGCCGGGGTTCGCTTTCACACATCGTTAGGCCATACAAATTGGTATTGCCGTTCGGGATTGCACCCGTGTAGTGATGGTTTGCACGAAGTGTGTTCGAGCATAAATATGGTGCCCGGACCTCCCTCGCACGACCGGCCGGCCAACCTCTCTCATTTCCTTCCGCCGTCATTAATGCCGTGTCGCTGTCAGTGTGATCGACCGCCGCCAGTTTGCCTTTCTCATCGCGCCGAATGACATGTGATCAGTTTATTCCCTTCTGACCGCCGTCCCACCCGCTACGTCACGAGGCGTCCGAGCGGTCACGTGGGAACGATCGCAGCGCCATCTGTCACCATAAAACAACATAGACAAAATGGCCACCAGTGGGGCGGGAAATTTGGACCCCACAAGAGGAAGAGAGGAACGGGGGTGGGGCCTATAAAGCGTGAGCGCCTGAGAGAGAGAGTAGAGTGATCGAGAGAGAGAGAGAGAGAGAGATCGTACGAAAGACTGAAAGAGACGTAAGAGAGAAAAAGACAGTAAGAGAGAAAGAGAAAAAATACAAAATGAAAGACACATTTCAACCGAAACTTGAACCGCGAAAGGTTACAAAAGACACAACATAGAAAGGTTGCAAACGACACAACAGAGAAAGGGTGCAAAAGACCCAACAGAGAAAGGGTGCAGAAGACACAACAGAGAAAGATAAAGATGTAGAGAAATGAACAGAAAAAGCGGATGAAGCTTAATATACAAAACTATGGCTATGCAGATAACTGAATGAACCAGGAATCACGGATGACAGGAGTAGCCTTTCAACAAAAGCTCTATCAAATATCTTTACCTCACCGTGAATTAATGCAAAGACCTATGTGTCCATTAACGCTCTCCCGTTCGAAACCCTTTGTATCCGTCATTTTGATTCTTTTGTAACAGACGCCCGCAAAAACCGATAACTTCGATACATGTCGGAACAAAGAATATGCAGTATGTTAACAATATGTTAATAAGGAGGAGGAAAGACCTTCACGGGGCAGCCATAGTGAAAGACACAAGAATGCCATCCGACGTGTTGTAGAGGTGGGTTGAAAGCAATGATTGCGCCGCCAAACAATCGAGAACCTGAGGCCACCGGGGAAGGCAAAAAAAGGCACAACCGGAAGTACTGAGATGGCAAAGCAGACGAGTCAATTTTGCGTTTCCGTTTTTTTACGACCATCTTACAGCCGAGTCCGGTGAGCTTGGATAACTAACCGCTCCCGCCTCTGTACGATGGGAAACTAACCGCTCCCTACAGCGTTGGGGGAGAGGAGCCGGACCAAACTGCCCCAAGCGCTCCGAGTAATTGCGACATATCGGGTCTTTTACCCACAATGCATTATCCCGCAACCACGGCCAACTGCTTAACGACTCGGGGTTTGACATGCTTCGTCGGGCGAACGGTCTAATGACTCTAGTCCCTCTAGTCGCTCCCATTGGATGCCCACAGGGACAGTTGTGGGTCGTCTAGAGGTTAAAGGGAGTTTGCGTCGCGAGATTGGTGGTGCCCGGCGGGCAGGAGGGAGAGGAATAATGGGGGGGTGGGGGGGGGTGCAGTGGAATGGCTGGGTGTTGGTTGGGTAGAGGAATGCTTCAGATGGGGAGCAGTCGAGAAATGGTTTGGGGTATAGAGTAGGAAGGGAACAAATGTAGGGGTAACTAAAAGGCTGCTTATGCCACAAACACACACATTATCTGGGAAAGTGGAAAGGGTCTGGGACAACTCGATACATTACATGTGGACCCTTCACCCAATGCACTTCTTAAAGCTGAGTAGCACATGTGAAAACAGTTTTCCGGGCTAAGAAGTAGGGCCCCTGAGGGGGGGTAGCCATGTCGCGTGTCGATTTTAAGAAAAAGGTCCATGTCGCTTGTCGATTTTAAGACAAGGTTCATGTCGCGTGTCGATTTTAAGAAAAGGTCCATGTCGCGTGTCGATTTTAAGAAAAGTTCCAGGTCGCGTGTCGCTAAGTCTTATGTCGCATGTCGATTCTAAGACAACCCCAATGTCGCGTTGTCGAGTTTAAAAATCGCCGTGTCGCCGTGTCGAGAAAGCCCCTATGGGGCCCTAGAAGTCTAATAACTCCTCGCCTCCAAACCCACCCAGACCCCTGATATATGTAGACATGTATTCCCTATTAAATTTATGTGTTTAGTTACAGGTATAATATGCCAACAGCTATATGTTTATTATCCAATGTAATGTAGCGTTACTATATTGACATCTAGATGTATCCCCTTTACACTTGTTATATGCTATTTACCTCTTGACTTTCTGGATGACTTGATAATAAAAATAACACGCAGAGGAGAAATGTAGCACACTGCAGAAACATTTTTAGAAAGAGGAACTTTCAGTTGACAACTTATAGGTGAATACTACCACCAGGGGCGTGAGAGCCTACGACGAAAAAGAATACGACGGGCGTAACTTGTAAGTTACAAGTAAGTTTGTAAATACCGCCCCAGGAGACTTATACATAATCGTTACAAATCGAGACGACGTACTACGCCAATATACTGTGAAAGATTTGTCGAGCGATCATTGGGTTTAAAATATATCAGTAGTCACACAAGGGGTGAATTGTCCAGAGGAGGAGGATTTCTTAATCATGAGCTTAATCATGAGCACCGCCACAACGAGCTGGTAAGGAAGACAAAAATGCACTTTTGGGTAGGCTACATGCGGATTATAAATACGGCCCCTGAGCTGTTAGCTCCAGATGTACCGATGCTTGGGGCATCATCGATTCGCCTCTCCCAAACTAGAAGATCACCTGCCTTGCGATCGTTTCGCCTTTTCTCTTCCTGAAGACCTCTTCTGCTCTTCCGCCCAGGTAGATGGAAGAGAGAAGAGGCAGGCTATTCCAAGATGGCGGAAGCTAAATATGCAACGTTCGCTCATTGTGGCCGTAGGTTTAAGGGAAAAATACGTGACTGAAACAATGGGTAAGATCACGTGGAACATATAAAAGAGCATGTGTGTGGGGGGGGGGGGGGGGGGGGTGAGGGAGAGGGGGGACAGACAAATAGAGAAGCAGAGGGCTCTTATAATGGATAAACGAACTTCAATTAAAGACAACGGCTGTTGTAATTTAATTAGGAGGAGAATAAACGATTACGCTTGATACGTTACTGTTTTATGTTCCTTACATACGATTTCTGCTTATTACGGGCTTTGTCTCGTCATTCGACTTCGTAGGCAGGGAAGCAGTCTAAATGGTGGTATATGTATAGCCATTCGTTATATATATTACATCATAAAATATAGGTTTGTTATTGAAATGACTGTCAAGAGCTAAACGTTATGCCATAGGCCAAAAGATGACTACGAAACAACATATAGCTTTATCCATTGTGTTCCTTTGTCAGCTAATGACCTACGCTTTCGCGATCACTTCCGGGAACCCATTAAATGTGTATATATCTATTTGGGCGGAGTCATTCTTGCGGCGTCGCTTTAAATCAGTAAATTAATTGTTTGCAACCGACCAACTAAATACATAACAGAAAGGGGCACAATATTGTTCGGCAGTACGAAACTACCAACACGTGCTATAGGCACGGTGGCATTTTATTGATAGCGATGATCACCTAATTGGACTAATGACATCTGCCAGAAAAAGTAATTGGTTTGTAAATTAGAGCATGTTTTAATCATGCCGCATTATTTTTCTCATTTTCCAGTTAAGCAAGTGCTTTGCTTATCATGGGAGTAGACCGATACACACCCCGCCCACGCTCGTTCCTCGTTCCTTCATCGTGAGTACAACATTGACAATCGTACCTGATGGTAGGTACAAGTTGAGAAGTATTCATCTCTGAAAGGTGACATGCTGCTTTGTTTGTCAGATTTTTCTTGTCCGATATAACTCACGTGGAAGATCTTTGACTGCAATGATTGGATAAAGGCAACAGTGACGTCAGTGAATGGTTGGCAGCCTGGATCGGTCTATTACAAACCACCCCATTGTGGCCCCGCGAACAGACTGGGTAAGACATCATGGTTCCGTCATTTGCCAATACGAAATCACCATCATGTCCATGAGTTCGCAGGCCACATATAATCTGCTAATACGCTTGATCGGTTAGCTTACTTTTCCGCAAAGGAAACGATAGAAACAACTGAAAATGATGACAAGCGCCGTTTTTATATCAAAATTGTATCAAAACCATCAGTGTCCACCGAAGCTTGCATGGGAGAAGTCCCAGATCGACGAGGTTCCGCAAGGAAATTTCAAGCCCTGGAGAGCAATCGTCTTTTATGATGACATAGAGGTGACTTTTATGCCATGCCATGGATAGTGGAGGCGGCGGATGTCAGATTAGCCTTTTGTGACATAGAAAGCCCCCCCGAAGCTAAATCTGTCGTATCCGTAGATAATCCGACAGGGAATGACCGATTTGGGTTTCATGAGCCTGTCCCCGTCATGGGTACAGAGCAGACTTAAGTACAAAAAGCTGCAGGGTCAGGGAAAAACACAATGCTTGTAAACTCTACGGCCTGGCCGATCAGGTACCCGGCAACATATATATAGGGGCTCTGATAGGGGAAGACACTTGTTGCCGGGTACCTGATCGGCCAGGCCGTAGAGTTTACAAGCATTGTGTCTTTCCCTGACCCTGCAGCTTTTTGTACTTAAGTCTGCCCTGTACCCATGACGGGTAAAAATTACGTTTATGCCCATATATATATATATATTTATATGCTTTACTGAGACAATATATATATATGTATATATATATATATGTTGTCTCAGTAAAGCATCTTACACCAAGACTTGCACGCTCGATATCACGTTTGTCGCTCTATTCATGGATGTGTTAACTCAGGTCATATTATACGGCGCTTTGAGTCATCGAGGCTAAATAAAGTGTTTAATATAGCGCCACTCGAGGCAAGGTAGAGGTTTAGATATGTTTACGCACATACCTTTCTTCCACCCGTATTAGCAGTTCTGTTGCGAAGTCGGAGTAAACAAAACACACTCATGACGCGTTCCGAAATCGCAATGGCTTCCTCGTGTGCTGCGCTGAATGCCAAATGGTTTTAACCAGTGACCTTGCTGTTCGGTACCCACTCTGTAGCCTTCTCCTTGCCCTCTGGCTTTTAGCCCCAGAGGTCCAGTGCCACGTCTTTGGCGCAGACTTCCGCCCTGATAACCGCTGGTGCCTTGCAGACCTTTAATTACAGAATAGCGCGCCTCCCATGCAGGGCCATCCTCACGTATGACGTCACGCGGATGACGTCACGCTGATGACGTCACGCAGATGACACTCGTGTCCATCCTCGAGGAATTGCCCTCAATAACTACCATTGCAACATCCGTCACCGTTGGCCGACACGGAAGAACCCAAGTAAATAACATTTAGAGTAACTATTCCGACTGCAGAGATCCATATCAGTGTCAGCATCAGGTTCCATTACCACGTTAGAAGGGGTAGAGCTGGTGGGGGAGGGGGAGAAGGGAGATGAGTACCGATGTTCCAATTCGCTAAATAGACGACCAATGGTGATCGATTTGCTTTCATCGCCATGGCAACACGGTTGGTACGCTGTTTAATTAGCCTTCTTTAATCTGGCCTAAAAGTAGGTATATTTACCATGGAACACTCTACTTGCCGTATTATCACCATCTATCTATTTATTCCCTATGACAATTCACCATTGAAGTATACAATATATTATATACCTCATAGTATCACTAAAATACTCACGATCTCCTGTGAGATGATGTTTCGCAATGATATACAGGGTTGTTGACCAAGACCTTGCTTTGAAATCCGTCACTTAGTTACATCCGGGCTTCAAGGATCAGATAAATTACCTCTTTGAATGCATGGCAATTTAATATTCAGCGGGCGAGTTCTAATATCCTTTGTTTTGACCAGTGTCCATTAAACTCAACACGCTGAGAATGAATAATCGTACTGAAGATCTTGATGTCGCTAGAACATGGGCCCGTCTATACAAAAATTATATGATCAAGAAGTTAGATATTTCGGAAAGATTTATCATAAAAATAAACAGTGAAGAAATTAAAACCGATATGTCTATGAAATATTGTAATTCGAAATATCTTGGTAGTTATGCTATTGAACATAAAATCCACACGTAGAATTGTGGGATGAGTCGGGAATCGTCAGGATAAATGGGTGGAGGGCTAGACCCAACCTGCCACCCCTCCCCCTCCTCGCCGTAGTAAAGATCCAGTAAGAGCTCATCCTAAAAGCGTATTTATAACCTTGAGCGTCCTAGGGATAAGCCCTTGTTTAAAGCAGTTTTAGGTCGAATGAAGGAACCTCGTGGCATTCCTATAGGGCACTCTAGAACCGTCGTCCAAGACGTGGAAGCGAGCGAGCGAGAGAGAGAGAGAGAAAAAAAGAGCGAGAGAGAGAGGGAGAGAGAGAGAGAGAGAGAGAGAGAGAGAGGAGGGGGGGGACAAAGACAAATAAAGAAACAGAGGGCTCTTATAATGGACAAACGAACTTCAATTAAAGACGACGGCTGTTATGCCACACACGGTCTCCAACAGAACAGTAAACCTGTCCGCCGAATGTCTGCGGAACAGCGGGCAGACTTCCCGCCCACGTGTGTCTATGTCGGAGGCTGCGCTTGGGGCATGGCCATACCGAGGTCGGTACTTCCGGTCTGGCTGGCTGGACACGCGCCGGCGCCAGTGTCAGGTACTAGGGGCGTTTACACCATTGTTGTTTTGTCTCATTCCACGTAATATCTCGGATTGCGGGTCCCCCATTGGCTTACATTCATACACACATACACGCACACACACCTAGCCACGTGGCCGGTGGTAGCCATAGCTACATGGCTCCACTCGGTCCCCGTGCAGTCTCTTCTGGGAAAGTGGCAATATATAGGGGAAGCATTTCTGGGCAACTCTATAAGGGTAATTTTTTATAGGTCAAAGATTTTTACAGATGGCCTGCAGATACAACATAAGGTTAAAGCTCACTGGAAAGAGATCTATAATTCATACGGTAGCGCTTTATAATATATATATATAAATACAGACTGTGTACAAACAAATCAGACCCGTGAGCGATAATAAGAGCTATATGCGATCACGCCACGTGTACATTAGCACCCATTCACGATAAACATTGGGGCTTGCGCAACTAACAATAACTACTTCGCGGCCGACCATCGATAAAAATCGATGCGAGGTTCACGGCCACAATCACGTGACTCTCGCCAGCTGTCCGGCGGCCATGTATCAATCTCGGCGGGGGGTCCCCGTCGGCAAGACTACCTCAATGTGGCGCTACTTTCACCACCCATTGTCAGCTAGTGGCCTGACAGGGGTGGCGACGCCTACATGGCAGTGTCTGCATGTGTATGCATGTGTCCGTATGTGCCTGGTGCCGTGGCATGGGGCGTGGGGCCTGGGACATGGGGCGTGGACCGAAATCGCGAGTTTGGTTCTGGTGGGTCGGGGGTGGGGGGGGGGGGGGGGTCAGGTGGGTATAGAGCTGGCACAAGGTAAAGAGCTGATGGTTAGAAGTGTGAATATCGGGTGATTACATGCAAGGAGGAATGTTGTTTCGGGACAAAAGAATCGTGTTTAGAGGCTACATTGACCTCCGCCAGAATGCAGTGCCGCTAAAACACGCGGAGAACGCTTGCTATAATATTGAGGAAAAAAAACGTATAGAAAGAAAACCGCATTAATGACACTATTCTGTAAATTATAATATTATCATAGGGGTCAAAAATTAACCAGCGCTCATTATGTATTTTCAACAAATTATGTTACTATGTAATATTAATTAGTTGGTGAAAGAACAATATGGCGTATCGACAGCCGTAATGCCAAATGATTTCAGACAGTTCTACGTTATTTAACGTATCCGGGGGAAAAAAAACAAATTGGCAAACTGTCGCCGCATAAATTGCACTGCCAAATGATTTCACATAGCACCCGATGTAGTCACACAACCGGCTGACAGTCGAGACGTAATCGTATCTACCGACAGCCATTGTATCAGAACTCATAAGAAACAATCGTTTCCACCAAAGCCGATTGCGCCACAAACAAAGGCTATCCCGCCCACCCACCCAGGCAGACAGACAGGCAGACGAACTAGGTTTGGAACAGACATGCGGGTGTTTGGCTCGTGGTTGTGATTAGATATTACACGTTATACAACCCCATCCTAATTGAATATTATGTGCCGCACAAACCATGTATTAATCCCTTCCACGTGGCCGCACCGGGCGATAATAGAGACCCCTAAATGTAATGTTGCTACAAATCTAACCCAGTCTGGCAGGCGGTATGCTCAAGTGATCATCGGTCGACCCGGATGTCAGCTTTTCTGTCATATTGCATCATTACTGGGTAATAAGCAATGTAAACCATTTGGGAACGAATTGTCGTGGGTGAACAATTGTCGATAGGCGGCAATTACGCAGACATCTCATTGGATTATAGAACCAATTTGTTGAACCATAATCATTCTCCGCTCTCGCCACCCAGCGGCAAAATATTTGTCGGAACATCTTTGCACTTTAATAACTCAGAAACCGCCCGCGAGAGGGAAGCACTGCAGCATACGCCGTATGCCGTATGCCGTATGCCGTATGCCGCATGCCGTTTGTCGTATTGTCTGTCAGTAAAGAACTTGCGACCAAGGATTGCGATATATTTGTCATATTTCCATGGAAAGACATGTTACTGTTGTCTTTCCTGTTATACCGATGCATGCAGTCGGAAATACAAACGGTATTATCTTGACACTCAGACACAATCGCCGTTTGTGCCTTGGACATTTGGTGATTTTCAACTAGATATACCCATGAGTCATGATGAGAAAATTGCTCATAATTCTTTTTCATTATTGCTCAAAAGCAAACGTCCTGATTTCCAACAAACAAGTCGTGTTTGTTTGAAAACAGGTACCTAACACATGCCTATACGGGCATCTTCCTGGCTGGCCAGGACTAACGACGTTACGTTCCACTGACCCCGTGCTGCCTGGCTTATCAAGAATCCTTAGTTTGTAAAGTCAGGTAACTTTCATCGTTACAGTAACCAGTTCAAGCTTTTTTCTTTGAATTCATTAAATCCTTACCCATGTTTACAGCCGTTATCACGCTGTCATCTATACGAGCCCCGACGCTATTAAGTAACCGCGTCCGTAATTGGTCAACGCGGGCGGCTCCATTATCACCAGTAGGAAATCACCTTCCGAGAATGACATAAATATATCTATAGACGTACTGCATTGCGCCTTGGTGCGGGAAGCCAGGGGCAAGGTGCAGCCAATTGGGTAGGGCAGCCACGAAGGAGGGCAGCCAGGGGGGTAGGGAAGCCAGGGGCGTAAGGCTGTCAGGGGGTAGGGTTGGGAACACGTCGATGCCTTTAGTGACCGGTGGTGCCAATCCCAAACACACCCCTCCCCCCTCCGAGCTCCGTAAAAACAGGACATCACAGCCTTTAACCCCCCCCCCCGCCTGCCCCCCCCACCCTCACCTCGGCTGTCAAGGATTCCGCCTCATACATATATATTTTTTAATATGAAGGCGGAATATGCACCCGGCCGAGACAGTACATTTGTTAACAGATTTGTATTGTTCCGGCACGCAAAAACCGGACAAAACGTATACACAATGGTCCAGCATTGTGTTTCACGTTTTCCTGGTATTGTGACAGCACATTAGTTGACATGACAGACATCAGGGGGCATGGCAGTTCGTTTTTGCGGCTTCCCCGTCAACAGTTAAGGGAACCAACATGATCCACAGAGCACTACTATTTTGTTTTTTTATTAGAGAATTCTAAAAGAGGAGGATTCCGAAAAAAAGAAATTTCCCCTATGTCGGTTCATTCACCGAGTGCGCTCGTGATATTAGCATATATATGATAATCATATCAGTTGGAAGGTGAATATTGATAAATTCTCACGATAGCGATTTGAGAATTAAGTGAGATGACTGATTGGCAAAGTACTTTCAGGGTTTAGTCATTGATCGAATAGCGTCAACACGATGAAATCGTCATCAAGTATAACATGGCATGGGGAATCTGCTGATTAGTTACCATACTCGCATATATATCTTATGAAACATGTCATTTGTTTTGAAAGCCACTTTGGCATGAGGTTTAGTCGCCTAAACTACGAGTATGCTATTATCGTCAGCTTTGATGAACCTTAACTATTGTTATTATTTACAGATTGATATTGCTACATTTGTTCTTTAGGTATCTTATGGACACGTGCTGAACTGCCGCCATCAATCAATTGACAATTATTGTCTTCTGCTTTGGCGCGTCATTACTAACCCTTTCGTGTATTGTGGCAGGAATGCAAACCTTTAGTGACAAAAAACGCTACCACGCTATAAGTAAGATATAAATCAATCTAAAGCACTTACCAAGGTAAATAGAAGGCGTAAAGCAGACGACTGATGTTTCGATCGCGCGGTTGTGATTGGGCCTCTATTGGGGACGACGTGATGCTTAATGGCGATGCTGTTTGCTCGACCTGCCTAGTATACCGGCCGCGTCGCTCTCTGTCGTGCTAGCGACTTTAATAGCCGTTCAACCGTTTTTGTTTTGCAATCCTTCCGTAATTACCAGTTTCTTTTGATGGACGACGGGTTAAATGCACGCGTCCTTTCTTTATGGTTGAGCAATGGGCTCTTAGTTCAATTCCACTTGAAGAGTACGGGCGTCTCGCTTGCTGACTGCCGTGTTGTGAGTCTCGTAAGGGTCTCGCCAGAGTCTCGTCGGAGTCTCGTTAGAGTGACGTGTGGTGGGGGGAGGTCCGCTGTCAACGGGTCAGCGTAGTGGTTTGGTCAGGTAGGGTTCTAGGAGGGAGAAGATGATGGTCGGTCTGAAAACTCGTCACCGAAACTCTCTACTTCACTGCTCCCGTCGGCTCGGCTTAAACTTTTACCGTCAGCCGTGGGTATCCGTCTCTTTTTATACTTAGTTCCAACGCTTAAGCTGTCTTGTGACTCACCCGTGCCTCCCACTCACTCCCACGGCGATTCGTTGCAGCTCTCTCTCTCTCTCTCTCTCTCTCTCTCTGTCTCAGTTTAGATGCCTCGCTCTCATTCGAGACTCTTCGAAAGTGCCAATCAGAGGGAAGTCAAGGTAGAATAGCTCACGCACTTATAAATGACAGGGCTATTACGACGTATACAGCGTCCTCAGCAAAAAGCCTCCTCCACAGTTGACCGCCTCTGCGAAGCTCTCGGTCCGGCCTTTTATATGGAATAAATCTCCCCCGCTTATACACTCTGTCGCGGTGCTACGTCACACTGCCTTATATGGAGGCCCCGGTCCGCCCCCCCCCCCACCCCCCACCCCACCGAGCTGCAGCAGAACGATATAGCCTGCGTCGCTCGTAGCAGACGACCTCTGTCAATGCCAAATTCTTGGCCCGTCCGGGGGCGAGAACCTATGGGCATGCGCAAGGCAGACGTACAGGTGACTTTTCTCATGACAGTTCTCGTAGGAAAATGGAGGTGCCCCCCGCCCCCCCCCCCCCCCCCCCATCTCCGTTCCCCACCCCGTCCCCCACCCCGACCCCAACCCACGCAGAGCTCAAGCCTGGCAATGCCCCGCCACTATTGTGCTACAATTCTACCAGTCTGCCGCAATGGTCGACATACACATGCAATGTTCTTATACCACCGGTATTGGAGACGGCTGTAAAAAAGGTTAGAAGTTGGGGGTAATGGGGTAACCAACCTCCCCCCCCCACCCAAAAAACATCTTCCGATCTTCTAATAATAAAATGAGGCCATTGGCTGACCCCTGATCGCAAATCCACCACGATCGGTTGGGGTGGTGTGGGGTGGGATTGGGTGGGGTTGCGCATACAACGGATAAAGTACATCTGGTACACCGCAGCTGCTATACCACAATGTTACACCGCAGCTGTTACACCGCAGCTGTTACACCACAGCTGATACACTAAGGGCGTGTTCGATTTACATGAAGTCGAAACCGGTTTGCCGAACTGACTGTTCGGCAGAAAAAGAACCGAAACCGGTTTGCTCGAGACCGTTAAGCTATCGAGAGAGCTGGTTTGACGGTTTCGGTTCCGCGGAATTGTCAGTTCAGTCAACACATACACCATAGTTAATCATAAATGTAATGAATAGAGACTTCTGGACAAAAATATGACACTAATTTATTAACGGACAGTCCAATCGCTGGTAGAAAATGAAACAGATGGCACATTTATCCTGGCATAACTTCATAAGCACATGGCCATTACCAAAATACATGCTGAAATTGTAAACAAATGGAACTATGCGTTCACCTTTATGTGGGCAAACCGTTAAAACCGGTTTCAGAAATGGTTTCGGTTTCCCGTCGGTTTCAGGTAAATCGAACACGCCCTAAATTCTTCCCTGTGCGTGTATATCACATAATGCTTCTCCACAATCACACCTGAAAATATCAAAATACCGACTTGAAGCATATTGTCAAGCTTACTTAAGTACGTCAGAAGCATAAATCGGAGGGGTGGGGACTGGTTGATGGAGGTGAGGCTGGGGGAGGGGGAGTGATGGGGATGGGTTGACGGGGGTGAGGCTCGGGGAGGGGGAGGGATGGGGATGGGTTGACGGGGGTGAGGCTCGGGGAGGGGGAGGGGTGGGGACGGGTTGACGGGGGTAAGGCTGGGGGAGGGGGATGGGTGGGGTGGGAGTCGTGCCGATGGTGTGTG
>OZ025264.1:30873387-31085606 GCA_964019135.1 Arenicola marina | reverse complement strand
CTGCTAACCTACTGAGATAAGGAGAGATCCCTCCCAATGGAAGCCAGCTTACCTACTGAGATAGGGAGACATCCCTCCCAATGGAAGCCAGCTTACATACTGAGATAGGGAGACATCCCTCCCAATGGAAGCCTGCTTACCTACTGAGATAGGGAGACATCCCTCCCGATGGAAGCCTGCTTACCTACTGAGATAGGGAGACATCCCTCCCAATGGAAGCCGGCTTACCTACTGAGATAGGGAGACATCCCTCCCAATGGAAGCCAGCTTACCTACTGAGATAGGGAGACATCCCTCCCAATGGAAGCCGGCTTACCTACTGATATAGGGAGAAATCCCTCCCAATGGAAGCCTGCTTACCTACTGAGGTAGGGAGACATCCCTCCCAATGGAAGCCTGCTAACCTACTGAGATAGGGAGACATCCCTTCCAATGGAAGCCAGCTTACCTACTGAGATAGGGAGACATCCCTCCCAATTGAAGCCGGCTTACCTACTGAGATAGGGAGACATCCCTCCCAATGGAAGCCAGGTACCTTCTGAGATAGGGAGACATCCCTCCCAATGGAAGCCTGCTAACCTACTGAGATAGGGAGACATCCCTCCCAATGGAAGCCTGCTTACCTACTGAGATAAGGAGACATCCCTCCCAATGGAAGCCAGCTTACCTACTGAGATAGGGAGACATCCCTCCCAATGAAAGCCAGCTTACCTACTGAGATAGGGAGACATTCCTCCTAATGGAAGCCGGCTTACCTACTGAGATAGGGAGACATCCCTCCCAATGGAAGCCGGCTTACCTACTGAGATAGGGAGACATCCCTCCCAATGAAAGCCAGCTTACCTACTGAGATAGGGAGACATTCCTCCTAATGGAAGCCGGCTTACCTACTGAGATAGGGAGACATCCCTCCCAATGGAAGCCTGCTAATCTACTGAGATAGGGAGACATCCCTCCCAATGGAAGCCTGCTTACCTACTGAGATAGGGAGACATCCCTCCCAATGGAAGCCTGCTTACCTACTGAGATAGGGAGACATCCCTCCCAAGGGAAGCCAGCTTACCTACTGAGATAGGGAGACATCCCTCCCAATGGAAGCCTGCTTACCTACTGAGATAGGGAGACATCCCTCCCAATGGAAGCCAGCTTACATACTGAGATAGGGAGACATCCCTCCCAATGGAAGCCAGCTTACCTACTGAGATAGGGAGACATCCCTCCCAATGGAAGCCAGCTTACATACTGAGATAGGGAGACATCCCTCCCAATGGAAGCCAGCTTACCTACTGAGATAGGGAGACATCCCTCCCAATGGAAGCCAGCTTACCTACTGAGATAGGGAGACATCACTCCCAATGGAAGCCAGCTTACATACTGAGATAGGGAGACATCCCTCCCAAGGGAAGCCAGCTTACCTACTGAGATAGGGAGACATCCCTCCCAATGGAAGCCTGCTTACCTACTGAGATAGGGAGACATCCCTCCCAATGGAAGCCAGCTTACATACTGAGATAGGGAGACATCCCTCCCAATGGAAGCCTGCTTACCTACTGCGATAGGGAGACATCCCTCCCAATGGAAGCCGGCTTACCTACTGAGATAGGGAGACATCCCTCCCAATGGAAGCCAGCTTACATACTGAGATAGGGAGACATCCCTCCCAAGGGAAGCCAGCTTACCTACTGAGATAGGGAGACATCCCTCCCAATGGAAGCCAGCTTACCTACTGAGATAGGGAGACATCCCTCCCAATGGAAGCCGGCTTACCTACTGAGATAGGGAGACATCCCTCCCAATGGAAGCCAGCTTACATACTGAGATAGGGAGACATCCCTCCCAAGGGAAGCCAGCTTACCTACTGAGATAGGGAGACATCCCTCCCAATGGAAGCCAGCTTACCTACTGAGATAGGGAGACATCCCTCCCAATGGAAGCCTGCTTACCTACTGAGATAGGGAGACATCCCTCCCAATGGAAGCCGGCTTACCTACTGAGATAGGGAGAAATCCCTCCCAATGGAAGCCAGCTTACCTACTGAGATAGGGAGAAATCCCTCCCAATGGAAGCCGGCTTACCTACGGAGATAGGGAGACATCCCTCCCAATGGAAGCCTGCTTACCTACTGAGATAGGGAGACATCCCTCCCAATGGAAGCCGGCTTACCTACTGAGATAGGGAGACATCCCTCCCAATGGAAGCCAGCTTACCTACTGAGATAGGGAGACATCCCTCCCAATGGAAGCCTGCTTACCTACTGAGATAGGGAGACATCCCTCTCAATGGAAGCTGGCTTACCTACTGAGATAGGGAGACATCCCTCCCAATGGAAGCCAGCTTACCTACGGAGATAGGGAGACATCCCTCCCAATGAAAGCCAGCTTACCTACTGAGATAGGGAGACATCCCTCCCAATGGAAGCCTGCTTACCTACTGAGATAGGGAGACATCCCTCCCAATGGAAGCCTGTTTACCTACTGGGATAGGGAGACATCCCTCCCGATGGAAGCCGGCTTACCTACTGAGATGGGGAGACATCCCTCCCAATGGAAGCCTGCTAACCTACTGAGATAGGGAGACATCCCTCCCAATGGAAGCCTGCTTACCTACTGAGATGGGGAGACATCCCTCCCAATGGAAGCCTGCTTACCTACTGAGATAGGGAGACATCCCTCCCAATGGAAGCCTGCTAACCTACTGAGATAGGGAGACATCCCTCCCAATGGAAGCCAGCTTGCCTACTGAGATAGAGAGACATCCCTCCCAATGGAAGCCTGCTAACCTACTGAGATGGGGAGACATCCCTCCCAATGGAAGCCAGCTTGCCTACTGAGATAGAGAGACATCCCTCCCAATGGAAGCCTGCTAACCTACTGAGATGGGGAGACATCCCTCCCGGTGGAAGCCTGCCTTCCAATAGAATCGGGATCTGGACTTTGTTTCCTGCCCTCGCGGATCAGTTCTCGCGACACTGTTAGGGGACTTAGAAGCGGAAATTCAGCTCAGATTGGCATTTCAGCGTCCCCATATTGTGTCTGGAGGATGGACTGGGGGCGGGCATTGACACATATGAGCCTCAACATCCGGGTCCTCCGGTAGACTGGCTGGTACGGCTGACGGTTACACAAGCGTTAATGGGGCGACATGGAAGGGAACCAGACTGGTTAATGGCAGCAGGAAGCAAGTCGCCTGATGCAATTGTCTAATCTGTTTCAAGCGAACGTGTAACAGTATATGGAGGTAACGTATTGTGAGATACTAAGTGGTGACTCGGCCGTGCAAACGGCTTACATGCCTGAATTGGAAACAAATAAGCAGTACAGGGCGTTAACCCTGCGCATTCATGCCTGAGTTCAAAACGGGCGCGGTCAGGTTCGGGGATCGTTAATGGATTATTTGATGTCAGCTTTGTGGTAAACTGATGTACGGTGGTGACAGCGGTAAGTGGTAATTGGGCGACACATTTTGCTGCAAGTTCCTGTTTTGTTTGTTCGCAAAGTAGCGCTGTTTTCATATGACACAACCGCGCTTTAGCTATCATAGATCACAAATTACAAGTTGTTTCCACACTAACTGACCCCATGTCCTGGTAGTACGCGAACTGTTGCCACACCAACTGTAGGGTTCTGGAAGACGGGTACAGTGTCTGATGTCGATTTTTCAAAAATTCTTAGCGTCGTATGTCGATTTTTCATGACGGTCCGTGTCGCTTTTTGGCTAAGTTTAGTGTCGTTTTTTTCAAAAATCTGTGACGATGTCGCTTTTTCAGATATTCAGTGTCGGAATTTGGGGGTCGATCAATGTCGAATGTTGATTTTGCCAAAAATACCTGTGTCACGTGTCGCCATTTACCCCTTCCAGACCCCTAGCTGTGCAAATGTGTCATGGGCCGTGTTTCAAAGCAACGTTTTTACACGCCAACTGGTCCCGTTGCGGAAGCCGTCGCGGCGCTATTCGCTGTGCCCTAAACGAGTTAATCCTGGACAGATGGTTGTGGCATACGGTGCTCGTCATCAAAGAGATGGCATATTACGTTAATGGCTTAATCATATTTAGAGTGCGTGAATAGCTTTTCTTCTTTTTGCAAAGAGCGTCATTCAATAGACGGAGAGAGGCGCGAGGCTGAGGTTCTCACCAGGCTTGGAAGATTATACTCATGTTTTTTTGTTTTTTTTTATTTACTGGACGCGCCTTGGTAAATGGCATGGAGCCCCCTGAGTGCGAGACAGACCCACATCCGAAGACTTACATGGCCGCCGTTTTACTCCAAGCCGAAGGACGAGACGCTTTCATGGGAACTGTTTATAACTACTTAATGGAAGTAGTTGTTGCTCAAGTGTTGCTGCTCTGTGAATGGTGGAAGCGGAATCGAACGACCTGCAAATGGCGTGTTGTGGGGACGGGAGGCCAACCAGGGACCTGCCACAGTCACTCAACGTTACGGCATACCACTCACCTTGCTTTTTTTCTTTGCGTTGTTTCCAACCAAATCTAAGGGCGATCGGCAGCGCGCGTAGAAGTTAGGCCGGCCACTAAAAATACTAGAAGAGACACGGTCTTCGACGTGGCTGAGATTCTCTGACGAACTTCTTTACTTGACAGATATATTTATATGGGAGGGATCGGATACACCCAGCGACACCCAGCGGCCGAGATTTGCATGCAAGGTCACCGTACGGGGGCGTTGGCTGGCGAGGTTGACCCCCACCTGAGGTCGCAGGTGTCTTAACACCGTCACGTCCCCCAAGCACTGCGCTCCGTTGATCCCGTGTCACATGGTGTCTAATCTCGCATGACGAGATCTAATTTGGAGCGGCGCCCAATTCCGCATTATAGATAACTCGATTTTGCACCAAAAATAACATGACGAACTTTCTACACAAACACTATGGGTTGGAAAACCGATTACTCCAATTTGACGTGAGATGAGATATGGGCTACCAGGTTTTGCTTTGTAATGAGTGGACAGATTATGAAACAATCTCAGGTTGTTAGCAAACTGTGACAGAACGTGACCTGTTCAATGCATCCCGTTAACCATACTGGAGTAACGGCCTCATATTCTGTAAAGGATATCGTTATATGAACAACAGGATCATGCAAATATTGTATATATAAATTAAATATTTAAGTCGCTTACACGTTATTTATAAATACATAATGCATATAATAGATGAAGGTGATAATTTGTAAAAAATAAATTGTTACCAGTGGAAAAACATAATGGCGGCCTTAAACCTGAAGTGGTACACAGCTCTTAAAATTCGAATGCAGAGAACTGTATTACGAGTGGCACATGATATAATGGACACCTTATTAATTTAATTTATTAATTCTGTTGCCATCCAAGCTGTAGCCGATGCGGTAAAATTGGTGATCCCAAAATCAGGGAATCTGTGGAATGGTATTATCATAAGCGCATTTTTTATTCGTAAACTCGTGATTTGCATGTGTTGAATATTCACCTCCATTCACCCATTTGCTAAGAATGCTTAATTGCTTAAGCATTCATTCATTAAAATGGAGAAATAACGAGGAAACAATGTTAAAATAGTATTAGAATCACCGTCCACACGCAAAATCAATGTTAAATGTGTGGTTAATACTCGAGTGTAGCCTATTGCAATACTGCAAACTAGCACTTCAATTTAGTTTTCGATTTCTTAGACATAACGGCTCTCGAATCTGTCTAAGAAAGTGTTTTCAGAGTTCTCAATACATGGGCTTCAGAACCTTAATTGCGAAAATAATCGATGTCATAGAAAAAACACTCTTAGAAACGATTTCTACTTTTTTTTGCCAACAACTACCAAAACATGCAGCTGATTCAGCGTTCATATGCACTCTGCCTTCAATACGCGCCGCCACCTAGCGAATGTTTTTTAAAAATAATGACACAGAATTTACATGTTTGTTGTAAAGTCGGGACATTGCAAATGCGATGTTAGGAGGTAAAACACAGGTGAACACAGCTCATACAGCACCTGTAAAGTAAGTTGTACGTAAAGCGGGCGATTACTTAAGATCATGAGACACTGATGCACTATGTATAAACGGTTCCTGATAATCGAAGTAAGCTCCTTCAGAGGTTTAATCCTACATATGCGCCCTATCAAAAAACATATGTACGCTCTGTGCCATACTTCTTACAAATCTTACAGATTACAAATTGACGACAAATTATGCCAAAAGACACGGAATAAAACAAAGCGAACTGCAGCTACATTGTACCCGTAATAGTATTGACAAATGACAATAAAACGTGCTATAATACTTATTTACACTGGTGTAAAGCCAGCGACGTTGATGTACATCACCCTTTAACACAACTCATCTTTATAACGTACAGAAGTAAAAACAACATTCACACCTTAATTCATGTTCAGAATAAATATATTTGCAACCAACATTCAATGTTCGCTAGGCAAGCGTAAACGAACGACCTTATTCCATGTACATCATTTGTGCCCTAAAGTTATATTTAAATAACATGTGTGTAAAGGATAATATTTAAATGTAAATAAATATAGGTCATTTACACTTTGACACACTTGATGGCGTTCTAAATAACCGACTGACCCCCAATACTTTTCAAGGTGACTTCATTATAGTATATATTAGCACCAATAATCGATTCAGCTGGTTAAATAGAAATTAAAATATAGACTGCGGTCGGCTTTCACAGCTGCACCCTACGACCAACTTCTGCCAGCCTCGTTCCCACTCTAACGTGCCTTCGCGGTAATTCGGCGTTTCTCTCATCACAGGAGCGTTGTAGGGATGGGTTTACAGACGGCGCTGCTGTCGCCCAGGCCGGCACACGTGCTACAGCTGCAGCGCGCCTCCACCAGGTCGTTTGGGTGGCGGGCCGGATCGTGGTTGATGACGTGGTACCAGTTCCTGGAGCGGGCTGCCCAGCGCGTTGGTCGGCACGGAGTAGTCAACGGAGCGCGAATCATCCTCATAGATCGAGGACAAGTTACTCGACTTATTCAAATGTCCCGAGATAACGATCTGCAGATCCGAAAGCCGATACCAGGACGGGTGGGGAGTAACATTACCATGGCGATTCACCGAGGCTTGGTGCAGCGTTTTGTGATCAGGACGCTGTCGCGTTGTCTTAGCTACAGAGTGAAGATTCGTCACTAGTCTACATCGTAAATAACAAAGTATAAATTTGGGTATTTTGTATTGTAATGTACAACTTGGTAGGATCTGAAATATCTTTCTCCGTTAGTTGCAATCAAGATACATCTGAGACGAATTGAGTTGGTTTTAGATCCTATTCGATATAATGCCCTTTATATACCGTAATAATACGAACGTGGGCGTTATTTCCACATTGAATGTGCAGCTAGTAAAAAACCTAACCTAAGCTAATCTAACTTCGTGGACCAATGAAAGAGAGGCATTACAAGTCGCAAAAACCCCGATGACGTCGACGAGACCAACCAGCAAATATGATTGGGCATTCACAGGCGGTTAATTAGTGCCGTTTCCGTTATTACTCGCTATTGGCTGTTGATCCTTTTTGTCAATGAACGTAGTAATTTGGCCCTCAGGCTTCTGTCGGCTCTCGTGGCAATCGAGGACCCTTGAAAGCTGACACTCCACCAAGCTTATCACACTTACATGTGAGGAAGTAATTGACCCAAATAGTGGTGAAGTATTTAGTGTTTATTACTGTATGAAGGACAGGTTGTTACTAATGGTACCAGAGAACATGGCATCATTTCATTTTTCATGTCAAAACAAAAACCGTAAAAAAAATTAAATCGTTAACGTCAGAGCTGGCGAGAGAGAAATGTTAGAAAAAGGAAACAATCGAAGGACATTCATCTACGGCGAGATCCAGAGATAGCGATCGATAGATAATTTGATAGATACATAGATAAATAGATAGACAGATGAGGGGAGCGTTTACGAGTAGATATACCATGAATGAGTGAGCTATGTCCTACGCATGTCAAAGGTTAAGGGGGTCCTTCTGCGCTGTACACACAGGAGTGTCATGTAATAGTGACTGGAGAGGCATAGAGGATCATAACCTGGGCCAGCTTTCTCACACATTCGTTCTGTCACTTGACTTTTCTCCGCGCCTTGTCCGGGTTCATCGCCTGTGTGATCCTTCCACCATTGGCCCATCCGACTCTCTCCCACAACAACCTTTCTCCGTATAGCTCAGCGTCTTTTCTCTTGCCATATTTTTTACCATCCTACAGAGTTTTCTCTTAAGGAAGGGAGAGTGGAGCGATGTACCCGGGGGTAACCCCCTACGTTTTACGAAGAAAGACATGGGATCTTTATTTTCCCTCAAACCCTACAAAAAAAGTGCTTTTTCTTTCGTTCACTTTCTCTTGCCCCATTTCATTATGTCTATTCGTTGTTGATAATTTCTTGAAATAAAAATGAAAAAATATAGCATAATCACCTTAATATCTTCTCATGTGCAGATATTAACTGTTCTCTGAGTGTTTTGTATCCATCTCCACAACTCATATATCTTTTCTTTTTTTTAATTTTGTTTATTTTCCAAAGGTTCAATTGGTTCATGTCACGCGTTGTATCATTAGCACTTCTTTAAAAAAAACGAAAAAACTGATCTACTAATAACCTAAGACTAATTATCTTCAACTTCTGGAACAACAATCGGACAATCCTAATAATGTCTTCGCTGTTAACGTTGCTCATAATACTTCCTGATACATATCAAAGATCCTTGATCGTCAAGAGTGGTTGTGGGCACTATAAAAAATATTGTATTACCTCCAATGGCGCAAGAGCTAAATAACAAATTACCAAATGACCAACAACCAAGGATTGAATGGCCTTTCTGTGAATTCCTGTACATCATTTGATGGTTGGTACCGAGGCCGCCAATCAGGTTATCACCAGTTACTTCCGCTCCGACAATAAACAGTGGGTGTGTTAAGTGCCCCTCAGTCAATGTGGAAATAACATACGCGGTCAGATTATTCCTTTATGTGAATGTATATAAGCAGCATTATTTCGAATGAAACCTCAATTTAACTTACAACGTTCCAGCTTCGTTTTGATTGCACATTTACACAGCTGAAAGCCCGAGAAAGTCGCATCTATCGTTGTGATATAGACATACGACGCACGTTATAAGAAATGGGATCTAATATAATAGTGTTGTCCATCGGCATTATGTCTTCCTTGATGTATCAGGTAAGGAAATGTTATATTGCAGCGCAATATTTGTGCGACGATTTACTTGAGAGTTATTTCAAATCCACTGATATCAGTCTAATGGTTTAATATTGATAACGGGTCGATGCAACTACTAGTGGTTGACACATTCATATATATTGCGTAATGTGATTTTCATTTCAGGCTGTGTTAAATATGTATGATATTTTAAGAATATAGAACTTATGTAGCAAAACAACGACGAATGTTAAAAAATTCCATATCGAGAGGTGGAAAGACTTCAGCTGAACAGAGAGCAAACCTCTCTATGTACGTGCTTTGTGTGTACGTGTTTTGTTTTTGTCTATTTTCGTTTTTCGTTTTTTGTTCTTTTTTGTCGTCTTTGGGACGTCATGACTGTGCTAAGTGTTTGTTTTCGAATGTGCCGTCGTTGTGGCGTTATGTACTGTCCTATAATAAAATATTAAAAATAATAAAAACAATATATTAAAACAGAAAAAATGGAATGTGATTTCCTCCTGATAAGAAATCTATGCAAATAATTCAATTATAGTTATTATTATATAAACAGCATAATTATCTTCACCCTTCATATTCCGTCTAGAAAGCGGCGAGTGTCCCGGTGCCAATTGCCATGACAACGTGTGAGGAGCCTCATCGCGAGACGCTACACCAAGCCTGGGTGGATCACCATGGTAACGTCACTCCTCACCCGTCCTGGTATCTTCTCTCGGACATGCAGAACTCACTCTCCGGACACTTGAACAAGTCCAGCTCTGTATCCACGATTCACGTCAGCGGTTCGCGCTCCGTCGACTGCTCCGTGCCGCCGACCAACGCGCTGGGCAGCCCGCTCCAGGAACGCTCGCTGTGTCCCTGGTACAACGTCATCAACCACGATCCGGCCCGCTACCCAAGCGACCTGGTGGAGGCGCGCTGCAGCTGTAGCACGTGTGCCGGCCTGGACGACAGCAGCGCCGTCTGTGAACCCATCCACTACAACGCTCCTGTGATGAGAAAAACGCCGAATTGCAGCAACGGCACGTTAGAGTGGGAACAAGGCTGGCAGAAGTTGGTCGTAGGTTGCAGCTGTGGGATCCGACCACAGTCGATAATTTAATTTCTATTTCGCTGGCTGATGCGATTACTGGTGCTATTATACGTTATTTTGAAGTCACTTTTAACAGTATTGAGGTCAGTCAAGAACGCCATAATGTGTGTCAAGGATAAATCGTCTATATTTACATTGAAATGTTATTTATATAACTTGAGGTTATCTGAATATATCTCTGGGGGTAAAAAACTGTAAAATAAATAGTATATTTACATTTAAATGTTATTTATATAACTTGAGGTTATCTGAATATATCTCTGGGGGTAAAAAACTATAAAATAAATAGTCATTTCGTGTCAACATTGAAAGCTTTGAATGTTGGTTGCCGGTCAATATATGAATTATAAAACAAAATGTACGGTTGCCAGTTGAGTTTAGGAAGATATGTAAGCAACATAAATGTGTATGGAAGGTGGATTTCTGTCAAGGAGGATTTTTTTGTATAAGTTAGGCCCTGCGTCGCCGGAATAAAGCCAGTATGTGTAATACCATAAGTATATACCGTGTTATACTGCCAATGCTCTTACCGGGTCAGTTTAGTTGCAGTCCATTTTTGTTTTATCCTGTCTTTTCACACCATTGATATCGGGTCATTATATCTTATATGGGTGTTATATTTAGAACACCATTATGTGTGTGAAGGTAGAAATGGTCAAACAATAATAAGTGTTATAATTTATGATATATGTATATTTTGTATATAAATATATTAATGTTGAAACTGTGTTACGTGATCGATTAGAGTTATTTATAGATAGATAAGCCTAGGCACAGGGTACAAGGCACTTCCTTAGGTACTACGTACAATGTATGTGTAAAATCTGTGTCAACTGATGTGAAACATGTCAATGTGTTATTATATAACGCGTGATGATGGTTGGATCAGCTGTATTGACTTTGATATTTATTAATACCATGTTATTTCTATATTGCAAATAAATGGCCATATGCGGTCTTCATCTATATTATGGTATTTATGTGCTCGTTTTTCTGTTTCTCCCTGGAAACGTTTAAGGCAATTCAGCATTTATTTAAGGTTTTAGCCAGGCATTGACGTAATCTTCTCCCAAGAAGAGAAATAAAATGAATTATTAACGACTGATATATATATTTTTTTTTATTTTTTTTATTTTCCAGAGGTTCATTTGGTTCATGTCACGCGTTGTATCATTGGCACTTCTTAAAAAACCCCATAAAACTGATCTGCTAATAACCTCTAGACTAATTATCTTCAACTTCTGAAACAACAGTCTGACACTCATAATATGGTCTTCGCTGTTACCGTTGCTCATAATACTTCCCGATTCATATCAAAGATCCTTGATCGTCAAGGTGGCCGTGGGCACTAAAAAAAATATTGTATTACCTCCAATGGCGGGAGAGCTACTAGGCTAGATTTCACTAGATTTCACCCCATAGCCGCCCCTTTTCACTTGCATGTATCCGATATACACACGCTACCAGGTTGCATTAACACAAACACAATTATGAAATATAAATGCATTTATTTGTTTTCTGCTTGAGATAAGCGACCAGGTCAAAAGACAAAGCTAAAGTAACTGTACAAAGCTGCAGTCAAATAATTTGCAGAGAAAACGCGGACACAATTACACTTCACTGGCATCAATCAAAGTACAATAAATGGCTTAAACAATGCACCGCCAACATCTTCCATCGTTACATTGTTATTAGGACATGAACAATATCGCTTGTAGTCATTTAGTATAACAATATGCATCCATGGTCTGGCGTAACAAGAATCCAGCTTTAATGCTTGACTTATGAAATATTTGACAACGAAACCGGTTTTTTTTCATTTTCAAGAATCTGATATAAAAAAACGGTGTTGTATTCAATTCAAACCCAATTACGAAGTATATAAATGTATTAATTTATTTTGTTTCTACGCGAGAGAGGTGATTACATCAAAAGACAACTAAACTATTAATACTGTCACATAAGCGCACCCTGATTGACATGACGTCACGTCACATGCACTGCATAAATAACAACATCTTGCATCATTAAATTGTTAATAGCGCAATAGGAATATGGCCAACTTCAAAATACTAAAAACATGGTTCAACAGCCTCAGAACAGTCATAATACTTTTCCGTAATGCATTGTTACGTTTTTCCGATTCTGCGGTCAACGTTTTGTGGCTTCACACCTTCTAAAACGCTGTTACAAAATGTTACCACTGAATCTGAATAAATATCATGAAACTCAATTCGACCATCAATATATTTATATAAATATATGTGCATATCATAAATAATAATAGAAAAACACCTGTGTATTTGACATACATTATGGTGTTCACAATAATAAAACGACGACATGACAGAGTCAGTAGCCTGTAACCGGCATGGCATATATATATATATATATATATATATACATACAGACAAGCGTATGTATGTATCATAAATGATATGGATAGGTGCTACCTAAAAAAATGCGAGCGTATATTTATTAATGCAGATATTCCGAGGGGATACATCTAGATTAGTATTCAAAATTAAACTCACTTCGGCTTACCATAAATAATAGTAAGTTTAGTTTATTTCAAAGCAACAATGAGCCCGAGGCCCTCGTGTTGAAAAGATGCAATACACATAATGACATGTGGCGGGTTCATACAATAGTACACTGGAACGTCATTCAGGTTCTCTCATCTTGCTGGCCAGATAAACATATTCAGACAATCTGTTCTGTAATTTCGTGCTCTGTGACATAACTAGTGCTAAAAATTTATCTTTATTTGGTAGTCTCCAATAATACGGTGGGATTAAGCTCTCTCTGAGATTATCATGCAAGCGACATACAAGAACAAAGTGGACTTCGTCATCTAACAACCCGCACTCGCTACACAACCTCTCTACCATAAATAATATCTCGCTCGCTATAAATAAAACAATACAGATAAAAAAAATAATAACCTTCTATACTTTGACAAACATTGTGGTGCTCACAATAATAAGACGACAATATGATAGAGCCTGCCAGTAGCCACTAACAGATATGACACGGCCTCCCTACTGCGGTCGGATGCCACAGCTGCACCCTACGACCAACTTCTGCCAGCCTCGTTCCCACTCCAACGTACCGTCGCTGCAATTCGGCGTTTCTCTCATCACAGGAGCGTTGTAGTGGATGGGTTCACAGACGGCGCTGCTGTCGCCCAGGCCGGCACACGTGCTACAGCTGCAGCGCGCCTCCACCAGGTCGCTTGGGTAGCGGGCCGGGTCGTGGTTGATGACGTGGTACCAGGGACACAGCGAGCGCTCCTGGAGCGGGCTGCCCAGCGCGTTGGTCGGCGGCACGGAGCAGTCGACGGACCGCTCACCGCTGACGTGAATCGCGGATACAGAGCTGGACTTGTTCAAGTGTCCGGAGATTGAGTTCTGCATGTCCGGGAGAAGATACCAGGACGGGTGGGGTGAGACGTCACCATGGTGATCTACCCAGGCTTGGTGGAGGGTGTCGTGGTTGGGGCTCTGGCATGTTGTCATGGCAACAGGAACGGGGCTACTCACTGCGGCCTAAATAAGGAGATAAATGAAGATACATGTTTAATCTTAAATACCCAATTCATTATCGAATTCATGAATAACACCACTAGTTTTGTTCAAGGATTAGTATATATTTAAACAAGAGATCGCTTGGAATACTTGTTATATATTGATATCACGCTAACCTAACGCGAGGACCTGCGTCATCTTCTTATAACTGACTGCTGTTTATTTTAATATGTTGAAGACATCTACCTTTGTTAGCAAAAAATACGCGATTGACATATAAGTATGTAGATATCCATTCCCCCGTTCGCATGAAATCGGCAGAACATTTACAGACATACCTGATGCCTCAACGCAATGACCAGGCCAGTCACCAACAACCGTATAGCTTCCATTTCGTCAGATATTCTTTAAAGACGTATTAAACCGATTAGAGATGTTCAATCGCAGGTAGGGAGTTGTCTTGTGGTATTGTTGGGGCTTAAGCCAGCTTATATACAACAACGGATGACCTTAACCACGAGGTTATTTGCACAACTTTAGTATGGTTAGTGCACGAGACAGCGTCTTGCCCAATGGTTAAAATCGGTAAAACCAGACTGCGGTGATTCCAATCTGCCACCCCACCCCACCCTCCTCCACGCTTCTCGCTCTCCCGTCACCCACCTGCTACCCACCACCAGAGATTGTCGTATTGTATTTTCCGCAACGAATGTGGGGAAATTCTTAGTATATTGACTCAGCAGGCTTTACTTAACAAGGAGAAGCAATGGTTAAAGGGTTTGGACGCGGAAGTTATAGTATTTCAGTGTGTGGTGCATAACATTATAGATGATGGGGGGGGGGGGTCGTACGGGTAGACCAAGTGAGGGGGGGGGGGCAAAGAGAGAACAATATATATATAGATCAACATGGTAGCTCGTGAACGGTCAAAGGATAGGGAGGAAGAGAATGGAGGGGGAGGGGGAGGGGTGGATAGGAGGGGAGGGGGGAGAGGGGTGAGGGGAAATCAGTCGCACTTGTATTCTTACACCAAACCACTGTAAAGTTGTCACGCTTCCAAACCTGGCACCATAAAACTACTACTCAACCCTTCAAATAAGTATTAACTACATAAACCCTGATCAGCCCCACACAATGAAATACATGCATAAAAAAAACCCCAGCTACTTAAACCCATCCGCCGCGATAAATCTTGCAGGACTGTGGATAAGATGTCGCTCGCATGGTTGAACGATGTTGAAAAAAAAAACTCTTCACTTCTTGACCCGTTTGTTGGTTCCTGTTAGGCAGTCCGATATTGTCACCCCGACAAGAGGGGCGGAAGACGCGCCAATAGTGCGGGTGTCGCGGGGGTTTGGTGAAGGGTGGGGCGGCGGGGCGGGGTGGGGGGGGGGGAGGGGAGGCGGGCTCTTATGTCTTAGAGCTTCCTGGTTTGTTCGGAAGTTTCGTATCGTCGCGACATCAGTCTATAATTATGACACGTGTCTGGTTATTGCCACGTGACATGCGCTGGGAGTCCTGATTGGTTAACGGATTGCGAAAAGGAGACGAGAAGGAGCTTGTTGCATATTCCGATGCAACAATGGTAATGCATACTAGCCCGTCAAAGTCTATGTGGTTATGTAAACGACAGCGCCACAGATCCTTTAGTAATAGATTGGTGCAAAATTCGTTCAAATTCTGTAGATTCATACACATCTGTAGATTCATTCAAATGTGTAGATTCATTCAAATCTGTAGTTTTACTCAAATATGTAGTTTTATCCAAATCTGTAGATTCATTCACATCCGTAGATTCGTTCACATCTGTAGATTCGTTCACATCTGTAGATTAATTCAAATATATAGATTCATACATATTTGTAGATTCATACATATCTGTAGATTCATACATATCTGTAGATTCATACATATCTGTACATTCGCACAAATCTGTAGATTCATGTAAATCTGTAGATTCATGTAAATCTGTAGATTCATGTAAATCTGTAGATTCATGTAAATCTGTAGATTCATGTAAATCTGTCGATTCATGTAAATCTGTAGATTCATACAAATCTGTAGATTCATACAAATCTGTAGCCTCATACAAATCTGTAGATTGATACAACTCTGAAGATTCATACAACTCTGAAGATTCATACAAAATTGTTGATTCAAACAAGTAGATAGATTCTTTCGTAAACATGGAAAGAGGTCCAATATTGACAGGATTTCGGTTTGCACAGGTTTAGATTTAGGAAGTTATGCTGTACCACTCTCTGCTTCTCGATTCAAGATTCGCTTATTTAACAAAGCAACAGGCCAGGGGACTCGGGCTAAGACCATTAAGGTCGCTGGCGCTAGAGCCATGCACCCATCATTGTGATGTTTAGAATTACACAGTCCAAGCCCAAACAGCAATATGTATACATCAATACGTTAGACATTCAAATGAAAGCCAAACACATCACATAAAGAGCTGCGTGTACATAAATTTCTTAAACTTCAGGAAATTAACTAACGGTAAATATAACAATGTTCTCAGTGATACTCGACATTAGTCTTACGAGTTAATTATTAAATTGTTCTTGATATACCTTGCAAATCCAGGCGAGATATGGGTGCACATATTGCTCAGCATTGATTTGTACAATTACAGTTTGAATTCCCCATTTGTTTTCACCGCAAATGGCAGCTAATAGACCGATCCACACTCCGAGCTAAGCCCCGCCCTCGCTTGAGTCCTTCTTCCTATGAAATTGACAATCATAGCTGATGATAGGTACAAGTGAGAAGTACTCATCTCTGAAACTGACAAGAAAGTGACATGCGGCTTTGTTTTTCCGACTTGTTTGTCCAACATAACGCACGTGGAAGACCTTTTTTCACCACATGATTGGGTGAAAGCAACAGTGACATCAGTGAATGATTGACAGCCTAGATCGGTCTATTGACAGCAGGCTGCACGCCATGTATTTCTACTTTGATATTCGATGCCTACTGACAACTAACTGATGCAGTGGTGGTTACAGGTCCTTCCCCCCCCCTCCTGTCCCCCTCCCAATTTGTTGTTGACCGAGGGCGCCCTTTCTCAATGCAAAATTACGCCATGGTAAATGTTGACAGCCTCATTCTGGTATATAGGTCCCCCTTATTTTTTGTGGACCCCCTCCCAAATTGGGTTCCTTCAAAGTGGACCCACTCAGACCCCCTTTGCTCTCGATCCGCTAGTGCTACTAGTTCACATCATCACCATTCAATGTATGCCTTCAGTCGGGGCAGGTGACGACATAATCTTCACACTTAGTCTGTGTCAAGTCAAGTGATGGCGGTGCACTCGGTAGCGACACTTGACGAACGGTTCTCTATTTAGCTGAACCCTTGTGACTCCTGTTCTGCGTGAGTATCGCGTGAGGATATGATACAGTTTTTCTTCTTCTGACAATCACATTGACAAAAAATATTTAAAATATGGCGAAACTGATACGGGGCCTCTCGTTGAAATGCTTCTAACCCTTTAACGAGCATGGTGACATATATGTTTTTCTTTCCATTGTTGAGCTCAATATATAATGCTCGTCAAATGGTGTGAAAATGATACAAATATTGGGAAAATCCCCCCCCCCCCCGAAAACTGCATCATACATCTATAATCGAAGTTCTTCATCGTAGCTGGTTGAGGGCTGCCTCGACAGCTCAGTGGGCTAGAGCGCTCGCATTTCTCAAGTGTTCTGGTCATCTGAGAGCCTCACGGCACGTAAATCAATTGTTCGCGCCCCGCTGTGGCCATGTCTGTGTGGTCGCAGGATAAAGATCCCATGTCCTTC
Source organism: Arenicola marina (assembly GCA_964019135.1). Taxonomy (NCBI): domain Eukaryota; kingdom Metazoa; phylum Annelida; class Polychaeta; family Arenicolidae; genus Arenicola; species Arenicola marina. Next base: position 31,067,988 of record OZ025264.1, on the reverse strand, counting down.
TTTGTAAACAGTAGGGAGTTACCCCCGGGGACATGGCTCCACTCTCCCTTTCATCTCCCATTAGACGCAATTTGACCAACAGTGGTTTAAAGCGGCCTGAATATAGAGCCAACCAACCAACCAAGGCCATTAAATATCCCATATGGTGTACAAAAAGCAAAGCCCCAGAACCCGTGAAAGCCTGATTTCTTCCTCCGCAAAATCTGTGTCGTTTTTGTTTACCAAAGAGAGAGTAAAGTTTATTCTTTTCACCAATGAAATTTAAGGTTAATCTAGCCGTCGGCAGAGTAGTTCTTACTTGTGACATTTAAAGGTTTTGTTTTCGCCTGCCGAGTGTGAAGGTGAGTGCATTATCTTCATCGTGTGAAAACGAGGTTTGCGAGTTGTGTTGTAGTCATCATAACGCAACACATTCATGTAAACACACCGTTCCACGCACCGCACACGCGTGAGTCCCTTTTCATTTCAGTATGATATTGACAACCATAGCTGACGGTAGTGATGCCTTTGTATCCTGTTATCACATTGGGTACTGGTAACAATGGTGCTCGCGCTGTCATGTCTACCTTCAATAACTATGTGACTGTACAGAATGTGACCGGCTAGGGGCCAGTTCCAGAGCAGCGAGGGCCTCCGACGGTCACGTGGTCATAACCACAGTCGTCAGAAATGGTTAGCGTTATATATTTAGAATCAGTTAAATATGTGATATTTTGCAGCAAGTGATGTACGGCATTAACCTATATATATCTTAAATTGAAGGGCGTTGGAACAGGTAATGTTGGTCACATAAACGTTTGAGAGTAACTCTCAGTAAAGCTACTCATCATTGGCGAACGTTGAGAAAAACTCTTCCGCAGGGTGGCGCCCCGTAGACAGCGCTATCAGTACTGCCACCTGCTGGGCCAGAGCTTCAAGAGGTATTCAATGTCGATGGCAAGCCAATTGCATCATGAGTAACAAAACAGGTTTTTCACAACATGCTTTTGCAATAGGTATTTCTTTAACGAAAAGCGACATTGCTCCTCCGGGGGGGGGGGGAGGGGGGGGGAGATAAAGCCGTATATTCAGCGACGACAGTTTCACAGCGAATATATATACCATGTGTGTGTATGCATGTTATTATTCGAGACCACATTGCACGACGGTAATCATTTCTTTGGAGACCCGCAGATTATGCATAAATAGCAAAAAACACAAAGGAACGTTTATCTGATCCGTGATAATCTGTGTGACTATTACATGACCTAGATGTGCCCATAACCACGCTAAATTTAGACAGACCAGGAAGCAGTCAACGACCACAACAAGGCTGTCCAACAACGCGTGTGTCAAGCGGTATGTAGGTATATTTATATCTGGTGACAACACCGTGGACCATGGAACTGGTTCTTCACACGTGACAGTTAACGGGACTGTGATGGGGGAAACCCGTGAAAACAGGGATACTTATGCTCTATGTCAATGCCTAGCATCAACGGCCTGTGCATGCTGCCTACCTTCCGGCTGTTTGTCTTCACTCGCTTCACACACAACATGGGCTAAAGCTGTCATTGGATGCACAACTAACCAGTGAAGTTTTTTTCCGCATATCAGAGTAGATGTATATAATATATGAGCGGTTAGACAGTTAATAAACGAGAATACGGTTGCTCATGAAGGACTGTCAGTGTCAGGCGATCTAATGTGCTGCGCGGGGTTTTCCATGTCGTATGACGTATAATCATGACTCGCATGTTTGCGCGCGGTATCTATGGTTACGTACCAACGGTCCTTTTTGGACTGACCAGGCGAGGTAAATGGTGTTCCATTAGTCGCAGAAATGTAAACAAATACAACGCTTCCAGCAGTATCATGGAATGGACCACATGCATTAGGGAGAGATAAATGTCTTGTGTTTAACTATATTATGATTTGTTTTAGTTAGGGATGTCTGGCCCAGAGCAAACAAAAAATAGATCCATCCCCACTCGATTCCTCATGCACAAAACGGCGCAGCCATTCGGTTTCCAACACTCAAACGTTAAGTACAATTGAGTGCGCGTCACGCATCTGTAGCAACGCACCAGCGTGATGCGCACTCTAAGAGCACGGTTTTTTGTTGGTCCCCAAAGGACCTAAACCGGAAATAGAAACTGCGAGAACTGTACAGCCCCATAGACGCGGTCTGTGTTTAAATCAGGCCAGACAGCGATAACAGACTCAATTGGACGCATTTCTTTGGTAACCCGGGTTTATCCCTACGGTGGACCGAATACGCACATGACGCATCGGTTCACCGCCCGACACTTCTTTCACCCTGGTATGGGTGCGCGTGCAACCATTCGGTATGCCGATGTGCCCCGTTCAAAGCAGCACGGGACATTCGGGAGAAGATGGCGGCTGATTGAAAGGTGATGAGAGTAGGTTGGTTCCAGTGCCCCAACGTGCACCGGATGTGAACGGTGTGCACATTTCATTGGAATAGGCATACCCCTATCGGCACACTCGAAAATTCCCTGTCACGTGTTGCGGGCCTAGGACCGAACCTGGCTCAAAGAAATGCGCCCAAGTAAGATTGTTAACAACAGCTTTTTGTTGGTCTGTATTATCGCTCATATATTTTCCACGTCGACACAAGGAAGTCCTACTCACAGTACTGGGGCCACCAGTTAAAGGTACACCGACTGTCTTTTTGTCATCGAGCAGACAACCAATTCGACCTTGAATGGTGCTCCTGTTACTCGGCAGTGTACACCTAAAGGTCAGTCGACATTTTGATATACAAAATATAAGCAATAAAACCCGATCAACTATAAGTTTCTGTACAACCAACCCGGTAATATTTCATGCTGGCCTCAACGGAAACTTTTAAATGAACATCTATTCACATTGTAACCTACTTCTTGCTGCATACTTATGGACAAGACGATTACTACAAAGGGGCGGATCCAGGAATCTGAAAAGGGGGGGCCGGTCCATTAAAACACCGGGGGGGAGGGGAGGGGGGCTATGAACAAAATTGTAACCTCTAATTTTTTCACAAAACCCGCCTCCTCAGATAACGTTCTTCCTCAAAAAGAGGGGGGGGGGGGAGGGGGCGATTCCACGCCTCCGAAGGCCCAAATTTTGCATTCTTCAAAAATGGGGGGTCTGTACCCCCAGGACTCCCGCCTCGGGATCCGCCCTTGCTACAATTTAGTCTAGTGCACGATATAATGGTGACAGTTTGATACATAACGGTGAAGACGTCTTCGCATCAGGAATATTAAGTTTTTATTTCAAACAATAGCACAAACAATAAATATAAACTGTGTTAAAATACAAATAGCAGCTTGATGAATATCAGCAAAGCAACATGTTCAACCGTTTATAGATGTTACAATGCCAAAGTATGTTATTAGATTGTGGCGGGCACAGACGCATATTCTGTTCAATACATGACAATGACTGTTATCTTATAAATAAGATATGGTGTATTTGCATCTTCATGAATATTTATGAGTAACATCCAAAATGAAAAATAACGTCAATATTATCGATAACAAATATTGGACAATAAATAATTATAACACTTAATGCATAGGTAATAAAGGTAACATAATAAAATATCGTGTATATCTAATACTGTAAAACGCTAAATACTTGTCAAAAACGCTAAATACATGTACATTGAGGTAAGAAATCACACGCAAAAAACCTCAGCGATGAACATAAAATAGATGAACATTCAAATGCACAACCGACGGCGACATATGAAACCGCATAAGTATGCTACTAAATCAGCTAGTCATTTGCATGAGCAGGCAAAGGCAAGAACTTTGATGTTAAACGTTTACCGAAATTTGGATATACAAAGTAAACAATTCGGATCTTGTACACACATGTCAGCAATTTGAGCCGTGGTAATCAAAAAGCTGGTCCGGCTATAACAATAACAATACATAATTAAATCTCTGATGGGCACACCAATATCAACATTATGCAGCATGATAACTACGAAGGTGGTCCGGCTATAACAATAACATTAAATAACTAATAGCCTCATGACGAAACCAAGGGTGGACCGCCCGTTTGGGTATCATCACTGCAGGTGCTTAGCTAATTATTATCTTGTAGACTCCCTTGCTATATCTAAACAGGTTTGCGAGCACACGTACAGCCGACAGCCACTCTCTGCCAGCCTTCTTCCCAATCGTACTTATCGTTGGAACACGTCGTGGTACGTCTTAAAACCGGGATATTGTAGTGGAATGGTTCACAGACGGCGCTGCTTTCGCTCAGGCCGGCACACGTGCTACAGCTGCAGCGCGCCTCCACCAGGTCGCTGGGGTAGCGGGCCGGGTCGTGGTTGATGACGTGGTACCAGGAACACAGCGAGCGCTCCTGGAGCGGGCTGCCCAGCGCGTTGGTCGGCGGCACGTTATATTTAGAACACCATTATGTGTGTGAAAGTAGAGATGGTCAAACAATAATAAGTGTTATAATTTATGATATATGTATATTTTATATATAAATATATTAATGTTGAAACTGTGTTACGTGATCGATTAGAGTTATTTATAGATAGATAAACCTAGGCACAGGTTGCAAGGCACTTCATTAGGTACTACGTACAATGCAATGGGTTTTAATATGTGAAAAATCTGTGTCAACTGATGTGAAAACATGTCAATGTGTTATTATTATAACGCGTGATGATGGTTGGATCAGCCGTATTGACTTTGATATTTATTAATACCATGTTATTTTTATATTGCAAATAAATGGCCATATGCGCTCTTCATCTATATTATGTATTTATGTGTTCGTTTCCCCCCGGAAATGTTTTAGGCAATTCAACGACTAGATTTCACCACATAGCCGCCCCTTTTCACTTGCATGTATCCGATATACACACGCTACCAGGTTGCATTAACAAAAACACAATTATAAAATATGAATGCATTTATTAGTTTCCTGCTTGAGATAAGCGACCAGGCCAAAAGACAAATGTAAAGTAACTGTACGAAGCTGCAGTCAAATAATTTGCAGAGAAAACGCGCACACAATTATCACATTTCACTGGCATCAATCAAAGTACAATAAATGGCTTAAACAATGCACCGCAAACATTTTCTATCGTTACATTGTCATTAGGACATGAACAATATCGCTTGTAGTCATTTAGTATAACAATATGCATCCATGGTCTGGCGTAACAAGAATCCAGCTTTAGTGCTTGACTTACAAACTATTTCACAACGTAACCGTTTTTTTTCATTTTCAAGAATCTGATATAAAAAACGGTGTTGTATTCAATTCAAACCCAATTACATAGCATGTAAATGTATTAATTTATTTTGTTTCTACGCGAGAGAGGCGATTACATCAAAAGACAACTAAACTATTAACACTGTCACATAAGCGCATCCTGATTGACATGACGTCACGTCACATGCACTGCATAAATAACAACATCTCGCATCATTACATTGTTAATAGCACAATTGGAATATGGCCAACTTCAAAATACTAAAAACATGGTTCAACAGCCTCAGAACAGTCATAATACTTTTCCGTAATGCATTATTACGTTTTTACGATTCTGTGGTCAACGTTTTGTGGCTTCACACCTTCTAAAACGTTGTTACAAAATGTTACCACTGACTCTGAATAAATATCATGAAACTCAATTCGACCATCAATATATATATAAATATATGTGTATATTATAAATAATAATAGAAATACACCTGTGTACTTGACATACATTATGGTGTTCACAATAATAAGACCACGACATGACAGAGTCAGTAGGCTGTAACCGGCATGGCATATATATATATATACATACAGACAAGCATATGTATGTATCATAAATAACATGGTTAGGTGCTACCTAAAATAATGCGAGCGTATATTTATTAATTCAGATATTCTGAGGGGATACATCTAGATTAGTATTTAAAATTAATCTCACTTTGGCTTACCATAAATAATATCTCGCTCGCTATAAATAAAACAATATAGATAAAAAAATATTAACCTTCTATACTTTGACAAACATTATGGTGCTCACAATAATAAGACGACAATATGATAGAGCCTGCCAGTAGCCACTAACAGACATGATACGGCCTCCCTACTGAGGTCGGATGCCACAGCTGCAGCCTATGGCCAACTTCTGCCAGCCTCGTTCCCACTCTAACGTGCCGTCGCTGCAATTCGGCGTTTCTCTCATCACAGGAGCGTTGTAGTGGATGGGTTCACAGACGGCGCTGCTGTCGCCCAGGCCGGCACACGTGCTACAGCTGCAGCGCGCCTCCACCAGGTCGCTTGGGTAGCGGGCCGGGTCGTGGTTGATGACGTGGTACCAGGGACACAGCGAGCGCTCCTGGAGCGGGCTGCCCAGCGCGTTGGTCGGCGGCACGGAGCAGTCGACAGACGGCTCACCGCTGACGTGAATCGTGGATACAGAGCTGGACTGGTTCAAATGTCCGGAGATTGAGTTCTGCAAGTCCGGGAGCAGATACCAGGACGGGTGGGGTGAGACGTCACCATGGTGATCTACCCAGGCTTGGTGGAGGGTGTCGTGGTTGGGGCTCTGGCATGTTGTCATGGCAACAGGAACGGGGCTACTCACTGCGGCCTAAATAAGGCGATAAATGAAGATACATGTTTAATCTTAATACCCAATTCATTTTTGAATTCAAGAATAACACCACTAGTTTTTTTCAAGGATTAGTATATATTTAAACAAGAGATCGCTTGGAATACTTGTTATATATTCATATCACGCTAGCCTAACGCGAGGACCTGCGTCATCTTCTTATAACTGACTGTTGTCTCGGTCATTTATTTTAATATGTTGAAGCCATCCACCTTTGTTAGCAAAAAATACACGACTGATCTAAGTAGATATGCATCCTCCTCCCGTTCACATGAAATCGGCAGAACATTTACAGACATACCTGATGCCTCAACACAATCACCAGGCCAGTCACCAACAAGCGTATAGCTTCCATTTCGTCAGATATTCTTTAAAGACGTATTAAACCGATTAGAGATGTTCAATCGCAGGTAGGGAGTTGTCTTGTGATATTGTTGGGGCTTAAGCCAGCTTATATACAACAACGGATGACCTTAACCACGAGGTTATTTGCACAACTTTAGTATGGTTAGTGCAAGAGACAGCGTCTTGCCCAATGGTTAAAATCGGTAAAACTAGACTGCGGTGATTCCAATCTGCCACCCCACCCCACCCTCCTCTACTCTTCTCGCTCTCCCGTCACCCACCTGCTACCCACCACCAGAGATTGTCGTGTTGTACTTTCCGCAACGAATGTGGGGAAATTCTTAGTATATTGACGCTATGATATCTGTGCAGGCTTTACTTGACAAGGAGAAGCAATGGTTAAAGGGTTTGGACGCGGAAGTTATAGTATTTCAGTGTGTGGTGCATAACATTATAGATGATGGGGGGGGGGGCGCGGGTCGTAGTTGTAGACCAAGTGGGGGGGAGAGGGGGGGGGCAGAGAGAGAACGATATATATATAGATCGACATGGTAGCTCGTGAACGGTCGAGGGATAGGGAGGGAGAGAATAGAGGGGGACGAGGAGGGGGGATAGGAGGGGGAGGGAGAGAGGGGTGAGGGGAAATCAGTCGCACTTGTATTCTCACACCAAACCACTGTAACGTTTTCACGCTTCCAAACCTGGCACCATAAAACTACTACTCAACGCTTCAAGTAAGTATTAACTCTACATAAACCCTGATAAGCCCCACACAACGACCTACATACATAAGAAAAACCCCAGCTACTTAAACCCATCCACCGCGAAAAACTCGCAGGACTGTGGATAAGCTGTCGCTCGCATGGTTAAACGATGTTGAAAAAAAAACCTCTTCACTTCTTGACCCGTTTGTTGGTTCCTGTTAGGCAGTCCGATATTGTCACCCCGACAAGAGGGGCGGAAGACGCCCCAATAGTGCGGGTGTCGCGGGGGTTTGGTGAAGGGTGGTGCGGCGGGGCGGGGGGGGGGGGCGGGGCTCTTATGTCTTGGAGCTTCCTGGTTTGTTCGGAGGTTTCGTATCGTCGCGACATCAGTCTATAATTATGACATGTATCTGGTTATTGCCACGTGACATGCGCTGAGAGTCCTGATTGGTTAACGGATTGCGAAAAGGAGACGAGAAGGAGCTTGTTGCATATTCCGATGCAACAATTGTAATGCATACTAGCCCGTCAAAGTCTATGTGGTTATGTAAACGACAGCGTCACAGATCCTTTAGTAATAGATTGGTGCAAAATTCATTCAAATTCTGTAGATTCATACAAGTCTGTAGATTCATACAAATCTGTAGATTCATTCAAATATGTAGATTCATTCAAATCTGTGGTTTTATTCAAATCTGTAGATTCATTCACGTCAGTAGATTCATTCAAATATGTAGATTCACGTAAATCTGTAGATTCACGTAAAGCTGTAGATTCATACAAATCTGTAGACTCATACAAATCTGTAGATTGATACAACTCTGAAGATTGATACAACTCTGAAGATTCATACAACTCTGAAGATTCATGCAAAATTGTAGATTCAAACAAGTAGGCAGAATCTTTCGTAAACATGGAAAGAGGTTCAATATTGACAGGATTTCGGTTTGCACAGGTTTAGATTTAGGAAGGTATGCTGTACCACTCTTTGATTCAACATTCAAGATTCATTTATTTAACAAAGCCCCAGGCCAGGGGACTCGAGCTGAGACCATTAAGGCCGCTGAGGCTAGAGTTATTCACCCATTATTGTGATGTTTAGAATTACACAGTACAAGCCCAAACAGCAATATATATACATCAATACGTTAGACATTCACACTAGAAACTCAGTGACACACTGAGGATGACGAAAATTTCTATCGGGTCAAAGAGCGTGTTTTAAATGCTAGTGGGTAGTTATAAAAGTGGCATAATGCTTAGAGAAGTAGACGCGCCCATGTACATTGGCGTCGGTATTTCTATTTTAGTAGTTTTGGTCAGTGTGCCAGGAACGGCCCGCGCCTTCAACCGGCATTCTGGGCTATATATAGTGCCTCCAACGGGCAATTCGGGCTATATAGCGCCTAGAACGGTTAATTCGGGTTACATAGTGCGTAGAACGGGCAATTTGGGCTATATAGGGCTTAAAACGGGAAATTTAGGTCATATAACGCGTTGAACGGGCAATTCGGGTTGTACAGTGCGTTGAACGGGCAATTTGGGCTATATAGCCCGTTCAACGGGCAATTCGGCCCAATGGCACATTCAACGAGTAGCATAAACCTTTTGTAGAGCAATGTGCGCGGGCGACTGCTATCTGTTGCAATGGGCGTAATCTATTAACCGATATGTACGAAATTGGTCGTTAAAGCGTGGTTGCGCTCGTGACGTCACTATGACGTCATGTGACGCACGTTCCGGCCGCAAATTTAGTGCCAAATTAGACCTCAAACTAAGATGCATTTTGATCGCGACTAATGTCTATTTGAAAAATTGTAAGGTGAACGACACGGATGTTTGTACATTTTGTAATAAGGCCCCAGAATCCATCACCCATCTCTTCTGGGACTGTCCGTATGTTAAGGGTGTATGGATAGTTTTTGCTGATTGGTTAGAACCATATATGCAAATGAGTACAACACCTTTATTTTCTATAATTAGTATAACTTTCGGGCTTTCCGACACACGGTGTAGTAGTTTACTGAATCACTTAATACTTATTGTAAAAAGATACATTTACATATGTAAATGGAAAGGGAAGACACCAAACCTCCAAGTATGTCTTACGGTTATAAAGTCCAATTATTTCACAGAGCGATGTATTGGGTACAGTAAGGGGGGATCCAGTTTGTGTAAATTTGATAGAAAGTGGGGCCCACTCAGAACAATATTTGAATGAGCAGTTTTATAGTCGAGTATTTGTACTCGATACCTGCTGCGGATGAAATGGAATAAAAAAAACAAAAAAATGCATTTTGAAATCCACAGTGATTGTCACAGTTAAGTATTAATGGTACTATCAATTTTACCCTTTATTGAAGATGACGTCACGTCACATGACGTCATTTGACTATCGAGACAATGCTCTAGATGGCTTCTACTTATGTTTATGTACCTATGTCTGAAGCCGGAAGTCGCCACCACGTATAATAGCTGGGTAATAGCCTCCGTAAGATGTGGACGTCATGACGTCATAGTCACGTCATGGCTTTACGCACGACAACGTCCACGTTGAAAAACGCCAACGTTTCACAGCGTCAACTATTTGCCACATGATTACAACTCTTTCATGTTTTGCTCCATTTTGACGAGTCCTTAAAAATAGCCAAAATCTTCATTGACTCATCATTGGAGATTCGCCGAGGAGTCGTCCCACTTTGAAGCGCTCTAGCGCCCACATAAAGCGCGATTTGTCCATCGGAGCATTCAGTGATATGCCGAGGCATCCTGTTATTAACCAATTGGCATAAAGATTGCAGATGTACCATGTTTTTCAGATTTTTAGAAAAAGACTACACTCCGTATGTTTACAATGGGCTCAAATGTTCTGTTGCCATGGAAACAAAACTAGGAGATACGATTGCCGTTTTGACTTTTGGGAACTCATGAGACGTTCACTTGAAAGAATCGTGGCGATTTGGAGGCCAATCGACATAGCCGTTTGTGCGTTATGAGGCTATATACATAGGCTATATTTCCCCCATAGTAAAGATAGGGACTCTTAACATGGGAATCCCCATAGAAAAATGTTTCTCCCTCTAGCGGGAAAAATAAAATAGAAGTTATCTTTCTTTAAGTAAGAAACAGCTAGGCGGTAAAATTAGAAGTCCAATAATCCAATTCCGATCTCTTTATTCCCAATATTAAGCGTATAGTCAACTTATTTCTTCTTTAAATGTTTAATTTTTTTGCCGTCACGTGACGTCATCGACTGTAACTTTTTTTATTTAAAATGGGTCACATCGACTCCTTTAACAAACTATTGAAGGATGACGATGATTGAGAAAGTGGGAAAAAAATTTCCTTCTACTTTTAACATACCGAAGCGGTTAATTATGACGTCATTTTGCGCGAAAACGAGTTAGACGCATCTGAAAATGATACATTATAATGTTGTGTCCCCCACTAAGAGAAACATTTTGACGCAAGTCTCATCTCTCTACATCCGTTATTAAGCAAACTTTTATTATTGGATGACCTTGACCTTGACCTTTGACCTTTTGACCTGCGTGACGAGTATGTTGTAGCCCTAGTGTGTAGCTATGTGCTACTGAGTACTATCAAAGATCGCTTCAGCCATTAGGACGCCAGACACCTATAATTTTTGACAAATTTCTCGGTGACAGACATACATACAAACAAACACGACCGAATGACATATGACGAAAATTGAACATTATCATCATAATGAAAGCCAAACACCTCACATAAAGAGTTACATGTGCATACATTTCTTAAACTTCAGGAAATTAACTAACGGCAAATATAACAATGTTCCCAGTGACACTTGACATTAGTCATACGAGTTAATTATTAAATTGTACTTGATATACCTTGCAAATCCAGGCGAGATATGGGTGCACATATTGCTCATCATTGATTTGTACAATTACAGTTTGAATTCATTTGTTTTCACCGCAAATGGCAGCTAATAGACCGATCCACACTCCGAGCTAAGCCCCGCCCTCGCTTGAGTCCTTCTTCCTATGAAATTGACAATCATAGCTGATGGTAGGTACAAGTGAGAAGTACTCATCTCTGAAACTGACAAGAAAGTGACATGCGGCTTTGTTTTTCCGACTTGTTTGTCCAACATAACGAACGTGGAAGACCTTTTTTCTCCACATGATTGGGTGAAATCAACAGTGACGTCAGTGAATGATTGACAGCCTAGATCGGTCTATTGACAGCAGGCTGCACGCCATGTATTTCTACTTTGATATTCGATGCCTACTTACAACTAACTGATGCAGTTGTGGTTACAGGTCCTGCGACCCTCCCCCCCCCCCCCCATCCTGTCCCCCTCCCAATTTGTTGTTGACCGAGGGCGCCCTTTCTCAATGCAAAATGTACGCCATGGTAAATGTTGACAGCCTCATTTTGGTATATAGTTCCCCCTTATTTTTTGTGGACCCCCTCCTAAATTGGGTTCCTTCAAAGTGGACCCACTCAGACCCCCTTTGATCTCGATCCGCTAGTGCTGCTAGTTCATATCATCACCATTCAATGTATGCCTTCCGTCGCGGCAGGTAACGACATAACCTTCACACTTAGTCTGTGTCAAGTCAAGTGATGGCGGTGCACTCGGTAGCGACACTTGACGAACGGTCCTCTATTTACCTGAACCCTTGTGACTCCTGCGTGAGTATCGCGTGAGGATATGATACAGTTTTTCTTCTTCTGACAATCACATTGACAACAAATATTTAAAAGACGGCGAAACTGATACGGGGCCTCTCGTTGATATGCTTCTAGCTCTTTAACGAGCATGGTGACATATATGTTTTTCTTTCCATTGTTGAGCTCAATATATAATGCTCGTCAAATGGTGTGAAAATGATACAAATATTGGGAAAATCTCCCCCCCCCCGAAAACTGCATCATACATCTATAATCGAAATTCTTCATCGTAGCTGGTTGAGGGCTGCCTCGACAGCTCAGTGGGCTAGAGCGCTCGCATTTCTCAAGTGTTCTGGTCATCTGAGAGCCTCACGGCACGTAAATCAATTGTTCGCGCCCCGCTGTGGCCATGTCTGTGTGGTCGCAGGATAAAGATCCCATGTCCTTCTTTGTAAACAGTAGGGAGTTACCCCCGGGGACATGGCTCCATTCTCCCTGTCTTCTCCCATTAGACGCAATTTGACCAGCAGTGGTTTAAAGCGGCCTGAATATAGAGCCAACCAACCAACCAAGGCCATTAAATATCCCATATGGTGTACAACAAGCAAAGCCCCAGAACCCGTGAAAGCCTGATTTCTTCCTCCACAAAATCTGTGTCGTTTTTGTTTACCAAAGAGAGAGTAAAGTTTATTCTTTTCACCAATGAGATTTAAGGTTAATCTAGCCGTCGGCAGAGTAGTTCTTACTTGTGATGTTTAAAGGTTTTGTTTTCGCCTGCCGAGTGTGAAGGTGAGTGCATTATCTTCATCGTGTGAAAACGAGGTTTGCGAGTTGTGTTGTAGTCATCATAACGCAACACATTCATGTCAACACACCGTTCCACGCACCGCACACGCGTAAGTCCCTTTTCATTTCAGTATGATATTGACAACCATAGCTGACGGTAGTGATGCCTTTGTATCCTGTTATCACATTAGGTACTGGTAACAATGGTGCTCGCGCTGTCATGTCTACCTTCAATAACTATATGACTGTACAGAATGTGACCGGCTAAGGGCCAGTTCCAGAGCAGCGAGGGCCTCCGACGGTCACGTGTTCATAACCACAATCGTCAGAAATGATTAGCGTTATATATTTAGAATCAGTTAAATATGTGATATTTTGCAGCAAGTGATGTACGGCATTAACCTATATATATCTTAGATTGAAGGGCGTTGGAACAGGTAATGTTGGTGACATAAACGTTTGAGAGTAACTCTCAGCAAAGCTACTCATCATTGGCGAACGCTGAGAAAAACTCTTCCGCAGGGTGGCGCCCCGTAGACTGCGCTATCACTACTGCCACCTGTGGGCCAGAGCTTCAAGAGGTATTCAATGTCGATGGCAAGCCAATTGCATCATGAGTAACAAAACAGGTTTTTCACAACATGCTTTTGCAATAGATATTTCTTTAACGAAAAGCGACATTGCTCCTCCGGGGGGGGGGGGGGAGATGAAGCCGTATATTCAGCGACGACAGTTTCACAGCGAATGTATATACCAGGTGTGTGTATGCATGTTATTATTCGAGACCACATTGCACGACGGTAATCATTTCTTGGGAGACCCGCAGATTATGCATAAATAGCAAAAAACACAAAGGAACGTTTATCTGATCCGTGATAATCTGTGTGACTATTACATGACCTAGATGTGCCCATAACCACGCTAAATTTAGACAGACCAGGAAGCAGTCAACGATCACAACAAGGCTGTCCAACAACGCGTGTGTCAAGTGGTATGTAGGTATATTTATATCTGGTGACAACACCGTGGACCATGGAACTGGTTCTTCACACGTGACAGTTAACGGGACTGTGATGGGGGAAACCCGTGAAAACAGGGATACTTATGCTCTATGTCAATGCCTAGCATCAACGGCCTGTGCATGCTGCCTACCTTCCGGCTGTTTGTCTTCACTCGCTTCACACACAACATGGGCTAAAGCTGTCATTGGATGCACAACTAACCAGTGAAGTTTTTTTCCGCATATCAGAGTAGATGTATATAATATATGAGCGGTTAGACAGTTAATAAACGAGAATACGGTTGCTCATGAAGGACTGTCAGTGTCAGGCGATCTAATGTGCTGCGCGGGGTTTTCCATGTCGTATGACGTATAATCATGACTCGCATGTTTGCGCGCGGTATCTATGGTTACGTACCAACGGTCCTTTTTGGACTGACCAGGCGAGGTAAATGGTGTTCCATTAGTCGCAGAAATGTAAACAAATACAACGCTTCCAGCAGTATCATGGAATGGACCACATGCATTAGGGAGAGATAAATGTCTTGTGTTTAACTATATTATGATTTGTTTTAGTTAGGGATGTCTGGCCCAGAGCAAACAAAAAATAGATCCATCCCCACTCGATTCCTCATGCACAAAACGGCGCAGCCATTCGGTTCCCAACACTCAAAAGTAAAGTAGAATTGAGTGCGCGTCACGCAGCTGTAGCAACGCACCAGCGTGATGCGCACTCTAAGAGCACGGTTTTTTGTTGGTCCCCAAAGGACCTAAACCGGAAATAGAAACTGCGAGAACTGTACAGCCCCATAGACGCGGTCTGTGTTTAAATCAGGCCAGACAGCGATAACAGACTCAATTGGACGCATTTCTTTGGTAACCCGGGTTTATCCCTACGGTGGACCGAATACGCACATGACGCATCGGTTCACCGCCCGACACTTCTTTCACCCTGGTATGGGTGCGCGTGCAACCATTCGGTATGCCGATGTGCCCCGTTCAAAGCAGCACGGGACATTCGGGAGAAGATGGCGGCTGATTGAAAGGTGATGAGAGTAGGTTGGTTCCAGTGCCCCAACGTGCACCGGATGTGAACGGTGTGCACATTTCATTGGAATAGGCATACCCCTATCGGCACACTCGAAAATTCCCTGTCACGTGTTGCGGGCCTAGGACCGAACCTGGCTCAAAGAAATGCGCCCAAGTAAGATTGTTAACAACAGCTTTTTGTTGGTCTGTATTATCGCTCATATATTTTCCACGTCGACACAAGGAAGTCCTACTCACAGTACTGGGGCCACCAGTTAAAGGTACACCGACTGTCTTTTTGTCATCGAGCAGACAACCAATTCGACCTTGAATGGTGCTCCTGTTACTCGGCAGTGTACACCTAAAGGTCAGTCGACATTTTGATATACAAAATATAAGCAATAAAACCCGATCAACTATAAGTTTCTGTACAACCAACCCGGTAATATTTCATGCTGGCCTCAACGGAAACTTTTAAATGAACATCTATTCACATTGTAACCTACTTCTTGCTGCATACTTATGGACAAGACGATTACTACAAAGGGGCGGATCCAGGAATCCGAAAAGGGGGGGCCGGTCCATTAAAACCCCGGGGGGGGGGAGGGGGGCTATGAACAAAATTGTAACCTCTAATTTTTTCACAAAACCCGCCTCCTCAGATAACGTTCTTCCTCAAAAAAAGGGGGGGGGGGAGGGGGCGATTCCACGCCTCCGAAGGCCCAAATTTTGCATTCTTCAAAAATGGGGGCTCTGTACCCCCAGGACTCCCGCCTCTGGATCCGCCCTTGCTACAATTCAGTCTAGTGCACGATATAATGGTGACAGTTTGATACATAACGGTGAAGACGTCTTCGCATCAGGAATATTAAGTTTTTATTTCAAACAATAGCACAAACAATAAATATAAACTGTGTTAAAATACAAATAGCAGCTTGATGAATATCAGCAAAGCAACATGTTCAACCGTTTATAGATGTTACAATGCCAAAGTATGTTATTAGATTGTGGCTGGCACAGACGCATATTCTGTTCAATACATGACAATGACTGTTATCTTATAAATAAGATATGGTGTATTTGCATCTTCATAAATATTTATGAGTAACATCCAAAATGAAAAATAACGTCAATATTATCGATAACAAATATTGGACAATAAATAATTATAACATTTAATGCATAGGTAATAAAGGTAACATAATAAAATATCGTGTACATCTAATACTGCAAAACGCTAAATACTTGTCAAAAACGCTAAATACATGTACATTGAGGTAAGAAATCACACGCAAAAAAACCTCAGCGATGAACACAAAATAGATGAGCATTCAAATGCACAACCGACGGCGACATATGGAACCGCATAAATATGCTACTAAATCAGCTGGTCATGCAAGAACTTCGATGATCAAACGTTTACCGAAATTTGAATATACAAAGTAAAAAATTCGGATATTGTACACACATGACAGCAATTTGAGCCGTGGTAATCAAAAAGCTGGTCCGGCTATAACAATAACAATAGATAATTAAATCACTGATGCACACACCAATATCAACATTATGTAACATGATAACTACGAAGGTGGCTATAACAATAACAATAAATAATTAATAGCCTCATGACGAAACCAAGGGTGGACCGCCCGTTTGAGTATCATCAATGCAGGTGCTTAGCTTATCATCATATTGTAGACTCCCTTGCTATAGCTAAACAGGTTTGCGAGCACACGTACAGCCGACAGCCACTCTCTGCCAGCCTTCTTCCCAATCGTACTTATCGTTGGAACACGTCGTGGTACGTCTTAAAACCGGAATATTGTAGTGGAATGGTTCACAGACGGCGCTGCTGTCGCCCAGGCCGGCACACGTGCTACAGCTGCAGCGCGCCTCCACCAGGTCGCTTGGGTAGCGGGCCGGGTCGTGGTTGATGACGTGGTACCAGGGACACAGCGAGCGTTCCTGGAGCGGGCTGCCCAGCGCGTTGGTCGGCGGCACGGAGCAGTCGACGGAGCGCGAACCGCTGACGTAGATGGAGGATACCTGACTCGACTTGCTCAGAGATCCAGATATTGACTGCTGGTAGCCAGGAATCACATACCAGGAGGAGTGGGGAGACACATCACCATGGTGACTTAGCCAGGCGGCCTGGAGCTGATCCTTGTGTGGATCCTGACAGTTGTCGTTTCCACTGGATCCGGAGACGGACCTCGTTTCAAGCGGAATGGCCATCACTGTCTGTAGGGATAACAAGTCTTATGTTATGTTCTCATTGCAAATAGCTGCCATGTAAGGTGACGAGATATTGCGGATCTACAACGGGTTTATTGGACAAATACCAGGGCGTGGCATACGCTATTGATAAACCAGTTCCCAACTGTACTCACGAATGCACATTATTTATAGAACACAAACGCCTCAAGATTACATTTGTTTTACAACTAAAACGCATGAAGAAAACAACCCAACGATGTACCACTTTACGCATATAAACGATCTATCATATCTTTACTGAAGAGATTAGCATAATATATTTCTAAACAATTACATTAAGCGAATCTCTCAATATTTAATGGATGGTAAATAGCACTACATTCACTTACCGAAATGAGGAATACAGCAGTAACGCAAGTGCGAAATACAATATCAGAAGACATGTTTAAACTGGAAGAGCTGGGATCTGGGCTGGAGTGTAACTTAGCGCTGATGCGTTCTTCTCGAGTGTACCTCAAGCAGGAGATACTCGACCCTTTTATACTGTCCAAGATGCACCTTTATCTGACAAATTGTAAGAAATTGACCCGGTAGTTTTGGACATTCTCACCCCGAAAATTCCATACCATTTCAATCATTCTTGATACGCCAATGTTGCAACTGGCCACTGTCCTTGATATTCGAGCCGCGATTGGCTGGTCTAGGCGTGACGTCATATGTATCTTTCCTTTCCTGGGGAAGTGATAATGCAGCGTTTGTGACATGGACCCATTTGGCACAGGCAAGTAGGTTACAAAAAAAAATTTGGCTGTGGGGGAAGTGCTTAGGTAACATTGATTCAAAAGACGTTAATGGGACATCTGTAGGCCGTTGGGAGCGTGGTTCTTCCCACTTTCCAGTGGTTACTTCCTCCTACGTTGCATGTAATTTTGGCTCGTATCATTTTGTGACAGCTGCTGCGCTTAATATACTCAGTTAACGGCTGTAAAGGGTTTTTTTGTTGGCTCCCACCGGGGTGATCAGAAGACGATTCAAGGTCATTGTCGCGGAGATGGACTGGGGGGTTGATCCATGGAGAGCTTTGACATATCTGCATAATGCTGAATTATTGCATATATTAATTGTATCAAGATTAGTATTTCCTACCATGATGCAGTATGTGTGAAATATGCCCAATGATCCATATGTTCAGGCTAATCCGTATTCATAATCGCCTGTTAGGCTACACCACTAGAATTCGCGCTTAGTGGAAGATTTCTCGAGCGATTATCGGGTTCAAAGTTCATAAGTAGTCACCCAAGAAGTGGATTTTCTGAATTAACAAAGGGCTAAAATGATATTGAAGAGGATTTCTTAATCACGAGCCCCACCACAACGAGATGGTGATGCTAAGACAAAAATGCACTTTTTGTGCATAACTTACCAGAGATTATGAATACGGCCCAAAGGAACTTCCTTTAATGACGTTTAACGGGCGAGTTAGATGTCCACCGTAGCGTCAAGAGACCTACCCAATGAACTACGAGTACACCAGTTACGTGCCTATAACCATGGCTATTATTAGCTTATAACGAGGAGACCGCACTTGAGCGGCTTTCACCAGGGAAGTGACTAGGGCCGCCATAGGAGCTGCTGGACTATATATACATACCACGTTCAGCTTGAGTGACTTCATTGCTGCACTCAGGGTCAGTATGGTGGGTGGGGTTGGTTAATAGGATACGGAGTAGACGTAAGTGTGGGGAGCTTACCACTAACACGAAGAACCGCGGTTGACCAGGAGATGTAAGGTATTTTACCTTAAAAAGGGTGCATTTGTAATTAAGCGGGGAGTTAAATGATCTGTCCATATCTCACACTTCCACCTGTAACCAGCCACATTGACTTTTCATATCTACATTTTGCCACCTTTACTTCCAAGCAAGCGTACAGACAACGCGGTAACATAAATAAAATAACAACTTCTAGCCCAATTCGGAAAATAAAACACGCTCGGACAGTATGCTTATTTAAAAGTTGGCTAAAAGTTGAATTGTCCATTAACGCCTCATCAAAATCATATAGAGTTGACCGCATAGTGAATACACTCCGCAACGAACTTGGAAAATATCCATTCCACATAACCGCTAAGCCTGTCGTTCCCGTTCTGCACACGTAACGTTCAGAGCCAGAGCCTTCTCGATGGATCCCGGAATAAACCAGACAACCCCGAAAAAGATACCAACCCACCGGAATGAGGATATTCAGATGGCGTTTTCATGTACAGAGTGTAAACGTTTTTTTAAAGGTTTTTCTTACATCGGTTGCAGATTGTGTTTCCGCACATAGAATGTGAATATGTACACCTTAAGTCTTTTCCAAAATTCCCATGCAACAAGCGATAAAATTCACTTGATATCTTGATCTTCTTCAATGCTTTTTGAGTTGTGAATGGCCGCATGTCCTGAGGCTTGACATGCCATTGGCTTTGATACTAGAGATACATGATGCGTGGCCGACATGCAGGAAGTACAGGGGGCCGAATCTGTGTATGGATAAGGCTAGTAACATGTAAATCAGTGAAATGTGAGTGTAAGTTATGAGCAAATCACGTAAGCATGGCAGGTTAATTATATATGTTGTTCACCCGTCTGATATATATGTACATATGTAGATATATCTGGCAATCAATTATGGAAGCAAATCTGCTCGCCTGGTGCCTGGGTTAAAGAAACCCACCCCGTCAACTTTACGTTTACTGTATTCAGTCACAAACTCGCTGAAGCTGATCCGCAGGATATATATAGGTGGACAGATGCAATACAGACCACCGGTCTCTTCTTTATAAATATAGCCTGACAGCCAAAAATAGCGATGGTTTTAGGCACGTGACTTTTCGAACCAGAATAAACTACGAGATAGGGGGAAGTAACTCCCAGCTAGTTGTCCCAACGGCCTTCACCTGTCTCATCGAAGTATTCATGAACCAAGGAAGTCTTATTGTAACCTACTGGCGTGTGTCAAATGGGTCCATGTCAAAAGCCCCCCTTTATCACTTCCCTGGGAAAGGAAAGATACATATGACGTCACGCCTAGACCGGCCAATCGCGGCTTGAATACCAAGGCAACTGGCCAGCTATATCTTTTTACGACAATTATTGAAATAGACATGGACTTTTTGTGGTGGGTTTGTTTAAAACTACCAGGTTAATGAATTAAATCTGTCAGTTAAGAGTCCATCTTGGATAATATAAAAGGGCCCTGTATCTCATACTTGAGGTCCACTCGAGAGCAACACATCGGCGCTAAGTTACACTCCAGCACAGCCCATACAGCTTAATGATGTCTTCTGATATTGTATTTCGCGCATGCTTCGCTGCTGTATTCGTCACTTCGGTAAGTGAAAGTTGTGACATTTAACATCCATTATATCTTGAGAGATTCGGCAAATCATATTGTACCAAGATTGCTCAGTCATATTGGCATCATGAAATGTGCTTAGGTGGGATATGTTTGTATATCGTTGGGGTTATTTCTTCATGCGTTTTATTTAGGCACGATGTACTGATTTTGTGTACACTACACATATTACGGTGCAACGTATTGTTAAGGCTTTTGTTTTTAACGAATATGCATTCGTGCTTACAGCTTATGAATAGTTTATCCACAACGTACACCACTGTTAAATATAACCTAACCTTGGTATTGGTCTAATAAACCCAGTTATACATCTTCAATTATTGGCGTCTTTCATTGGCGTTATTTACAGCACCCGATGACAACCTAACCCTGAGACATTTTATCCCTTCAGGCAGTGATGGCCATCCCGCTTGAAACGATGGCCGTCTCTGGATCGAGTGGAAACGGCAACTGTCAGGACCCACACAATGATCAGCTCCATGCCGCCTGGCTAAGTCACCATGGGGATGTGTCTCCCCACCCCTCCTGGTATGTGATCCCCGGCTACCAGCAGTCCATCTCTGGATCTCTAAGCAAGTCTAGTCAGGTATCCTCCATCTACGTCAGCGGTTCGCGCTCCGTCGACTGCTCCGTGCCGCCGACCAACGCGCTGGGCAGCCCTCTCCAGGAACGCTCGCTGTGTCCCTGGTACCACATCATCAACCACGACCCGGCCCGCTACCCAAGCGACCTGGTGGAGGCGCGCTGCAGCTGTAGCAAGTGTGCCGCCCTGGGCGACAGCAGCGCCGTCTGTGAACCCATCCACTACAATATTCCGGTTTTAAGACGTACCAAGACCTGTTCCAACGATAAGTACGATTGGGAAGAAGGCTGGCAGAAAATGGCTGTCGGCTGTACGTGTGCTCGCAAATCTGGTGTTTAGATGTACCATAGCAGTTCACAACCTGTTGAGTTAGCTAAGCATCTGCAGTGATGACAATGACCCTTCCTTGGTTTCGTGAGGGATTTAATTATTTATTGCTATAGGCAGACCACCTTCATGATTACCATGCCACATAATGTCGATTTTGGTGTGACTCTTCTTAATATAACCACCCTCGGGTTAATGTTTTATTAATTTTCCATGGCATGCTCATGGTGATGAACTGAATTAGTAGAAGATTTAGCATATCGTTGCCAACTGCGCCTTTTAATACTCACCCACTTTGTCTTCATTGTTGACGTTTCTGCTTGCGATTTCTTACCTCAAAGTACAAGTATTGAGCGTTCAGCAGCATCTGAATTGTTGTTCTTTTGATTAAATTGTTCCTATTAATGGTTTTGCTCTGCGTTGTGACGCTGATCTCAGTAATTAATTTATATATATATATTTATTGCTCCATATGTGTCTTATATTATAATATATTTAAAAGTATATGTGGAGTATTACCCATTATTATTTATGAATATTCAAGATGCCAACCTCCAATTCGTCTCATGGCTATCACAATATCACACATTGGCATTGTCTCTAAATGGCTGAAAATAGCGATTGCTTCATAATCATGAACTTACTGTTCATATTATTATAGCACATTTTGTTCATGTTATTATCACACATCTTGTTCATATTATTATAACACATTTTGTTCATATTATTATAACACATTTTGTTCATATTATTATAACACATTTTGTTGATTGTTTGTGCTCCGTATGATAAAAGCGTTATATCCCTGTTGCTGGAACTTATTGTCCATTGTGTATAGAACCATCATCATTATAACATGCTGTAGATTAACGTGTAGACATTGCCTTGTTCATCAGTATACGGCAAACAAACAAGAAGTCATCGTACTGGAAGCTGTTGATGCAAAAGTTTTCCTTGGGATCAAATGTTGACATGAATTGTTGACTGGTTGGCTGCACAAACAGTTATGGCTAGGCTAATCCAATTTTACTCTTGACCTGGAGTCTGTTATCGTTGTCTTAACGAAGACCAGGAGTCTAATTTGAACACAGACCCCGTCTGTACCAGCGTCGCTTTCACGGGTTTACCCCAACACACCCGCCAACACTCCGTTAACATTCACGTATCACAGACCAGTGCAAGTCGACGGTGCTTTGTTGGACTGCCTTGTTGCGGTCGTTGACTGCTTCCTGTTATGTCTGAATATAGCGTGGTTATGGGCACATCTAGGTCATATGATTGTTACGCATATTCCCATTGGTCAGATGAACAATTCCTTTTGCTTGTTGCTTGTTGCTACAATAATGTCTATGCACGTAGACCTATTACATACATATATACACACCGACGCCCAAAGTACGTTTTAAAACTGCCTTTACTGAATATATGGCTTTATATTAAGAGATAAGGTTTTACATCAAAAACACCGGAAATCTCTGCTTTTAGCTCAAAACCTTGGCAGAAAGCCCGTTTTGTCAATTTTGGTACAAATGACTTCCGACATTCAAGGTGTCTTGAAGCTTTGGCCCAGCAGGTGGCAGCACAGATAGCGCAGCCTGCCGGACAGTTCTTCTCGGCTTTTGCCAATGATGAGTAGCTTTACTTGGAGTTACTCTCAAACGTTTATGTCCCCAACATAAACTGGGTCAACGCTTTTTTTCCATAACCAAAATGCAGATATGCAACAAGTTCGACAATACATATTAAAATTTAGCTAAACTTGAAAGAGTTTGAGAGAGGGTCCTATTTCTTTGCAAAGTTGGAGATTTTGGACGTGTACTTTTCTAATTTATAAGGATTTAAAATTCGGAGCTATATTCTTCCATTTACACATATATATATACTTCTTGGTTATTAAAAATACATGATTAAAGAGTTGGCTGTGGTCTTACCTGCACCCAATATACATGACTGAAAATCAACTGGTAAGGATATATTGCATGACTATGTAGGTTAGTGTATAACTCAATATGTTGCAATTTCCCGATGCCCTTAGAAAATTCATTTTTTAAGGTTAATCGATTTTTCTAGTATGTATAGATGAGTATGGTCATCAACATAAAACATGATACAGGCTCGGAGCAAGAGATTTACACCACGGCGTGCACCGATCTTCGAACACGACTTCTTGGCCTCTTGCCAGTGGTTTAAATTGTGCTTAACTGGGGCTAAATACAACATCTACCATAGTGACTGCGGCTATGAACGCGTGACTGTTGTTGGCTCTCCGGATTTGGGCGGCAAAATCTCGACCGAGCGGATTTAGGCGGTAAAACGCCCCGACTGAGCGGATTTGGGCGGTGAAAAAGGGGGACTTTACCGCGGAACCTCCACGCCCACAGCAATGTATTAAGTATCCCCTCCGGGGCTGCACCCTTCAATGGTGTTCATGTTAGTCGGAAGAGTGTCTGTACATGGGCAAAAAACTTGGAAAAAGCTTGAGCTGTAAGTTATTTGTTCCACTGACGAGTCAAACATGAGTGGACCTGTTTGGATGGAAATTTCTCGTTTCGTGATTTCCTTGATGTTGTCTATATATGTATTGCTGGCGAAAGGTTGCGTCAGCTATCTGTTGAGCCAGCTAGTCCACGTGGCATGCTGTCATGCATGGGTTATTTGGAAGGCTTCGTATTGTGATTTTGCATATTTTCTGCATTATTGAACTTTGATATATCATTGTCGATTCGGGTCACATGGATATCAAGTCTTTATTTCAAGTAGCACAACCAATAAATATAAAAATGTGCTACAATACCAATAAAAACTTCATGATAATGAATCAATATAGATTTACAGTCGAAAAGGACATGACAATGACAACAAATCTGATTACAATACTCTTAGAATAAAATTGAGGCATATTCCTTTGGATACATGGCAATGACTATGGTCTGGAACAGTTATAAATAAAAGCGTACTTGCATATTCAGAAGTGATAATGCGCAATATCTCAAAAAAGAACATATCTAGGTGAATAGTTTTCATAACATATATCAAACAATGAATAAATATATAAATTAGTGCATAGACCAGCATAGTTTTTCACTGTCACGAGTGTCAGAATAATGCCACTAAGGCGTACAAAGGAGAATAATACAATTGAAAACATAAATAAAATGCTGTTTACGTGTAAAGTGATGCCGCAAATCGCAAGCCGAAAACATCAACAATGCACATAAACGTAAGTATTAAAATGCATAATCGGCAACTGTATCTCATTCCGAGTAAATATGTTACTAAATAAATTATCATCTGCATGAGTCGGTAAAGAATAACAACTGCATTGATGAGACATTAACGGCCACATGTCTAAACATATCAGGGGTCAAATTTAACAGAGCAAGATCAACATTATGTAGCATGACAATACATTGGTGTCAGGCTATAACAATGAATGGATCAAAGAATCAGTATCCAGACCAAACGTGGATCACTTGTTGAGGGTCAACATTACAGATGGTGAGCTAACTCAATAGGTTGTAGACTCCATTGCCATATCTAAACAGGTTTGCGGGTACACGTACACCCGACAGCCACTTTCTGCCAGCCTTCTTCCCAATCGTACTTATCGTTGGAACAGGTCTTAGTACGTCTTAAAACCGGAATGTTGTAGTGGAATGGTTCACAGACGGCGCTGCTGTCGTTCAGTCCGGCACACGTGCTACAGCTGCAGCGCGCCTCCACCAGGTCGCTTGGGTAGCGGGCCGGGTCGTGGTTGATGACGTGGTACCAGGGACACAGCGAGCGTTCCTGGAGCGGGCTGCCCAGCGCGTTGGTCGGCGGCACGGAGCAGTCGACGGAACGCTCACCGCTGACGTAGATGGAGGATACCTGACCAGACTTGGTGAGAGATCCAGATATTGACTGCTGAAAGCCGGGGATCACATACCAGGAGGGGTGGGGAGACACATCACCATGGTGACTCAGCCAGGCGGCATGGAGCTGATCCTTGTGTGGATCCTGACAGTTGCCGTTTCCACTGGATCCGGAGACGGCCATCGTTTCAAGCGGGATGGCCATCACTGCCTGAAGGGATAAAACGTCTCTATTCTCACCAGGGCACAGAAAGGGCAGTAAGGGCACAGAAAGGTGCGTCAGACAGCGAAAGGTGGCCATGTACATTAGAATTACATCAAGACATATTGACTGATGACTTAGAAAGACTTTCTTTTTGTTTCACATTATCAAGGAGGTCGGGAACAATTAATCTAAATAATGTCCAGGAAGAACAACCAATCGAGATGCAAACATCTCTCAGATAAACACATTCTAGGGCACAAATATTGTCGGATTTTTAGGCAACAATTTGGCGTAATATCATGTATCAAGATATCACTGATCTTATCTCTCAAGATATAATGGATGCTAAATATCACTACATTCACTTACCGAATTGACGAATACCGCGGCGAAGCATGCGCGAAATACCATATAAAAAGACATGTTTAAGCTAGACGGGCTGGGCTGGAGTGTAACTTAGCGCCGATGTGTTCTTCTCGATTGTACCTCAAGTATAAGATACGTGGCCTTTTTATATTGTCTGCAATTCACTCTTACCTGACAAATTGTAATTAATGTTTACTTAAATTTAACCATCCAACCGTCCTGTTCTTTTGCCGAGGAAGTGACAGGGGAGTGCTTCAGACAAGTAACCATTTGACACAGGCATGCAGATTGCAACGAAGACGTGTGGGCGTGGAGGAAGTATGGCCATAGCATTCACGTGAAATACGTCAGTGTAAGAGGTGATGGCCAGTGAAGTTGATATTTGGGGATTTTTTGGGGATCCTTGTCAGTATTGGTGTCCTCCACCGACATGGTATTAACATGCGGTTACTATGGCTATATGATTGCTGCAGCTACATCTGCAGCTACACCTACTAAAGTTAAGTATGCTGCACAATGGATTACATCTTCAGCTCAGAACCTGACTGTCGCACCTATGTCACTGGTATCGATCACTTCAATGACCGATATATCTTTATCAAGATGCTCCCATGTAACATATGACACGAGGTCTGTATTTGTGACCAACGCTGTGACACGTAATCCCACATTCCGTCGGCATTAGGGATTTGGACCCTGAGTATCTGGATCTTTTGCCTGAATGTCATTGGTTGCCCACAGAACGGACTGTCATCCAGTCGTTAGATACCCAGGGGGCTCCAATGGGTCGTAAATTATGTTTGATTTCCTATCCGTAGCACATAAAAATGAGGGATATTAGGTGCATCGTATGAGAGTTTGCTAAATACGCAGTGCTGAGTCCTAATATTATTTCAATGTTAATAAACATGGACACGCGCACTGTGCAATCCCAACGCATTTCGGATATATACCAAAATAGTGTTATACATTTTCCATTAGAAACATGATGCTATTAATCAGTTGGGGTAATAATGTAATGAGGCAGAGTGGGCTAATCTCGACCCGTTAACACAAAAAAACGTCTATTTTCTTTAATAATGTGAAATGAACTTATTTTTTGTTCAAACAGTAAACCATGGTATTCATATAATATGATTTTATAGAAAAAACGAAAACCTAGGCAGATTGTGGGGAGTGAAAGGCAGTGGGGGCCATGGTCGAACCTCGACCCCCGTGGTCTAACCTCGACCCCCTGGGATAGGTGGGTGATTTGATCTGCATATCGTGATTCTTAGTGTGCGAAAACAACAATATTAATTCACATAAATGTGCCTCTTATGCCCAACGATAGATAAGCAATCCCGTGAAACTATATTTATTAGTCTTATTACACGGGTAGTCATAACGCAAAGTTAGAACACTTCATGGGCCATCACGCCAAGGAAATGCCATTTGGAACAGCTGCGTTACGAAGCCAAAATAACTCATTTATGTTACAACCCATTTAAATATTTTTCAACGTCAGAATATGCGGAAGCAGGGCCGGACAGTTATTGTTGCATGTAATTGTGACCATCCACTGCTAAAACATGATATATTTTTATAACGTATTGTTAGAAAATGACGTTAAATTAAAGAGGGGGTCGAGGTTAGACCACGGTCGTGAAAAAGGTGGGGTAACCTCGATCTCTCACAAGGTCAAGATCGATTTGGGAAAGAACTGTCATGATGTCACACATGTTGCAAACATCGTCTGCTGTCACTCTTTTTTATTTAATAAATTATCATACTCAGTGTTAATCAGGCATACTGCTTGCTTTTGTAACTCATGTATCTTAACGTTTGAGATAAGCTGCAAAAGCACGTGTTAATGTAGGGTTGCATGACTTATTTAATTCAAATTGGATAAAAAATTACATATCTATAATCCAGCTTCTCTGTGTCTAGTTACCAGGGGCATCTCTAAGATTGTTATCGAAAAATCAAATCGGCGAAAATATATGGACTGGTGACATCATCAATAAAAATAGCACATGGGGGTCGAGGTTACCCAAGGATCGAGATTAGCCCACTTTGCCTTAGTACCATTATGTTGTGAGGCCATAATGTCTAGTACCGCAGACGACACAAGTGTCGTAGCATATCCTTGCTAGTGTAGAAGAAGTTCTGATAATAGAAATAACAGGCCTGATGAGAGTCTGTTCAATTTGCGAACAAGCGTTTGCACAGGTAGGATTAAATCATGCAACGGCCGCTTTGGCTGGCCTATCCGAGTACACTCGACAAAAGCCGAACTACTGGGCCCCGGGGTCACCCCATGCCATGGCTATTTTAGGCTGCACTATAGCGGCAATAACCAGGGAAGTGAGGGGGGGGGGAGGGGGCGCCATTGGAGGTCGACTATACATAACCCGAGGTTCAACTTGAGTGGCTATCTGGGTACACTATGTCACGTCTGGTGGGTGGGGGTGTTTAACCTGAGCTCACAAGCATAGCACACGACAAGGTGCATACCATTTGTATGGCGTATTCGTGGGATGGACAGATTTGTTATCACGACTGAACGGCAGATACACGCCAAGAAGGGTGAGCAAAAACATGAGAATAATTTTATGATAAATTATTGTATCGGTTTATTACTTACACTAACATTTGACTCGTGTACGTGTCATTCATAGAGATATTCGGCCACCCTTACTTCCTCCATGTCACGCCGCGGTGGACGCACACACCGCCGACTCTTCTTTATGAGCCAAAACACGGATCCTCTACATGTAATACACTACGATCAGTGTTTCTTATGTATATCTGTGGGTACCGGATTTCACTTCCTCGCAGCGACAAGCCTACATAGCGCACATTCAGCGAAAGAACCAATGGGTATATCAAGCGTCAGGGGATGTGGCCAATCAGAATTCAAGGAGGTCTTGGGGACAAATTATAACATTGATTTGACCGGTTGTCTTATGGAAATTTTCTAAAATTAAAAAGACTTCGAAGAGGAGGAACCAAAGGATTGTAGAATATAAAGGGCTCGTCCTCATACGTGAACGGACACATTTGAACGAAACTCTCCACCGAGAAGACGCTATATTTTGCTACCTCTGTTCGACATAATGACATGCTATTTCAACATGAGTAACACATTTGAACTTACAATGCTTGCATGTTGGACATCGGTGCTGTTGAGTCTGGTAAGTTCTTTGATATGGCTCATGCGGATGTTTTGTGACGAACTGCTTTGAACCTGGCTAAGACAGCATGCACGATCCACACATTGCATACTTTGGGCGATAATATGTCCATGGTATGAATCATAAACATTTATTTGATCGGGAACGTTATCATTATGGTTATGTTCAATGCTTCCAGATTGATGAACTTTATATATGGCAGACGTATGTGAAATAGTTGTCCACTTCTCTCTAAGCATAGAACCGACTTACGTTGGAAAGGTTGCCTGCTTGAATGCGATATATGACAGGTTACATATGAGAGACATAATTAGGTACTATGCCTATGGCTACCTGCTCCTCCGCTGTGACTGATTCCCTTCTCGTGTGTTTTCGTTGTCTCCAGGCAATCTTGGCCAACCCAATATCAACGATGGCCATCTCTGGGTCGAGTGGAAGCAACGACTGTCAGGATCCACACAACGATGAACTCCTCGCCACCTGGCTAAGTTACCATGGTGATCTATCTCCCCATCCCGCCGGGCCCGTGCCTCCGACCAGCGCGCTGGGCAGCCCGCTCAAGAAGCGTTCACTGTGTCCCTGGCAAAGCGTCACAAACACCGACCCGGCCCGCTACCCAAGAGACCTGGTGGAGGCGCGCTGCAGCTGTAGAACATGTGCCGGTCGGGACGACAGCAGCGCCGTCTGTGAACCCATCCACTACAATATTCCGGTCATCAGACGGACCAAGATCTGCTCCAACAATAAGTACAAGTGGGAAGCTGGCTGGCAGATGTTGGCTATCGGCTGTACGTGTGCCCAGAGACCGCGCAGTTAGACAACGGACGATAACCAGCTATACCTCAATTGTCCAATGTGTTGAAACTTGGGCTGCTCCAGTGACACTGACTACGATTACTGTGTTCATACTGTGAGATCAATAGCACTAAGCACAAATTCTTATTAATTTGTGGTATTGCCAGACATGCAGACATGATAAGCATGCTTTATGCTTCGATGTTTATAGCTGTCATATTTATGATATTTTATTCATTGACGTGTTTTTGTGTTACTAATTTGCTCATGTGTGCAAATTATCGCTTTGAAAGAGGATTGAGTCTTTGGTATCCTTGAATTGTTCATTTTTTTCCATTTTGTCAGTTGTTTAGATTGTTGTGAACGTTATCATGACATATGTGACGTGTTCATTGCATTATTTTACATGATTGCGATTTCCACAAAGAATGTTGCATATATTAAAGGCCCTTCGTTATCGCCTGTGGTTGCACAACCTGTGATATTAATTTATTTATGCCACAACTTCCCCACGTTCATGACATCCGTGCAATAAAGCGGCCGAAATCCCTATAACCCTGTGTCGTATGTTGTCATTAATCACGTTAATAACGAGCACCCATAACGTGTGGATGTTCTTATTAAAATATAGCGGTAAGAACTTAAATGTTGTCTTGCACTATCGACTTTTATGAACGATTGCAACGACCATCGAAACGTCACTTGTGTAAAATAATTGGCGAATCATTTGTTGTTACCCAGCACTTCCTAAATTCCCTTTTCGTTTATCAACTATTGCCACCGTAGGTGATACATTAGGCAGCGCAAAGGCCCGTGATGTCCTAATCGTAAACCACACGGTATTCCCACTCGAAAACCAACGGTTCCCCACCCTATAGCATATGTAGCCCCATCGCGGGGACACCCACTGCATGTTGCCATGCAGGGCCCTGTACTGTTAGCTTGGACCTCCGCCTGCCACCCAGGCCGAGACACTCCCTCCATACTACTATGTCTGCACGGTGTGTCACATGCCATACACTCGAGGTGACGTCCTGCTTGTCAGTAGATCTTGGTTATTGGCACTTGAGGCTAAATATAGACACCGATGGTTTTGAGCATGTGATCGTGAACAGCGTTCTCATTGGTTAGTCCAACAGTCGTTCAGGTATCCCCATGGCGCGTCGTTCAGCTAATGTTGGAGACCAAAACGTTCTCACGGGTTTATATGCCCAATATTAACTGGGCCAACATGTACACCAATTAGGACTGGGATATAAGAAGGTAAAGTATAGATGGACAACTAATGAAATTAGGTCAGGGCTGTGATTTAAGGAAGTAAAGTATATATGGACATCTCATGAAATCTCAATTGCAATTTATAGGGACAAGGTAAAATATGGATGAATAAAGAAGGATAAACCAAATAGTAATTCGTCTCTAAGTATTTGATAAACCGTAACTTGTAGCTGAATGCTAGAGCTGGCTTGCTGGTCTGATACAACCATGGTTATACGGGAGGTCTGAAGATAACCGCTCCCCCCCCCCCTCTGCCCCCCTCGCCCCCGATCCCAAAATTGTTTGAGAAACAGGTATCTCAATTGTGGCTAGGCCTGGTTTATGCCATATGGGGGGATTCCATAGAGGGTTGACGGTTTTTTCCACATGTGTGTTCTGCCCTTGTCATTGAAAAGTGTGTATTTGTTTACGCCATAAAGTGCAGACCTGTTTCTGTGCCGACAGTGCTCTTAAAGACCTTGTAATGTTTACGGAATGTGACATCGTTGTGTGCCATCTCGAGGTTATACTAGCGTCGATGGGCAGTTAGCTGACGACTGCAGTTACGTATGTCGTCCTCGCCTCCATGATGTCGGCTATAGATTAATGACCTTCCTGGTCCCACGTCTCCTGGGTGTCGTTCAAGGCGCTGTAATGATCAGCGTGTCAACTTGGTCCAGTGAGTTCTCTGCAAGTTTAGTACGTGGCATTCCCGAGTCATTAATCCAACATCACACAACAGCCAGGTGTAGGCCTATATCTCATTTTTGGCCACATACATTCAACGGAAAGGTAACTTACTCATTAGGAATACGTCAACATATCAGTACTCACCACTTTTCCATTATGATACCTATGTCGATCATTATGGCAAACACTGCTGGTCCGGTAATAACGATCCCCCCTTAACCCTATTCGCACCTTCTCAACGGTGTCAGCGATTCTGCTATAGCGTGTGAGCAAAAATGTCCACTTTCGTTGGATATTATGATGAAATCTTCGCTTTTTCGACGGGCCAAGGGAATACATAAAGGACTGTTGGACTGACCAATTAGAACGCTCTTCACGATCACGTGCCCAAAACCATCGCATGTCTATATTTAGTTTCAAGCACCATTGAACAGACCTGCTGACAAGCAGGACCTCAACTCGAGTGGCCGGCGGGTCACACACCGTGTAAACATAATAGTACGGAGGGAGTGTCTCGGCCTGGGTGGCTTGTTGGCCTTGTATGGCTACCATACAGGGCCGTAGAATGGGGCTAAGGTAGGTTTTAGGGTGGAGGTACCCTAGGTTCTAGGGTGCGAACACCGTAGGCTGTATACGATTAGAGCATCGTAGGCCTTGGTGGTGTCTAAGGTATCGGCTGGTGGGGACACCTTAGGTAACAATGATTGCAATGTTGCAATGATTTATAAAAAACGACAGTGCAAGAAAAAAGTACGTTCCTAAGATTATATTTTACTAAGATTTTAATCCTAGAAATCAATAGCCCGGGCGGATCCAGAGCCGCGAACATTCCCACGTTATGGATGCATTAACGGGTTAATAACAACATACGACACTGCGATACAGGGATTTCTGCCGCTTCATTGCACGGCTGTCATGAACATGGGCAAGTTGTGGCATAAATAAATAAATATCACAGGTTGTGCCACCGCAGGCGATAACAAAGGGCTTCTAATATATGCAACATTCTTTATGGAAAGCGCGATGATGCGTCAAACAGTATCATGTAACATAACAATAAAAACGTCACATATGTACTAATGACCTTCAGAAAACACAATCCAACTGTACAAATGGGGAAGAATGAACAATGCAATAATACCAAAGACTCAAGCCTCTTTTAAAGCCATAATTTTCACAAAAGAGCAAATTAATAATAAAAAAACGTCGATGAATTAAATATCATAAATATGACTACAAACATCCAAGCATACAAAGTGTTTATCATGTCTGTCTGGCAATAACACAAATCAATAAGAATTTGTGCTTACTGTTATTAATCTCACAGCATGAACATAGTAATCGAAGTCAGTGTCACTGGAGTAGTCCACGTTTCAACACAAGGGACAATTGAGGTATAAGCTGGTTATCGTTGCTTGTCTAATTGTGCGGTCTCTGGACACACGTACAGCCGATAGCCAACATCTGCCAGCCAGCTTCCCACTTGTACTTATTGTTGGAGCAGATCTTGGTCCGTCTGATGACCGGAATATTGTAGTGGATGGGTTCACAGACGGCGCTGCTGTCGTCCCGACCGGCACATGTTCTACAGCTGCAGCGCGCCTCCACCAGGTCTCTTGGGTAGCGGGCCGGGTCGGTGTTTGTGACGCTTTGCCAGGGACACAGTGAACGCTTCTTGAGCGGGCTGCCCAGCGCGCTGGTCGGAGGCACGGGCCCGGCGGGGTGGGGAGACAAATCACCATGGTAACTTAGCCAGGTGGCGAGGAGTTCATCATTGTGTGGATCCTGACAGTCGTTGCTTCCACTCGATCCAGAGATGGCCATCGTTGATATTATATTGGGTTGGCCAGGATTGCCTGGAGACAAAAAACACATGAGAAGGAAACCGTTAATAGCAGACTAACAGAGTACCATAGGCATAGTACATATGTCTCTCATATATGGCCATCTGCCATTCCAGCAGACAGGCTTTAAAACATAGGTAGGTTGTATGTTTAGAGAGAAATGGGCAACTATTTCACATATGTCTTTAAAATTTAAAGTACAAGAAAACGAAGTTCCCGCCTGAATAAGTGTTTTATTCATACCATGGACATATCATCACCCAAAGAATTCAATGTGCCCATCATGCATGTCGTCTAAATCAGGTTCGAAGCAATTAGTCACAATACATCCGACACATGCCAACCACATCAAAGAACTTACCGGACTCAAAAGCACAGCTGTTCAATATGCAAGCATTGTCAATTCAAAAGTGTTCCTCATGTTAAAATATTGAACAGAGGGAACATAATAGTGTGTCTTCTCGGTGGAGAGTTCCGTTCAAATGTGTCCGTTCACGTATAGGGACGAGCCCTTTATATTCTACCATTCTTGGGTTCCTCCTCTTCGAAATACATTTATTGGAAGAAAATTCTTCCAGAACCTTCTTGAATTGTGATTGGCCACATCCCCTGACGCTTGATATACCCATTGGTTCTTTTGCTGAAGGTGCGCTATGTAGGCTTGTCGCTGGAAGGAAGCGGAAGCCGGTACCCACATACATATACATAAGAAACACGGCTCAGAGAGTACGACATGTAGTGGACGGGTGTTTCTGATTTGATAAAAAAAGACCCCAGCCACATGGCGGAGTCGGCGGTGTGTGTGTCCGCCGAGGCGTAACATGGAGGAAGTAAGAGTGGTGGAATGTTGTGGTGAATACGCCAACAACAAGCACATGATTGAAGTATCACCGCAGGTGAAATGTGAGTGTAGAGGATGAATCCATCAACTACTTTCATACTAAGATGAAAGGCATAAAAATCGACCTTTGTGGTTGGCTATATGCATTTGAACTGAGGTTAACCCACTCCACCCACCAGACGTGACATGACATACCCACAAAGTCACTCAAGCTGAACATCGGGATATTTATACCCGAGTTTCAATGGCGGCCCCCACTCACTTCCATGGTTATTGTCGCTGAAATATGGTCTCAAAATAGCCATGGTTTTAGGCACGTGACTGTTGTGGTGAGACACCTTATGAAATAGAATAAGAATGTACTGGGAAGACGAACTCCCCGGCACTATTGTAAATCTTTCTGAGAGACAAACATTTTATATTTATCCTTAGATATTTACATCACCATATCGGGTTGGCGTGACCCCGGGGTCTAGTAGTTCGGCTATTGTCCGCGATCGGCTACTGTCGAGTGTGCTCTGATAGGACATCCCAAGAGGCCGGTGCATGGTTTTAACCCTACGGAATGCCGACGGAATGTGGGACTACGTGTCCCTGTATTGGTCACAAATACAGTCCTGGTGTCATATGTCGCATGGGAGCATCTGGATGAAGACATATCGTTTGCCGTCAGTACTGTATAACGGAGCAATCATATAGCCATATAGACCGCATGTTAATGAAATGTCGGTGGAGGACACCCATACTGACAAGGAAGAAAAATCCCCAAACATCAACTTCACTGGCCATCACCTCTTACACTGACGTATTTCACGTGAATGCTGTGGCAATACTTCCTCTACCCCCAAACGTCTTCGTTGCACTCTGTATGCCTGTGTCAAATGGTTGCTTGTCTGAAACACTCCCCTGTCACTTCCTCGGCAAAAGAACAGGACATAACCTCATGCGCAGACCATCCAATCATATTTACATCCATATGGAGATTTTTGGGATGGTTAACTTTAAGACAGAATTAATTACAATTTGTTAGGCAAGAGTCCATCTTGAGTCCAGTATAAAAGGGCCGAGTATCTTCTACTTGATGTACACTCGAAAAGAACACATCGGCGCAACACAAGTTACACTCCAGCCCAGCCCAGCCCATCCAGCTTGAAGATGTCTATTAATAATGTATTTTGCGCATGTTTCGCCGCGGTATTCGCCATTTCGGTAAGTGAATGTTGTGATATTTAACATCGATTATATCTGGAAAGATTCGGTCAATGATATATTGATACATAATATTACGAAATTGTTCCGTACATATCAGACCATATTGGTGTCCTAGAATGTGGTTAGCTGAGATATGTTTTATCTTGATTGTTTGTTTTCTTCGTGTCTATTAATTAGACAGAATAGACCCATTGTTCCATGATGTGACACAATTTGATCGCCTTTCTAAGTCGTCAGTTAATATAATGTTTTGATATAAGTTTAATGTACATGGACATCCTTTTGCTATCTGACGTAATTGTCTGCGCCCTGTGAGAACTCTGAGACGTTTAACCTTCAGGCAGTGATGGCCATCCCGCTTGAAACGATGGCCGTCTCCGGATCCAGTGGAAACGGCAACTGTCAGGATCCACACAAGGATCAGCTCCATGCCGCCTGGCTAAGTCACCATGGTGATGTGTCTCCCCACCCCTCCTGGTATGTGATCCCCGGCTTCCAGCAGTCAATATCTGGATCTCTGAGCAAGTCGAGTCAGGTATCCTCCATCTACGTCAGCGGTTCGCGCTCCGTCGACTGCTCCGTGCAGCCGACCAACGCGCTGGGCAGCCCGCTCCAAGAGCGCTCGCTGTGTCCCTGGTACAACGTCATCAACCACGACCCGGCCCGCTACCCAAGCGACCTGGTGGAGGCGCGCTGCAGCTGTAGCACGTGTGCCGGCCTGGGCGACAGCAGCGCCGTCTGTGAACCATTCCACTACAACATTCCGGTTTTAAGACGTACTAAGACCTGTTCCAACGATAAGTACGATTGGGAAGAAGGCTGGCAGAGAGTGGCTGTCGGCTGTACGTGTGCTCGCAAACCGGTTTAGATATGGCAAGCGAGTCTAAGGCAATATAATGATAAGCTATGTATCTGCAACGTTGACACTCAACAAGTGTTCCACGTTTGGTCTGCATACTGAGGCTTTGATCTATTCATTGTTATAGCCTTACACCAATGTATTGTCATGCTACATCATGTTGATCTTACCGTGTTACATTTGACCCCTGGTATCTTCAAACATCTGGCAGTGAATGTCTTATTAATGAAATCGTTATTCTTCACCGACTCATGCGGATAACAATTTATTTAGTAATATGTTTATTCGGTATGAGATTTAGTTGCCGATTATGCATTTAATCCTCACCCACTTTGTGTTCATTGTTGATGCTTTCGGTTTGCAATTTCCGGCATCACTTTATATGTATTTAGCGTTCAGCAGCTTTTTTCATTTGTATTAGTACTACTGTGTACGCCCTAATGTTTTTTTTCTGGCACTGGTCTCAGTGAAAATCTATGCTGGTCTATGCATTAATTTATATATTTATTCATTGTTTCATATATGTTATGAAAAATATTCACCCATATTATTATTGTTAATTATTATTACTCACCATTACTGGTGCGTCTGTACTAGCCTCGATCTTATTCTATTAGTATTGTAATCACATATGTTGCCATTGTCATGTTCCAATGCGACCGTATATCTATAGTGATTCATTATCATGAAGTTTTGCATTGTAACACATTTTTATATTTATTGGTTGTGATACCTGAAATAAAAACTTGATATCCATCTTGCCAGAACTGACAATTATATATCGAACTGTATTAATTATAACGTCTAGTAAACTCAATTGTAGCAATCGTTTTCTTAATACATATGCAGAAAATAATCAAAGTCACAATACTAGGCCCTCCAAATATTCCAGGAGTCGGCGCGATAGCTCAGTGGGCTAGAGCGCTCGCATTGAGTGCTATGGTCACATGAGAGCCTAACGTCGCGTGGATCGATGGTTTGAGCTCTGCTGTGGCCATGTCTGTGTGGTCACAGGATAAAGATCCCATGTCTTTCTTCGTAAAAAGTAGGGGGTTACCCGCGGGGACATGGCTCCACTATCCCTTCCTTCTGCCATTGACGCGATATGACCAAAAGTGGTTAAAGCGCCCTGAATAACCAACCAACCAAATATTCCATTTATGCCAGCATGTCAGGTGGACTGGCTGGCTGCGCAGATAGCTGACGGGATCTGTCGCCAGCAATACATATATATAGACATCAAGGAAACCATAAAGCGGGGAGATTTCCATTGGCCACTCATGCTTGACCCCTCCCCCGCCCCCGTTCGCACATTGCTGGGAACGCGCTTGAATATATGTCACTGACACGGCACCAGTGATTACTTTTTGCATCATTGTGCACAACTATGGAAATTCCCGCATGACGTACGGGTGTCTTGCCGGTGGTGTGTGTGTCAATTGGTCCTATATAGAACTCTATCTCCCCTGGCGACCGTGGTTATGAATGTGAGACCTCAGGAGTTCCTTGCCGCTCTAGCAATTGCTGCTTGTAATTTAACCCCTAAACAGTTACATGCAGTCTAATGTTACTCATAGGCACCCGTAATACGATACACTTGTAATACGACAAGATGACGACATGGACAATTCATTGCACATATATATATATATTTATATAGTTATCCCTTTCATCAAATCCCACTTGACATTTCTAAGCTGAGAAAGTCATCGCAAAATGTATTAACGGGAATGTAACAGTTATGACAGCCACGACAGAAAACACCATTTTTGCAACAACATATTTACTTCGCCTGAATAACTCCAATTAGTGCATGCAAAATACGATGTAACGCTACCGAAAGACATCGATGTCGTATCCTCATTTCCTGGCCCCACTCCTAGTGTACAATATTTCACATTTTACATCAATCCGGTATCAAAATCTTCCGGGTGTTCCTTCTTTAATTGCCACGATCGACACACCGATGTCTCCAGCAGAAGTTCATTGTAGCTTCGATTGACACCCCAACGGCTAGTTTTTCTTTTCCGACAAGCATCAAGTAGAAGTCCAGCATAGTATCGGTGGCATTGCATGTAAACACCATGTTACAGAATGAGAAATGTTACTCCTGAAAGAAGCGAATATATTCCTGGGATGACGTTCTAGTCCGTTAACGTGAAAAGTGACATCGGGCTATGTTTGTACTGTGGTGTAAATATCATAACAAAGGCAATATGAAGGACATGTGTTGAATAAGAAACTCGCTGAGTACGGAGTTTACTATTCTGTACAAAACAACGAACGGAGAACAATAGATTAAATATTACGTGCCCCTTCACAAAGAAAGTTTGGCTTATTACGCTTGCTCTATATATTATGTTAATCCAAAGGTACAGTGCCACAGTTGTCGTCACCTCCCTCCACTAGCTACACGAAGCGGCATAATGGCATCAGAGAAATTCGCGATTATTAAGAAAGAACAAGAAAACGATTTTACCCTATGAAAATATGATATTTATTCATGAATAAATAAGAAACTGTATGCTCTGATCTGTATTGGTTGTAAAAGTCCATAGCCTAATAATTAAAACGCATACTTGTTTTTTGTAATTATCACTAGCTTATTTAGCGAAAACGATATGTTGCATTATGTTACGTCTACAGTCCACTATATCGAGATCAGTCATCATTGAGCAGCGTTTTAAATATTAGATATTTCTGCATATTTATGAAGCAAACTTGAATAAATATATAATAAATCAACCTTTTAAATACCTCTTGTGACATAGACAGAAAGGCTAATATGCTAAGTACGTATCATTGCATAGGGAAATACATTCAAGTACATTAGGAACGCAATCATTTTAATACTGTTTTTGCTGACATACAGTTAAGTATATGGCATTAAGTTAAATCTGACATAAATAACATAATCTTACTTAAATGCTTTGGACGCCGAAAAACCCTGAGTGTACGGCTATGGTTCAAAACCTTCAGATGAGTAAAATATGACACGAATGCCACCATGTTGAATAAACAAGTTACTTAATAAATGTTACTGATTATACTCTAGCATATATTTCTATCAATTTCATCGGCGTACTTTCCTTGAACAGTCGGAATGACCTATGTCTTCAGCTACTTGATGGCAAGCGCGCGCATGCGCAACCGCCTACAAGTTTCTGCCAGCCTCGCTTCCAGTTCACAGTGCCATTGGTGCATGTGGTCAATTTCCTCATCACAGGAACGTTGTAGTGGATGGGTTCACAGACGGCGCTGCTGTCGCCCAGGCCGGCACACGTGCTACAGCTGCAGCGCGCCTCCACCAGGTCGCTTGGGTAGCGGGTCGGGTCGTGGTTGATGACGTGGTACCAGGGACACAGCGAGCGTTCCTGGAGAGGGCTGCCCAACGCGTTGGTCGGCGGCACGGAGCAGTCGACGGAGCGTGAACCGCTGACGTATGTAGTTGAGACCTGACTGGATTCGTCCAATGCGGCCGAGATCCCCTGTTGCATTTCGGGAAGGAGGTACCAGGAATGGTGCTGGTCCAATTGGCGGTGGTGATCGAGCCACGCCTCGTGCAGAAATGTAGGATCCGGGTCACTGCATGACGTCACTGGCACACCAAGCACCACCTGACAGAGAGACAGATATATAAAGAAATGGAGACCAAGACGGCAAGGGTAAGAGCCAGTGGGAGATAGAGAAAGAGTGACGAAAGTAGTGATTGTAAAAGACAATGTGTGGAATGTACAGTAAATGCTAGATATCGTGATTAGAGGCTTTAGAGGTAAGGGACAGC
Source organism: Arenicola marina (assembly GCA_964019135.1). Taxonomy (NCBI): domain Eukaryota; kingdom Metazoa; phylum Annelida; class Polychaeta; family Arenicolidae; genus Arenicola; species Arenicola marina. The sequence goes on along the minus strand of OZ025264.1, from coordinate 31,027,422 downwards.
ATATATATAACGGTGGGAATTCAATGCGTTTTTGCCCGGCTTTTATCGACGTTATTGGCGCTCGCCAAGGTCATCCATTGTCTCTAAAAATTTAACGATATTTATCGTTTACAAAAGGTCAAATTATATCACAAATGAACAAACAAAAACCTAGGGGAATACTTCATATACCAATTATATGTAATTCCCAGGTTCATTCCCGTGATAAAAATCGGTAAGCAATGTGTTCATACTGAACAAACAGTGCAACATAATTGTACAACTAAGTGTTTAAGACACAACTGGATTAAATCAGAATCGAGCTCTACTCTCGCCAAAGCTTGCAAGATTATGCGAAATATAGGATTGATGATTATTTACTTCATTGCAATGTTGTAAAATGTCATGTTTTCACACTACATAATTTGCTGAATTGTTTTGTTTATATTTATACAATTTTTTATTATATTCTTCACACAAAAATAAGTTTTCATTCTTTTTTTTGTCTTTCTATAGTGTAATGTTTTCGTAAACTCTAACTAAACAGATCTATTGATGGAATTTTATACGTGTCTTTGTATAAATCAAAAATACTACTGTTTTGTTCGTTTAGTATATTTTTTTTGTCTTTTGCTTTCTTTTCATTTCAAATATAACTTTTGTGACTAAGGTGCATCCTTGGTTAATCGTTCGGAAAGTATCACATGCTTAAAGCGGGTGTCCAACCTAATTTAATCGCGATCTGCACCGAAAGTTTACATCTTTAAATTCAATTGGCGAGTGTTGACGCTTCGTTTCGGCCGACTGGTAAGGAGAAAAAAATTAAGGCAACCCGCCTCCAGCAATGTCAAGCAGAGCGACATTTTGCCGGGAGCAGTGACTCGTATTGTGACTATTCATGTGGCACCGCCTTACGTTATCACTCGCAGAGAGAGAGATCAGGGCCGCGATTTACCGCTAAATCGCAAGATATTAGTGTTTCAAAGAAAAGTACCGTCCAAACAAATTGATATACGTCTTGCGACGATTGACTCCGCAACAATGCCATGATTGGAGTTAGAATCGCAGCTCTTTAGATTAGCGATGATCACGCGCTCTTGTTTTGCTCACACAATAGGCGCAATTTCCGGTTTGAATAAATTAGTGTATCGCCTCTTGATTGGTCAAGCGCGGACACACCTCCAAAAAGGGCTGCCGCCTGGGTAGGCGGCGAAATCTCGCCCGGCGGTCACTTCTAAATTTTATTGTGAGCAATAGATAGGAGGAAAAATTCTGTAATTTGGAGGCTAGACAATTGGGTATTATATGAATCGGTAAAGCAGCGTTAGAGGCCAGGCTGGCGGTTCCCTTTAAACATTTAATTTATCATTTGAATACTTATCATATGTCTTTGGCCGGTGGAAGGCGGGGGGAGGGGGGGGGGCTAAATTTCACGAAGAAAGAGGAGTTAAGTTAAACGGTTTCATAGTAAATACTGCAATGCGGGAGAAGCGTATCCGCACCTATTATCGGAAATGATAATTCAATGATAACTCACCTTGGACACCAGCAGAATAAAGCAGACGACATTTTGCACGACTGTCATGATGATTTTGGGAGTAGTTTCAGATCAGTGATATTCGGTGTACGTCAGTGGCGATCGAAGATGTGCTGCACTAGGATACATGTGGCCATATTTATACTATGAACCTACAGTTGGGGAGACTTAAAATAAGATCCGACGAATTATATTTAGTTCAAATATAACGGTGAAAAATACGGTGCTGGGTTTATTGATCATGTTCGTTTGCATGTTTTAGAGATGAATGAAAACATCTTGAAGTGGGCACTTGAGTTCAGCAAACACTGTGGTCAGGGGTTGCTAACTGAATGGGTTTGGGGGTCAGAGTGTTCTATCAGACAATATGGTGACGTATTCAGGGAACCTATACTCCAACCCGGAAATCTACCGCTTTATCATAAGACGATACCATTGTCGTTTGCCTCGACCCTTGTCGCCCATGGGAAAATTATTTTCATGTGCAGGCGGTGTCAAGCTAAATCTATGTGCAATATGATAGGCCGGGGAATAATGATTTACTTTACTTCCCCAGTATGAGCCTAAAATTACCCAACAGTTCACTATGAATGGCATGTCAAACGTCACACCATTGAAATCCCGCAATGGCGCAATGTGCGAAATACTTTGTCACTCGAACACAACCACAAACGCGTCGTTGTATTTCGTGTACTTCCTTGCTGCTTATAACAATATTTCAAATCGATAATAGAACAAAGCCACACACTTTTGTGCTAAAGAATATTTAGACCCAATAGCGGGAAAATAACCCAAGCACATTAACATTAAATAATTACCTTATAGCGAGCACAAGTGAGCTCTTAAGGTAACATGCATGCATATTCAAGGTCCATTTCAAGCATAGGCTTAGGACTTTCATTTCGCGTAACAACCCCCATGAGACATTTTCGGATTCGGAGTAAATATCAGCTGTAAATAAGTATATTCAAGCAAAGACAGGTCGAAGCCTATTAGGTCATGTCTTTAATAATTAAATCAGCTGCGCCACAAAATTACCGAATTAATTATTAAATGCTAACAATGGATGTATACTTCCAATTAAAGTTAATTTATAAGCGACGCGCTAAATGTCTGTTGCCAAGCAGAGCGGTCTTGGTGACCGCCCATCGGCTGCTGTCATAGTGAGTAGTTGTGACGTCAAAATGTTATAAGCAATACGTCACAATGAGAGTTCCTAAGCAACCGAATGATATGCCACAAGCACGTGCACGGTATACGTAATCCCGCAAAGATATTCTTTATGGCAAGCCGAAGTGAGATTAATTTTCAATATTAATCTATATGTATCCCCCCGGAATATCTGAATTAATAAATATACGCTCGCATTTTTTAGGTAGCACCTATCCATATTAGCTTTGACTTTAATGACATTACGATGATGACTTTTACAGCAAGAACCGTTCGGACAGCCCTTATGGTAACTTGAAGGACAGTGAATCTAGGAAGGCAAAGTGGGGCTGAACATCTAATAAAATAATGTCTGTGATCTGTGTGACTGGACATCTAATAAGGTCCGGGCTGTTATCGTTGGAACCAAAGTGTGACTGGACATCTAATGAGGTCGTATCTGTGATCCAAGACGGAAAAGTATGGCTGGACATCTAATAAGATTATGGCTATGATCTAGTTTGGCAAAGTATGCCTGCACATCTTGTGAAATCAAGGGATGTTATCTAGGAAGGCAAAGTATGGCTGCATATCTAAGGAAATCAGGGATGTGATCCAAGAGAATAAAGTATAGCTGAACATCTAATGAAATCAGGGGTGGTATCTAAGAAGGTGAAGTACGGCTGCACATCTAATGAAATCAGGGATGTGATCTAGGAAGGCAAAGTATGGCTGCATATCTAAGGAAATCAGGGATGTGATCTAAGATTATGGCTGTATGGCTGGACATTTAATGATATGTGCGGTGTGAGTCCGGCTCCCAGTTTCCTAATGACTTCCAAGATATTAAATCCCAATTTATAATGCCAGCAAAATAAAATGTCTGTTGTTCTTTTACAGGGGTATTGTTATAAATATATTGACCATTACGCTTTTAAACATCAAGAAATAGTCAGAGGCGATCATTTGACGTTTCGCGACGTAGATGTTGGTTCCCCTTTGACGATCTGGTGCGCTGTGCGCATGAGACTGGCAGTATTTCTTTGGATTTGTAAATCTGTTACAAATCATCGCAGCTTAACACGCTTTCAGATATTATTATTTCAACACACCGAACACCTACTGGTTACCTTCTTTCTCAAAAATACCAATTACGGCTTTGATTATTCAGAGTATGTATAGATTTCGTCACTAAGCCAGGCCTTCAATATATACTCTTCTGTTGATATACTATGCTAATTTTACCAATTAATTTACCCAGAAGCTGGCTGTTAATGTTTTCTAATGGTAATCAAACGATCACGGGGCCAGCTAAAGTAAACCAACCTATACTTACACTGAGAGCCGCATGATTTCTTTATTTATTGCAGACACCTGTGAAGTGGGTAAACCAAAGGGTAAAACCTCACTTCTTGGTCTGATCCACCCATGGTTATACAGTCCGGTCAGGGGATATTCCTCCCCACCCCTCCTCTCCCCACCAGGAAGTACATCTCTACAGATCTCTATGATATTAACACGTGGATAAACCATGTTAGGTAGCACACTCAAGGTAACTCGCTCGCGTCCGGCCGGTATATATATATTTTTAAGTGGTTCCTCCCTTAAGCAAACTAAGCTTCAGACCAGCAGGTTATTGGGTTGAGTTTTAGGTCTACCTTCGTGTTCGTTAAAGCGTCCAAACTTCAACTTTACTTTTCTTTCACAAAGATAGTCAACATAAACATAGCTCTCTAATTGTTAGATCGTTTAGTGCATGATTTCATCCTCTACATCTTCTTGAGCACGACGTGTTTTGTTGCTCTGGTTGACAAAGATTCTTCATTAATATTTCCTACATCAGCAAGTTCTTTTGCTGTTGAAAAATCAAGATGCTGCTATCTTTATATTTTTGTATAATGCAGAATTTATGATGTCCCAGGCCAACCAGCACGAGGTTTGGATACGTCGGTTTCTGGAAGCCGGGTGTGGTCCATTCCATATTTTATAAGTTCCATTGATCTATATGTTTGGAATACATGGGACCATGCGTCCTTCTCCCTATGGCTCTAAACCATGTATGTCCCTGATGTACCAGTGTTTTATCGCGCACAAGAAAACACTTGGATTATGATGTCGTTCCAGGTCACCCACTTTCACTGCAGCAGTGTTTACTCCGTAAGTGAATCACGCGGTCTTCCCGAGACATGAAACGGGCGCTTCTCAACAGCCAGGTGTATATCTCATTTGGGGCCACATACATTCAACGGAAAGGTAACCAATGCATTAGGAATACGTCAACATATTAGTAATCACACCTTTTCCACTATAATAACAATGTCGATCATTATGGCAAACAGGCGCTAACTTTGGACATTATGTGTTAGGAATACCGACCGGGCTGGTCCGGTAATAACGAGCCCCCTTTAACAATATTCGCACCTTCTCAATGGTGTCAACGGTTCAGCTAGGGTTCTTGGGCGAAAATGTACATTTACACTGCATATTATGATAAGATCTTCGCGTTCTTGGTTAGGTTTACAACAACGCGCCAAGGGAATACGCAAAGGACTGTTGGACTGACCAATGAGAACGCCCTTCACGATCACGTGCCCAAAACCATCGATGTCTTTATTTAGTCTCAAATATCAATAACAAAGATCTACTGACAAGTAGGACGTCGCCTCGAGTGCTCGGCGGGTCACACACCGTGTAAACATAGTAGTATGGTGAGGGTGTCTCGGCCTGGGTGGCTTGCTGGCCTTGTATGGCGACAATACAGGGCCTTAGAATGGGGCTACAATAGGATTTAAGGTGGATGTACTATAGGTTCTAGAGTGCGAACACCGTATGTCGTATACGACTAGGGCATCGTAGGCCCTAGTGATGTCTAAGGTAACAAATGATAAATTCTGAGGAAAATAAGGAAGTGATGGGTAACAATTTTCTTCACGTTTCCGTGCCTTAAACATCCACCATTTCTAACCCTCACTAAGCATGCTTATCGTTGCAGTGGTTGATAAAATTTGACAGTGCAATAGCCATGTAAGTTTCTAAGATAATATTTTAATAAGATTTTGATCATAGAAATGAATAGCCCGGGGCAGATCAGGAGCAGCGAACATCCACACGTTATGGATGCTGGTCATTAACGGGTTAATAACAACATACGAAACCGGGTTACATGGATTCGGCCGCTTTATTGCTCGGATGTCATGAACGTGGACAAGTTGTGGCATAAATATTTTTTTATCACAGGATGTGCCACCGCAGACGATAACAAAGGGCTTCTAATATGTGCAACATTCTTTATGGAAATCGCCATGATACGTCAAACATTATAATGTAACATAACAATGAACACGTCACATATGTTTTAATAAAGATTCAGAAAACAATATCAAACTGACAGCATGGATATGAATGAACAATTCAAGAATACCAAACACTCAAACCTCTTTTAAAGCGCGCAATCGATAACTTTCACAAATGAGCAAACAACTAACACAAATACGTCGATAAATGAAATATCATAAATATGGCAGCTGCAAACATCCCAGCATAAAATGTGCTTATCATGTTTGTCTGGCAACAACACAAATCAATAAGAATTTGCCCTCACTGCTGTTAATCTAACAGTATGAACACAGTAATCTCAATCATTGTCAGTGGAGTAGCCTAAGTTTTAACACATTGGGCATTTGAAGTATGATTATCGTCGCCAGTCTGACTGTGTGGTCTCTGGGCACAGGTACAGCCGATAGCCAACATCTGCCAGCCAGCTTCCCACTTGTACTTATTGTTGGAGCCGATCTTGGTCCTTCTGATGACCGGAATATTGTAGCGGATTGGTTCACAGACGGCGCTGCTGTCGCCACGACCGGCACATGTTGTACAGCTGCAGCTCAAATAGATGTTTGGTATGGACATATTATCACTCAAATTATGCAGGTTGTAGCCGAATGCAAAAGCTCGCTTGTTGGGGATACTCGCCCCCCCGCCCAACCAGGAAGTACAAGGCAACTCTATGATATGAAGACGTTATGATGATAATTGTTTGAAAAACTAGTTTGAATGTAAATTTGGAAAAACCTGTCGTTGATTTATTTCTCTGTATCAGTACGATTTCCCCATACGAACACTCCATACATCGTTGAAGGGGTCTCATATTTAAACACACCAAGGAGTCCCAATTTGTACGATGACTACAGATGAACATCCCCAAATAACCAGAGTGAACGCTGTCAGGTTCACCATGTTTATCGGAACCGGCCCGTGCCATATCGCGGATGTTCAATAGATCCATATGTCTAGCCTTCCCATTACTTAAACTCTTCGGTATCATAATTTCACAACGCCCCCCCCCTCCCCCCGCCGACCAGAACATTTGTGACGGTTTTTTCCACATGTGTGTTCTGAACCTGTCAGTGAAAAGCATATATTTGTTTAGACGGTAATAAGCAGAAACGTTTTTTGCTGGACCGACAGAGCTCTTAAAGACTGTGCAATGCTTACGCAATGTGCCGTCGTTGAGGTTATATTAGCGTCGATTGGTCGTCAGCTGACGGCTGTGGTTACGTATGCCGTCCTCGCCTCGATGGGTGTCGGCTATCCATTAATGATCTTCCTGGTCCCACGTCTCCTTGGTGTCGTTCAATAATGTCCACGAGCATTACATGTTATGATGAAATCTTCGCGTTCGTGGTTAAGTTTAGAACGAGCGGCCACGGGAATACTTCAACGACTGTTGGATTAACCAATGAGAACGATCTCAAGCATCACGTGCCCAAAACCATCGGTGTCTATATTTATTCTCAAGTGCCAATAACCAAGATCTACTGACAAGTAGGACGTCACCTCGAGTGCATGGCGGGTCACACACCTTGTAAACATAGTAGTACGGTAAGGGAGTCACGGCCTGGGGGGCTTGCTGGTCTTGTATGGCAACAATACAGGGCCTTGGAATGGGGCTACGGTAGGCTTTACGTTGCAGAATCCCTAGGTTGAGAGGGTGTCTCGCCCTGGGGGGCTTGCTGGCCTTGTATGGTGACAATGCAGGGCCTTGGAATGGGGCTACGGTGGGCCTCGGGGAGGAAGTATCCTAGGATCTAGGGTGCAAATACCGTATGCCGTATACCGTATGGTGGGTAACAATCATTTCACCCAAGTGGCGTTGCCTTGCCTCCCACATCCACCATTCCTAACCTTCACTAAGCATGCGTATCGTTGCGGTGGTTGATAAAATGCGAAAGTGCAAAGGCCATGTAATTTGCTAAGATAATATTTTAACAAGATTTTAATAATAGAAACAAATAGCCCGGGGGAAATATGAAATGTTAGCGTAGGTGGTGAACCGATTAACTAAATTCATACCAAAATTAGTTTTAAAATCAGTTTTTAAAATCATTGTTTGCTCGCCCTTCTTGGCGTAGATCTGCCTATCAGTCGCAATAACAAATCTGTAATCCTTCGTACAAGGCACGAAAATCGACCTTGTTGTAGGCTATGTGCATCTGAACTGAGATTAACCCACTCCACCATCCAGACATGACATGACATATCCACAAACATACTCAAGCTGAACCTCTGAATATATATAGCAGAGCTTCAATGGCGGCCCCCACTTACTTCCCTGGTTATTGCCGCCGAATTGCGGTCTAGAAATAGCCATGGTTTAAGCACGTAACTGTTGTGTTACACCAGACACCTTATGGACTAGAATAAAAATTGACTGGGAAGAAGAACTCCCCGGCACTATTGTGAATCCCTTTCAGAGACAAACACTTTATATTTATCCTTAGGTATTTACATCACCATATCGGATTGGCATGACTCCGGGGCCTAGTAGTTCGGCTATTGTCCGCGATCGGCTATTGTCGAGGGTGCTTCCGAAGCGGCCGGTTCACGGTTTTAACCCTACCTGGGAAAATACCTTTGTTTGTCCGATAGACAAACATTTATTACAGTAATAATTAAATAATCATCGCCATTGACCCCCACTACCACTGCTAGTTCTCTCGCCACAACTACTCCTAGATTAGCAACGACATTTGGGATGCTGGGCATTATGTCCGCACAATTAATGATACTGTTACGTTATTATCCCTACTGATTAATACCATCAATGTTTGTTTTTTATGGAAAATGTATGACAATATTTTGGTATATATCCTAAATGCGTTACTGACAGTGACGACGTGACAGTCCGTTCTGCGGGCAACCAATGAGCTTCACGCCAAAGATTCAGATACCCAGGGTCCGAATCCCTAATGCTGACGTAATGCGGGATTACGTGTCACAGCGTTGGTCACAAATACAGTCCTGGTGTCATATGTCACATGAAGACATATCGGTCATCGATACCAATGACACAGGTGCGACAGTCAGGTTCTGATCAGAAGACGCAATCCAGCGTGCAGCATATGTACCGTTAGTAGCTGCATAATGCAGCAATCTTATAGCCATGTGGAACGCATGTTAATACAATGTCGGTGGAGGACACCCATACTGACAAGCAGGAAAAATCCCCAAATATTAACTTCACTGGCTATCACCTGTGACACTGTTGTATTTCACGTGAATATTATCGCCATACTTCCTCCACGCCCACACGTCTTTGTTGCAATCTGTATGTCTGTGTCAAATGGTTACTTGTCTGAAACATTCCCCTGTCACTTCCTCGGCAAAAGAACAGGACATAACCTCATGCCCAGACCATCGAATCATATTTACATCCATACGAAGATTTTTGGGATGGCTAACTTTAAGACAAGATTAAGTACAATATGTCAGGTAAGAGTGCATTTCACACAGTATAAAAGGGCCGTGTATCTCCTTCTTGACGTGCACTCGAGAAGAACCCATCTGCGCTAAGTTACACTCCAGCCCAGCCCGTCCAGCTTAAAGATGTCTTTCGAAACTGTGTTTCGCGCATGCTTTGCTGCGGTATTCGTGATTTCGGTAAGTGAATGTTGTGATATTTAATATCGATTATATCTGGAGAAATTCGGTCAATGATATATTGATACATAATATTACGGCAAATTGTCCCGTAAATATCAGACCATATTGGTGTCCTAGCATGTGGTTAGCTGAGACATGTTTGCATCTCGATTGTGTGCTTTCTTCGTGTCTATTAATTAGACAGAATAAACCCATTGTTCCATGATGTGAAACAGTTTGATCGCCTTTCTAAGTCGTCAGTTAATGTTATTATATAGTTCTAATAGATATCTCGCTATCTGAGGCACTTTTCTGCGCCCGGTTAGAATGTAACTCTGAGACGTTTTATCCCTACAGGCAGTGATGGCTATCCCGCTTGAAACGATGGCCGTCTCCGGATCCAGTGGAAACGGCAACTGTCAGGATCCACACAAGGATCAGCTCCATGCCGCCTGGCTAAGTCACCATGGTGATGTGTCTCCCCACCCCTCCTGGTATGTGATCCCCGGCTTCCAGCAGTCAATATCTGGATCTCTGAGCAAGTCGAGTCAGGTATCCTCCATCTACGTCAGCGGTTCGCGCTCCGTCGACTGCTCCGTGCCGCCGACCAACGCGCTGGGCAGCCCGCTCCAGGAGCGCTCGCTGTGTCCCTGGTACCACGTCATCAACCACGACCCGGCCCGCTACCCAAGCGACCTGGTGGAGGCGCGCTGCAGCTGTAGCACGTGTGCCGGCCTGAACGACAGCAGCGCCGTCTGTGAACCATTCTACTACAATATTCCGGTTTTAAGACGTACTAAGACCTGTTCCAACGATAAGTACGATTGGGAGAAAGGCTGGCAGAAAGTGGCTGTCGGCTGTACGTGTGCTCGCAAACCGGTTTAGATATGGCAAGGGAGTCTATAATATAATGATAAGCTAAGCATCTGCAAAGTTGACACTCAACAGTGTTCCACGTTTGGTCTGCATATTGAGGCTTTGATCCATTCATTGTTATAGCCTTACAACAATGTATTGTCATGCTACATAATGTTGACATTGCTGTGTTACATTTGACCCCTGATATCTCCAAACATGTGGCGGTGAATGTCTTATCAACGAAGTCGTTATTCTTTACCGACTCATGCGGATGACAATTTATTTAGTATATGGTAGTAAATTTATTCGGTATGAGATTTAGTTGCCGATGATTCATTTTAATACTTACCCACTTTGTGTTCATTGTTGGTGCTTTCGGTTTGCAATTTCCGGCATCACTTTAGATGTATTTAGCGTTCAGCAGCCTTTTTCATTTCTATTATTGCTACTTTGTACGTCGTAATGGGTTTTTTCCTGACATTGGTCTTAGTGAAAATCTATGCTGGTCTATGCATTAATTCATATATTTATTCATTGTTTCATATATGTTATGAAAAATATTCACCTATATTATTATTATTATTAATAATTATTATTAATCACCTATACTTATGAATATGCAAATACGTTTTTATTTATAACTGTTCAAGTCCATAGTCCTTGCCATGTATCTGATTCTAAGAGTATTGTAATCACATATGTTGCCATTGTCATGTTCCAATGCGACTGTAAATCTATATTGATTCATTATCATGAAGTTTTGCATTGTAACACATTTTTATATTTATTGGTTGTGCTACTTGAAATAAAAACTTGATATCCATCTTGTCAGAAATGACAATTATATATCGAACTTTATTAATTATAACGTCTAGTGAACTCAATTGTAACAATCATGTTCTTAATACATATGCAGAAAGTAAGCAAAGTCACAATATTAGGCCCTCAAAATATTCCAGGGGTCGGCGCGATAGCTCAGTGGGCTAGAGCTCTCGCATTGAGTGCTCGCGTCACCTGAGAGCTTAACGGCGCGTGGATCGATGGTACGAGCCCTGCTGTGGCCATGTCTGTGTGGTCGCAGGATAAAGATCCCATGTCTTTCTTCGTAAAGATTAGGGGTTACCCCCCGAGACATGGCTCTACTCTCCCTTCCTTCTCCTTTTGACCCTTTGACGCGATATGACCGAAAATGGCTAAAGCGTCCAGAATAACAAACCAACCAAATATTTCATTCATGAGAATAGACAAGTGGACTGGCTGCCCAGTCATGCTTGACTCGACCCCCCCCCCCCCCCGCACCCCCCCCCCCGTTTGCACATTGCTGGGAACGCGCTTGAATATATATGGAAATTCCCGCATGACGTACGGGTGTCTTGCCGGTGGTTTGTGTGTCAATTGGTCCTATATATAACTCTATCTCCCCTGGCGACCGTGGTTATGAATGTGAGACCTTAGGAGTTCCTTGCCGCTCTAGCAATTGCTGCTTGTAATTTAACCCCTAAACAGTCACTTGCAGTCTAATGTTACCCATAGGCACCCGTAATACGATACACTTGTAATACGACGGGATGACGACATGGACAATCCATTGCACACATATATATTGATATAATTGCAACAATATATTTACTTCGCCTGAATTACTCCACTTAGTGCATGCAAAATACGATATAACGCTACCGAAAGACATCGATGTCGTATCCTCATGTCCATGCCCCACTCCTAGTGTAAGATATTTCACATGTCATATCAACCCGGTATCAAAATCTTCCGGGTGTTCCTTCTTTAATTGCCACGATCGACACACCGGTGTCTTCAGCAATGAACACGTCTTTGACTCGATGTACCGCTGGGATTTCACAGGCCGAGATCCTGTCAAAGCTATGGGTGAAACAGCAGTGGTTCACTTGCTACTTATAACGTCTACGTCAAAGACCATTTCTTGCTGGCCGGGCTAAAAGTGTGCCTTGTGTGTTCTCATCAAACAGCCATACACCGGTTGTATAGTTCCTCCTGCCCGCACCGATGCTTCTTCCGTCATCCGCCAAACTACCAATTACATTTCAGTCATCAAACTAACGGAGGGACCGATGAGGTCTGGGAACTTCATCCTTTCATCGACCCAAAATGGCATCTCTGTGTGAGTATTCATCAGACGCTCCTTGCTGGCCACCTTGTGTCACGTGCCATAAATAATGAAAGTCTACAGCCAAATATTAACGCATGCATTCCTGATGGCTTAAAATATTGAACCCGTTCTCAGACATTGTCTGTAGATGGGGCTGGAGGCTAATACTAGTGCAAAATAGGCTAAAATAGTAAAATAGCCCCATTCAAATACTCGCCTCTTATTTTCTGAGAGGGATCTACTATGTTACCCTTTCTTGCTTATAGCAATACTAACCGCTTTGCATATACAACTCCAATACAGTAGTATTACTAGATTTTAATTAATTGGCCCCTATAGCGAAAGTTGCTGAGGAAAACATCATTGTCGCTTTGATTGACACCCCAAAGGCTAGTTTCTCTCTTCCGACAAGCATCAAGTAGAAGTTCCTTGCGGATATGATCCAGGATAGTATTGATGTCATTGCATATAAATACCATGTTACAGAATGAGAAATGAGACTCATTGAAGGAGCGAATATATTCCTGGGATGAGGTTCTAGTCCGTTAATGTGACAAGTGACATCGGACCATGTTTGTACTTGGTGTAAGAGACAAAACAAAAGGCAATATGAAGGATATGTGTTGAATAAGAAACTCACCGAGCGCAGAGTTTACTATTCTGTGCAAAACGATAAACGGAGAACAATAGATTAAATATTACCTGCCCCTTCACAGAGAAAGCTCGGCTTATTATCCTTGCTATATATATTACGTTAATCCAAATATACAGTGCCATAGTTGTCGTCAACTCCCTCCACTTGCTACCTGAAGCAGCATAATGGCCTCGGAGAAATTTGCGATTATTAAGAAAGTACAACAATAAAACAATTTTACCCTATGAAAATATGATATTTATTCATGAATAAATAAGAAACTGTATGCTCTGATCTGTATTGGTTGTAAAAGTCCATAGCTTAATAATTAACACGCATACTTGTTTTTCGTCATTACCATTAGCTTATTTAGCGAAAAAGATATGTTACATTATCTTACATCTAAAGTCTAGGATTTCAAGATCCGTCATCGTTGAGCAGTGACGGTTTAAGCATTACATATGTCTGCTTGTTTATAAAGCTCACTTAAATAAATATACAATAAATCAACTGGTTAAATACATTTTGTGACATAGACAGAAAGGCTAATATGCTAAGTACGTATCATTACATAGGGATATACATTCAAGTACATTAGGAACGCAATGATTGTAATACTGTTTTTGTTGATACAATCAATTATGTGGCATTAAGTTGATTCTCACATAAATAACATAAAATTACTTAAATGCTTCAGATGCCGAAAAACCCTGAGTGTACGGCTACGGTTCAAAAACTCCAGATGAGTAAACAAAAACACAGATGCCACCATGTTGAATAAACAAGTTACTTAATAAATGTCACGGATTATACACTAGCATATTTCTATCAATTTCATCAGCGTACTTTCTTTGAACAGTTGGAATGACCTTTGTCTTCAGCTACTTGATGGCAAGCGCGTGCATGCGCAACCGCCTGCAAGTTTCTGCCAGCCTTGCTTCCAGTTCACAGTGCCATTGGTGCATGTGGTCAATTCCCTCATCACAGGAACGTTGTAGTGGATGGGTTCACAGACTGCGCTGCTGTCGCCCAGGCCGGCACACGTGCTGCAGCTGCAGCGCGCTTCCACCAGGTCGCTTGGGTAGCGGGCCGGGTCGTGGTTGATGACGTGGTACCAGGGACACAGCGAGCGTTCCTGGAGAGGGCTGCCCAGCGCGTTGGTCGGCGGCATGGAGCAGTCGACGGAGCGCGAACCGCTGACGTATGTAGTTGAGACCTGACTGGATTCGTTCAATGCGGCCGAGATGCCCTGCTGCATTTCGGGAAGGAGGTACCAGGAATGGTGCTGGTCCAATTGGCGGTGGTGATCGAGCCATGTCTCGTGCAGAGATGTAGGATCCGGGTCACTGCATGACGTCACTGGCACACCAAGCACCACCTGACAGAGAGACAGATATATCAAGAAATGGAGACCAAGACGGCAATGGTAAGAGCCAGTGGAAGAAAGAGAAAGAGTGACGAAAGTAGTGATTGTAAAAGACAATGTGTGGACTGTACAGTAAATGCTAGATATCGTCATTAAAGGCTTTCGAAGCTTATGTAAGGGACAGCATATATATAACGGGGGGACTTTAATGCGCTTCTGTCCGGCTGGTATCGACGTTATTGATGGCGCTCGCCAAGGTCAGCCATTGTCTCGAAAAAATTAAATAATATTCATCGACAAAATTCAATACAAAAGCTCAAGTTGTATCGCAAATGGACAAACAAAGACCTACGGGAGTACTTCTGTCATATACCAATTATATGTAATTCCCAAGTTCATTCCCGTGATAAAAAGCGCAATCAAAGTGTTCATACTAAACAAACGGCTCAACATAATTTTACAACTAAGTGTTTAAGACACAGCCGGATTAACTCAGAATCGAGCTCTACTCTCGCCAAAGCTAACACACTCAGCTTGCAAGGTTAGGCGGAATATATGATTGATAATTATTTACTTCATTGCAATGTTGTAAACTGTCTTGTTTTCACATTACAAAATTTGCTGAAGTGTTTTGTTTATATTTATGCAATTTGTTATCATATTCTTGACAAAAAAATGTTTTTATTTTATTTTTATCTTTCTATAGTGTAATGTTTTCGTAAACTCGAACTAAACAGATCTATTCCTGGAATTTTACACGTGTCTTTGTATAAATCAAAAATAGTACTTTTTAGTTCGTTTAGTATATTTTGTGTTTGTTTTGCTTTCTTTTCATTTCAAATATAACTTTTGTGACTAACGTGCATCCTTGGTTGATTGTTTAGAAAGTATCACATGCTAAAACATTTAATACATCATTTGAATACTTATCATATGTTTTGGGCCGGTCGAAGGTGGGGGGGGGGGGTGTTAAATTACACGAAGAAAGAAGATCAGTATTGTTAACTTAAACGGTTTCATAGTAAATAATGCAATGTGGGAGAATCGTATCCGCACCTATTATCGGGAATGATAATTCAATGATAACTAACCTTGGACACCAGAAGAACAAAGCAGACGACATTTTGCACGACTGTCATGATGAGTAGTTTCAGACTTGGGTGTAGTTATCACTGATATTTGGTGTGCGTCAGTCGTGATCGAATATGTGCTGCACTAGGATACATGTGGCCATATTTATACCCTGAACCTACAGTTGGGAAGATTTATATTTAGTTCAGATATAGCTGTGAAAAGTACAGTGCTGGGTTTATTGATCATGTTCGTTTATATGTTTTAGATATGCTTGAAAACATCTTGAAGTGAGCACTTGAGTTAAATAAACACTGTGGTCAGGGGTTGCAAGTTGAATGGGTTTGAGGGTAAGAGGTTACTATCAGACAATTTGGTGACGTATTCAGGGAACCTATACTCCAACCCGGAAATCTACCGCTTTATCATAAGACGATGCCACTGTCGTTTGCTTCGAGCCTTGTCGCCCGTGGGAACATTATATGCATGTGTAGGCGGTGTCAAGTTAAATCTGTGCAATATCGCACGTTGGGAAAGAACGATTTACTTTACTTCCCCAGCATGAGCCTAAAATTACCCAGCAGTTCGCTATGAATGGCATGTCAAACGTCAAACCATTGAAATCACGCAATGGTGCAATATGCGTAGTACTTTGTCACTCGAACACAACCTCAAAACTAATTGTTTTATTTCTTGTACTTCCTTGCTGCTTATAACAATAATTCAAATCGGTAATAGGACAAAGCCACACACTTTTGTGGTTTGGAGATATTTACAGCCAGAACCAATAGCGGAAAAATAACCCAAGCACATTAACGTTAAACAATGATCTTATAGTATTGATTTTACTGACATGAAGATCACTACTTTCAGAGTAGGAACCGCTCGGAATGCCCTTATGGTAACACGAAGGACAGTGAATCTAGGAAGGCAAAGTGTTGCTGAACATCTAATAAAATAATGTCTGTGATCTTAGAAACAAAAGTGTGACTGAACATCTAATAAAGTCAGGGCTGTTATCGTTGGAACCAAAGTGTGACTGGACATCTAATGAGGTCATGTCTGTGATCTAGATAGGTAAACTATGGCTGGACATGCAAAGCAGTCAGTGATGTGATCGAGGAAGGCAAAGTATGGCTGGACATCTGATGAAATCAGGGATGTGATCTTGGTAGGTAAACTATGGCTGGACATGCAAGCAGTCAGGGGTGTTATATAGGAAGGCAAAGTATGGCTGCACATCTAATGAAATCAGGAATGTAATCTAAAGAGGATAAAGTATTGCTGCACATCTAATGACATCAGACATGTTATCTAGGAAGGCAAAGTATGGCTGGACTTTTCTGCTTAGACCTAGAAAGCTATGGCTGCATATATCGAATTACTCTTTTGACGCCAACATCTGCAATCGTGATTGAGTATCCCGCATGCCCTGTTAAGCATATTGAAAAGTCCCTTCACCCAATTATCGTTTCGGTTTAATTCACGACTAGATATAAAATTTCGAATTTAATGAACATATTGCTGAAAACCCATGTAAAGGGAAGTCCAAGGTAGCGTGTGTGTGCGGTGGGGGTGGGGGGGGGGGCTAGTGCTGTATGGGGGGAATGTCAAAGTCGAAGCATGGAAAGTTCAAGTCCAGCTTCATTTCAGCTAGGTTCAGAAGGACTTCCAAGATTTTTAATCCCAATTTATTATACCATCAAACTAAAATGGCTGTTAATTTTTTACGGGGGTATTACTAGAAATATAATGACCATTATATCATAGGACAATTTTAAACATCTAGAAATAGTAGGTGGCGATCATCTGATGTTTCGTGGCGTAAATGTAACTTCATTTGTCCCACGCATAAGACTGGTAGTCATACTATTTCTTTTGATTTGTAAATCTGTTACAAATCATCGCAGCTTAACACGAATTCAGATTTTAGTAATTCAACACATCGAACACCTACCGGTTACCTTCTTTCTCAAAAATGCCAATTGATCTCATCATTTGTATAAACCATCTGCTTATAGTTAGCAATTAACCCGAAACGTGTAACTGCTTCGTTTGGCCGGCAAATTACGACTTACGACCCGCTTTTTGCAGAAGTGGGTAAACCAAAGGGTAAAACCTCAATTCCTGGTCTGACCCACCCATGGTTATACAGTCCGATCAGGGGATATTCCTCCCCACCCCTCCCCTCCCCACCAGGAAGTACATCTCTACAGTTCTCTATGATATGAACACGTCGATAAAGCCATGTTAGGTAGCACACTCAAGGTAGCTCGCTCGCCTCCGGCCGGTATATTTCTTTTTTAAAGTGGTTCCTCCCTTAAGCAAACTGAGCTTTAGATCACCAGGTTATTCGGTTGAGTTTTGGGTCTACTTTTTTGTTTCTTAAAGTGTCCAACTTAAAGTGTAAAACTTCAACTTTACTTTCGTTTCATAAAGAAAGCATAAACAACCTCTATATCATTTCAACATCTACATCTTCTTGTGCACGACCTGTTGCTTTGGTTGACAAAAATCCTGCATTAGTATTTCCTGCATCAGCGAGTTGCTTACTGTGGACAAATGAAGATGCTGCTATCTTTATCCATGTCAACACAGAGATAAAATAAACACGGTGTTTGCGAATAAGTCAGTAATCGCATTACCACAATTGAACATCTAGTTATTTGTGATTATTTTGTACTTTTCTTTAAGACCAAATCGAAAGTCTTTGCATAATGCACAATTTATGATGTCCCAGAAAGCCAACCAGAACGAGATTTGAATATGTAGGTGTGTTGAAGCCGGTTGCGGTCCCTGCCAAATTGTATGGGTTCCATATATCTATATGTTCGAGATACATGGTACCATGCGTTCTTCTGCCGACGGTTCTAAACCATGTATATCGCTTATGTACCAGTATTATATTATTATGATGTCGTTCCAGGCGCTACAGTGACCCGAGCTCCGCTGCACCAGTGTTAACTCTGTAAGTGAATCAGGCGGTATTGCCGAGTCATAAAAACCAAGGTCCCACAACTGTTAGTTGTATATATAATCGGGGGCCATACGTATTCAATGGCAAAACTGGGAAAGGACACAAATGTCGTAGTATGGTTGGCCCTGTCTGCCACATTGTTAATTTACGAATGAACCTTTTTCATTGGTCGCACCTGGTTCGAACGTCAAGCCCCCTGGCGGCCGACCAAGTAACCATAGCCTTTGTGGAGATTAAGGCCAGTAGGTCGCCATAGAAGCCAACGTATAGGTTGATGCAGGTTAATTAATCTCTTCGCAGCTACAGCACGTTTAACGGTTCACCTAGATCTTTCAAGGAGATGAGGTGATGAAACCCGCAAAAAGAAACCATGTGGGTTTTATGTAGATTGCTGACAGTCGCACTTTTTATTGTCGACATGTTGCGTGGAATCCAAACAGTTCAGTTATTGAGTAGGGCTTTCTTAACCAGGATGTAGGATCACTTAAACTCTCCCGTTAGTTTGATGGTGGTGCTCAACGGTAATGCAAGGGTCCGAGCATAGCTACTTATAAAGCATCAGACTAAGCAGCGTAATCCAGCCATATGGTGAAGACTGCACACTGAGTGACACGGAGAGAGTGTTAGTGAGCGTAGAGATAATGTGCCTAGGAACTAGCCAGGGCTCACCAATTCGATCAAAATGATCGGACTACTGATTTTTTGAGAAACGCCCTGACACATGAGAGTGAAATTATACTCATGTTTTCTGAAATATAACAATCATACAATTGTTCGATCCTGATCGCGCTATTACCTAATTCTTTACTAAACATGACCAAATTAAATTTTAAATTAGGCTGTTCGAGCCAGCGCATAGCACATGTGACCCAACCTCATATCTTTAATATCGAAAAGTTATTAGCTTTATTATTTATATCAAAGATTTAGTCAATAATCATTGAGTAATTACAGGACAAAAATGGACAGTTGTCGGGTTATTCCAACATTCGTTATGCATTCGTTACATAACAGGGCAGAACACGTACATCCGACAGCCACTGTTTACTCATTGTTCGAGCGTGTGTTGGTAAGTGTGATGCCAGGCACTGTGGCGTGTATGGGACCAGTTCACCGACGTCGCTGCTGACGCCCAGGCTGGCACGCGTGCTCCAGCTGCAGCGTGCATGGCAACTCTGACATAAAAACCACCACGAAGGTGAAGGTTTTCAATGGCACCTTTTGATGTAGAAAACAAGCATGGCGGCGTACACAAAATGAACTCGTAAATGTTTCACATGTCACCACATGTTATGAAGTTATTTCTTATAACATGAAGATATAGCTATGATATCCATAGAAGGGCCAGTATTTGTAAGTATATAGTAAACGTAATCTAATTTCTTCTGAGATATAATTTGATTATAAGTACTGAATTAGTGATATTCGTAAGTTTATTTGCGCATGAATGCCGACCTCCATCACCGTTGATATGGCACGCCCATAGTTATGCAGCCGTTCTCAGGACATCCGACCCTATCCCAAGTAGGAAAGTACAAGGCTGCAGATGCGCATGATATGAACACGTTATGATAGGCTTGAAAAGCAGGTTCAAATCTAAATTTGGAAACCAAATCGTTGATTTTCTGTTTATCTTTGGACGATTTTCCCATGTGGACACCCACAAATGGTTGAATGGTTCTCGCATCCAAACCCACCAAAGAATTTAATTTGTACGATTCTTACAAAAGAGAATCCTCATATAACTAGAGTGAGCAATTTTAGGTTCACTAGAAATCTTGCAACTGGTCCGTGTCATATCGCGGGTATTCCATAGATCTATCTGCTCAGGATTGAATCACACACGCGTCATCACTTCCATTACTTAAACCTCTCTTTTGTGCCATACAGATCAGACAGTTATTTGTCCATGCTGACAGAGCTCTTAAAGACCTTGTAATTTTTACGGAATGTGACATCGTTGTGGGTCATCTCGTGGTTATATTAGCTTCCATTGGCCGTCAGCTGACGGCTGTGGTTACGTATGCCGCAATCGCCTCCATGGTGTCGGCTATCGATTAATGACCTTCCTGGTCCCACGTCTCATGGGTGTCGTTGAAGGTGCTGTAATGATCAGCGTGTCAACTGTTTCAGTGAGTTCTCTGCAAGTGAATCACGCGGTCTTCCCAAGTCATTAAACCGGCGTCACACAACAGACATGTGTATATCTTATTTGGAGCCACATACATTCAACGGAAAGGTAACCAATGCATTAGGAATACGTCAACATATCAGTAATCAGACCTTTTTCATTATAATAACTATGTCGATCACTATGGCAAACAGGCGCATAACTTTGGACATTATGTGTTAGGAATACCGACCCGGCAGGTCCGGTAATAACGAACCCCCCTTAATCCTATTCGCACCTTCTCAAAGCTGTCAACGATTCGGCTGTAGTGCGTGAGCGGTCGTGGTTAAGTTTAGAACGACGCGCCAAGGGAATACCTAAATGACTGTTGGACTGACCAATGAGAACGCTCTTCACGATCGCGTGCCCAAAACCATCGGTGTCTATATTTAGCCTCAAGCACCGTTAACCTAGATTTACTGACAAGCAGGTCGTCAACTCGAGTGGCCGGCGGGTCACACACCGTGTAAACATAATAGTACGGAGGGAGTGTCTCGGCCTGGGTAGCTTGTTGGCCTTGTATGGCGAAAATACAGGGCCTTAGAATGGGGCTTCGGTAGACTTTAGAGGGGAGGTACCCTAGGTTCTAGAGTGCAAATACCGTATATTGTATACGAATAAGGCATCGTAGGCCCTAGTGATGTCTAAGGTATCGGCTGGTGTGGACACTTTAGGTAACACATGAAAAATTATAAGCAAAACTAGGAAGTTGTGGGTAACAATTTCTTTCATCTAAGTGATGTTTCCGCGCCTTCAACATCTACCATTCTTAACCCTCACTAAGCATGCGTATCGTTGAAATTATTAATAAAAGTCGACAGTGCAAGAGCCATGTAAATTCCAAAGACTATATTTTAATAAGATGTTAATCCTAGAAAAATATAGCCCTGGCTTATCAAGAGCAGCGTACATCCACATGTTATGGATGCTGGTCATTAATGGGTTAATAACAACATACGAAACCGGGTTACAGGGATTTGGCCGCTTTATTGCACGGATGTCATGAACATGGGCAAGTTGTGGTACGAATAAATTAATATCACAGGTTGTGCCACCGCAGGCGATAACAAAGGGCTTCTAATATATGCAACATTCTTTATGGAAAGCGCGATGATGCGTCAAACAATAAAATGTAACATAACAATGAACACCTCGCATATGTACTAATAACGTTCAGAAAACACTATGAAACTGTAGAAATGGGGAAGAAGGAACAATGCAATAATACCAAAGACTCAAGCCTCTTTCAAAGCAATCGTTTGCACACATGAGCAAATTACTAACAAAGATACGCCGATGAATGAAATATCATAAATAGGACAGCTACAAACATCCAAGCATCAAA
This sequence comes from Arenicola marina, assembly GCA_964019135.1. Classification (NCBI taxonomy): domain Eukaryota; kingdom Metazoa; phylum Annelida; class Polychaeta; family Arenicolidae; genus Arenicola; species Arenicola marina. Next base: position 31,005,287 of record OZ025264.1, on the reverse strand, counting down.
AGTGCTTATCATGTTTGTCTGGCAATAACACAAATCAATAAGAATTTTTGTTTACTGCTAATAATCTCACAGTATGAACACAATAATCGCTGTCAGTGTCACTGGAGTAGTCCAAGTATCAACACATTGGACGACTGAGATATATATATCGTGGCATGTCTAACTGCGTGGTCTCTGGGCACACGTGCAGCCAATAGCCAACATCTGCCAGCCAGCTTCCCACTTGTACTTATTGTTAGAGCAGATCTTGGTTCGTCTGATGACCGGAATATTGTAGTGGATGGGTTCACAGACGGCGCTGCTGTCGCCCCGACCGGCACATGTTCTACAGCTGCAGCGCGCCTCCACCAGGTCTCTTGGGTAGCGGGCCGGGTCGGTGTTTGTGACGCTTTGCCAGGGACACAGTGAACGCTTCTTGAGGGGGCTGCCCAGCGCGCTGGTCGGAGGCACGGGCCCGGCGGGGTGGGGAGACAAATCACCATGGTAACTTAGCCAGGTGGCGAGGAGTTCATCATTGTGTGGATCCTGACAGTCGTTGCTTCCACTCGACCCAGAGACGGCCATCGTTGATATTGGGTTGGCCAGGATTGCCTGGAGACAAAAACACACATGAGAAGAGAACCGTTAATAGCAGACGAACAGAGAACCATAGGCATTGTACATATGTCTCTCACATATGGCCATCTGCCATATATCGCATTGAAGCAGGCCGACTTTCAAACATACGTAGGTTGTATGTTTAGAGAGAAATGGCAACTATTTCACATATGTCATTAAAATCTAAAGTTAAAAAAAACGAAATCATTGAACACAATCCTAATGATCAAGTTCCCGCCCAAATAGATGCTTTAATCATACCATGAACTTATCATCACCCAAAGTATGCAATGTGCCCGTCATGCATGCCGTCTTAGTCAGGAGGTTCAAACCAATTCGTGGCAATACATCCGCAACATGTCAACCACATCATAGAACTTACCGGACTCATAAGCACAGCTGTCCAATATGCAAGCATTGTCAGTTCAAAAGCGTTTCTCATGTTGAAATGTTACATTGAACAGAGGGAACAAAATAGTGTGTCTTCTCGGTGGAGAGTTCCGTTCAAATGCGTCCGTTCACGTATGGGGACGAACCCTTTATATTCTACAATCCTTGGGTTCCTCCTCTTCAAAGTATTTTTAATCTTAGAAAATTTCCATAAGACAACCGGTCAAATCCATGTTATAATTTGTCCCCAAGACCTTCTTGAATTCTGATTGGCCACATCCCCTGACGCTTGATATACCCATTGGTTCTTTTGCTGAATGTGCGCTATGTAGGCTTGTCGCTGCGAGGAAGTGGAAGCCAGTACCCGTAGATATAGATAAAAACACGGATCAGAGTGTATGATATGTAGAGGACGGGTGTTTTGGGCTAATGAAAAAGACCCTGGCCACACGAATCGGAGTCGGCGGTGTGTGTGTAAAAGCGAGGCGTTACATGGAGGAAGTGATTGTGGCAGAAAGTTGAGATGAATAGGCCAACAACAAGAACATGATTGAAATAGCACTGCAGATGAAATGTGAGTGTAGGTGATGAACCGATCAACTACTTTCATACTAAACATTATCTGTAATCCTTCGTACAATGCATGAAAATCGACCTTGTTGCTATATGCGTCTGGACTGATTCTAGACCACTCCGCCAACCAGACGCGACATGATGTACCCACAAAGTCACTCAAGCTGAACCTCGGGATATATATAGCCGAGCTCCAATGGCGGCCCCCACTCACTTCCCTGGTTATTGCCGCCAAAGAGCGGTCTAAAAATAGCCATGGTTTTAGGCCCGTGGCTGCAGGGTTGAGACACCTAATGGAAAAACGTACTGGGAAGAAGGACTCTTCGGTACTATTGTGAATCCCTCTGAAGGACAAACACTTTATATTTATCCTTAGATATTTACATCACCATGTCGGGTTGGCGTGACCCCGGGGCCTAGTAGTTCGGCTATTGTCCGCGATCGGCTATTGTCTATTGTCGAGTGTGCTCTGATAGGTCATCCCAAGCGGCCGGTGCATGGTTTTAATCCTACCTGGGCAAATAACTTTGTGCGCTATATAAACATTTACAACAGTTAGAATGTAATTAAATAATCATCACCATTGTCCTCTTACCACTGATATTTCACAACTACATAACATGTAGTGACACAATAACTACATGAATGCCGTCTGGGATGCTAGGCATTAGGTCCACACGACTAAATGATATGTGTAACACCTTTTTTGTATATATCCGAAATGCGTTAGTGACAGTGACGGGGTGACAGTCCGTCCTTTGGGCAACCAATGGCCTTCACGCCAAAGATCCAGATACTCAGGGTCCGAATCCCTAATGCTGACGTAATGCGGGATTACGTGTCACAGCGTTGGTCACAAATACAGTCCTGGTGTCATATGTCACATGAAGACACATCGGTCATCGATACCAATGACACAGGTGCGACAGTCAGGTTCTGATCAGAAGACGCAATCCAGCGTGCAGCATATGTACCGTTAGTAGCTGCATAATGCAGCAATCTTATAGCCATGTGGAACGCATGTTAATACAATGTCGGTGGAGGACACCCATACTGACAAGCAGGAAAAATCCCCAAATACCAACTTCACTGGCCATCACCACTTACACTGACGTATTTCACGTGAATGCTAAGGCCATACTTCCTTCACACCCAAACGTCTTTGTTGCAATCTGTATGCCTGTGTCAAATGGTTGCTTGCCTGAAACACTCCCCTGCCACTTCCTCGGCAAAAGAACAGGACATAACCTCATGCCCAGACCATCCAATCAGTTACATCCATACGGAGATGTTTTGGATGATTAACTTTGAGACAGAATTAATTACAATTTGTTAGGCAAAAGACCATATCGGACGGTATAAAGGGCCGAGTATTTCCTACTTGAGGTACACTCGAAAAGAACACATCTGCGCCCAGCTCATCCAGATTAAAGATGGCTTTTGATACTGTATTTTGCGCATGTTTCGCCGCGGTATTCGCCATTTCGGTAAGTGAATGTTGTGATATTTAACATCCATTATATCTGGAGAGATTCTGTCAATAATATATTGATACATAATATTACGGCAAATTGTGCCGTAAATATTAGACCATATTGGTGTCCTAGAATGTGGGTAGCTGGGACAAGTTTTATCTCGATTGTTTGTTTTCTTCGTGTCTATTAATTAGACAGAATAGACCCATTGTTCCATGATGTGAAAAAATTTGATCGCCTTTCTAAGTCTTCAGTTAATAGAACGTTTTGATATAAGTCTAATGTATATGGACATCCTTTTGCTATCCGACGTAATTTTCTGCGCCCTGTGAGAACTCTGAGACGTTTAACATTCAGGCAGTGATGGCCATCCCGCTTGAAACGATGGCCGTCTCCGGATCCAGTGGAAACGGCAACTGTCAGGATCCAAACAAGGATCAGCTCCATGCCGCCTGGCTGAGTCACCATGGTGATGTGTCTCCCCACCCCTCTTGGTATGTGATCCCCGGCTTCCAGCAGTCAATATCTGGATCTCTCACCAAGTCTAGTCAGGTATCCTCCGTCTACGTCAGCGGTTCGCGCTCCGTCGACTGCTCCGTACCGCCGACCAACGCGCTGGGCAGCCCGCTCCAGGAGCGCTCGCTGTGTCCCTGGTACCACATCATCAACCACGACCCGGCCCGCTACCCAAGCGACCTGGTGGAGGCGCGCTGCAGCTGTAGCACGTGTGCCGGCCTGAACGACAGCAGCACCGTCTGCGAACCATTCCACTACAACATTCCGGTTTTAAGACGTACTAAGACCTGTTTCAACAATAAGTACGATTGGGAAGAAGGCTGGCAGAAAGTGGCTGTTGGTTGTACGTGTGCTCGCAAACCTGTTTAGATATGGCAAGGGAGTCTACAATATAATGGTAAGCTAAGCATCTGCAATGTTGACACTCAACACGCGTTCCACGTTTGGTGTGCATACTGAGGCTTTGATCCATTCATTGTTATAGCCGTACACCAATGTATTGTCATGCTACATAATGTTGATCTTGCCGTGTTACATTTGACCCCTGGTATCTTCAAACATCTGGCAGTGAATGTCTTATCAATGAAGTCGTTATTCTTTACCGACTCATGCGGATGACAATTTATTTAGTAATATATTTATTCGGTATGAGATTTAGTTGCCGATTATGCATTTAATACTCACCCACTTTGTGTTCATTGTTGATGCTTTCGGTTTGCAATTTCCGGCATCACTTTATACGTATTTAGCGTTCAGCAGCCTTTTTCATTTGTATTAGTACTACTTTGTACGCCCTAATGGGTTTTTTCCGACACTGGTCTCAGTGAAAATCTATGCTGGTCTATGCATTAATTTATATATTTATTCATTGTTTCATATATGTTATGAAAAATATTTACCCATATTATTATTATTAATTATTATTACTCACCATTACTTATGAATATGCAAATACGCTTTTATTTATAACTGTTCAAGTCCATAGTCATTGCTATGTATCCAAAGGAATGTGCGTCTGTACTAGCCTTCATCTTATTCTATTAGTATTGTAATCACATATGTTGCCATTGTCATGTTCCAATGCGACTGTAAATCTATATTGATTCATTATCATGAAGTTTTGCATTGTAACACATTTTTATATTTATTGGTTGTGCTACTTGAAATAAAAACTTGATATCCATCTTGCCAAAACTGACAATTATATATCGAACTTTATTAATTATAACGTCTAGTAAACTCAATTGTAGGAATCGTTTTCTTAATACATATGCAGAAAATAATCAAAGTCACAATACTAGGCCCTCCAAATATTCCAGGGATCGGCGCGATAGCTCAGTGGGCTAGAGCGCTCGCATAGAGTGCTCTGGTCACATGAGAGCCTAACGTCGTCTAGATCGATGGTTCAAACCCCGCTGGGGCCATGTCGGTGTGGTCGCAGAATAAAGATCCCATGTCTTTCTTCGTAAAGAGTAGGGGATTATCCCCGGAGACATGGCTCCACTCTCCCTTCCTTCTCCCATTGACGCGATATGACCGAAAGTGGTTAAAGCGCCCTGAATAACCAACCAACCAAATATTCCATTTATGCCAGCATAACATGCCCCCCCCCCCCCCCCCGTTTGCACATTGCTGGGAACGCGCTTGAATATTTGCAGTCTAATGTTACTCATAGGCACCCGTAATACGATACACTTGTAATACGACGAGATGACGAAATGGACAATCCATTGCACATATATAGATTTATATACTTAACCCTTTTCTTCAAATCCCAATTGACATTTCTAAGATGAGAAGTCAGTGGTTTATAACATCGCAAAATGTATTAACGGGAATGTAACAGTTATGACAGCCACGACAGAAAACACCATTTTTGCAACAACATATTTACTTCGCCTAAAGTACTCCACTTAGTGCATGCAAAATACGATGTAACGGTACCGAAAGACATCGATGTCGTATCCTCATTTCCTGGCCCCACTCCTAGTGTAAAATATTTCACATTTTACATCAATCCGGTATTAAAATCTTCCGGGTGTTCCTTCTTTAATTGCCACGATCGACACACCGATGTCTCCAACTATGAACACGTCTTTGACTCGGTGTACCGCTAGGGTTTCACAGGCCGAGATCCTGTTAAAACTATGGGTGAAACAGCAGTGGGTCGCTGCTATTTATAACGTTTACGTCAAAGTCGAAGGCCATTTCCTGCTAGCCGTGAAACAGGTGCGCCTTGTGTGTTCTCTTCAAACAGCCATACACCGATTGCATAGTTCCTCCTGCACGCACCGATGCTTCTACGTCATCCGCCAAACGGCCAATTACATTTCAGATATCAAACTAATGGAGCGACCGATGGTTGCTGAGAACTTCATCGCTTCATCGACACGAAATAGCCTCTCCGTGTGAGCATTCATAAGACGCTCCTCGTTGACTACCGATATGCCAGTTGCGTCATGTGTCATAAATAATGGAGGGCTACAGCCAAATGGTCACGCATGTCTTCCTTATGGCTTATATCACGAAAAATCTTGTGTCGCAGAAATACATTTCCATGAAGGTATCGAACCAGTCCTCAGTCATTGTTTATAGACAGGGCTGAAGGCTAAAAATACTAAAAGAAATAGGCTAAAATAGTAAAATAGTCAGCTTTCCCTTCAGTGGCTTCATTTTTTTGAGAGCCTGCCCGATTCAAATACTCGGCTCGTTTCTGAGGGGGATCTACTATGTTGTCCTCTCTCGGTTATAGCAATACTAAAAAAAAATCATATACAACTCCAATACAGTAGTAATAGTAGATTTTAATTCATTGGCCTCTATAGCGAAATTTGCAAAGCAGAACTTCATTGTCGCTTTGATTGACACCCCAACGGCTATGTTTTTCTTTTCCGACAAGCATCAAGTACAAGTTCCTTGCGGATTGATGTCATTGCATATAAATACCATGCTACAAAATGAGAAATGTTACTCCTTGAAGAAGCGAATATATTCCTGGGATGACGTTCTAGTCCGTTAATGTGAAAAGTGACATCGGACCATGTTTGTACTTGGTGTAAGAGACAAAACAAAAGGCAATATGAAGGACACGTGTTGAATAAGAAACTCACCGAGCGCGGAGTTTACTATGTTCAAAACAATGAACGGAGAATAATAGATTAAATATTATCTGCCCTTCACAAACAAAGCTCGGCTTATTATCCTTGCTATATATAATATGTTAATCTAAAGATACAGTGCCGCAGTTGTCGTCAACTCCCTCCACTTGCTACCTGAAGCAGCATAATGGCCTCGGAGAAATTCGCGATTATTAAGAAAGTACAACAATAAAACAATTTTACCCTATGAAAATATGATATTTATTCATGAACAAATAAGTAACTGTATGCTCTGATCTGTATTGGTTGTAAAAATCCATAACTTATAGTTATATAAAATAACGCGCATACTTGTTTTTCGTCACTACCATTAGCTTATTTAGCGAAAAAGATATGTTACATTATCTTACATCTCAAGTCCAGTATTTGAGCAGTGACGGTTCAAGTATCACATATGTCTGCCTATTTATGAAGCTGACTTGAATAAATATACAATAAATCAACCGGAAAAATACATTTTGTGACATAGACAGAAAGGCTAATATGCTAAGTACATATCATTACATAGTGATATAAATTCAAGTACATTAGGAACGCAATGATTGTAATACCGTTTCTATTGATACAGTCAATTATGTGGCATTAAGTTAATTCTTATATAAATAACATAATATTACTTAAATGCTTCGAACGCCGAAAAACCCTCAGTGTACGGCTACGGCTCAAAAACTTCAGATGAGTAAACAAAAACACAAATGCCACCATGTTGAATAAACAAGTTACTTAATAAATGTCACGGATTATACACTAGCATACTTTTATCAATTTCATCAGCGTACTTTCCTTGAACAGTCGGAATGACCTATGTCTTCAGCTACTTGATGGCAAGCGCGCGCATGTGCAACCGCCTACAAGTTTCTGCCAGCCTCGCTTCCAGCCCACAGTGCCATCGGTGCATGTGGTCAATTTCCTCATCACAGGAACGTTGTAGTGAATGGGTTCACAGACTGCGCTGCTGTCGCCCAGGCCGGCACATGTGCTACAGCTGCAGCGCGCCTCCACCAGGTCGCTTGGGTAGCGGGCCGGGTCGTGGTTGATGACGTGGTACCAGGGACACAGCGAGCGCTCCTGGAGAGGGCTGCCCAGCGCGTTGGTCGGCGGCACGGAGCAGTCGACGGAGCGCGAACCGCTGACGTACGTAGTTGAGACCTGACTGGATTCGTCCAATGCGGCCGAGATGCCCTGCTGCATTTCGGGAAGGAGGTACCAGGAATGGTGCTGGTCCAATTGGCGGTGGTGATCGAGCCACGCCTCGTGGAGAGATGTGGGATCCGGGTCACTGCATGACGTCACTGGCACACCAAGCACCACCTGGTAGAGAGACAGCTATATAAAGAAATGGAGACCAAGACGGCAAAGGTAAGAGCCAGTGGGAGAAAGAGAAAGAGTAACGAAACTAGCGACTGCAAAAGACAATGTGTGGACTGTACAGTAAATGCTAGATATCGTAATTAGAGGCTTTAGAGGTAAGGGACAGCATATATATAACGGTGGGAATTCAATGCGTTTTTGTCCGGCTTTTATCGACGTTATTAGTGGCGCTCGCCAAGGTCATCCATTGTCTCTAAAAATTTAATGATTTATCGTTTACAAAAGGTCAAATTATATCACAAATGGACAAACAAAAACCTCGGGGAATACTTCATATACCAATTATATGTAATTCCCAGGTTCATTCCCGTGATAAAAAAGGGTAACCAAAGTGTTTATACTAAACAAACAGCGCAACATAATTTTACAACTAAGTGTTTAAGACACAACTGGATTAAATCAGTATCGAGCTCTACTCTCGCCAAAGCTAACACACTCAGCTTGCAAGGTTATGCGAAATATAGGATTGATGATTATTTACTTCATTGCAATGTTGTAAACTGTCATGTTTTTACACTACATAATTTGCTGAATTGTTTTTATATTTATACAATTTTTTATCATATTCTTCACACAAAAATAAGTTTTCATTCTCTTTTTTTTTTCTTTCTATAGTGTAATGTTTTCGTAAACTCGAACTAACCAGATCTATTGATGGAATTTTATGCGTGTCTTTGTATAAATCGAAACTACTACTTTCTTGTTCGCTTAGTATATTTGTTTTGTGTTTTGCTTTCTTTTCATTTCAAATATAACTTTTGTGACTAAAGTGCATTCTTGGTTAATTGTTCGGAAAGTATCAGATGCTTAAACATTTAATACATCATTTGAATACTTATCATACGTCTTTGGCCGGTGGAAGGCGTTGGGGAGCTAAATTATATGAAGAAAGAGGATCAGTATTGTTAAGCTAAACAGTTTCATAGTAAATAATGCAATGTGGGAGAATCGTATCGGCACCTATTATCGGGAATGATAATTCAATGATAACTCACCTTGGACACCAGAAGTATGAAGCAGAGGACATTTTGCACGACTGTCATGATGATTTTGAGAGTAGTTTCAGATCAGTGATATTCGGTGTACGTCAGTGGCGATCGAAGATGTGCTGCACTAGGACACATGTGGCCATATTTATACTATGAACCTGCAGTTGGGGAGACTTAAAAAACTATCCGAAGAATTACATTTAGTTATATATAACTGTGAAAATTACGGTGCTGGGTTTATTGATCATGTTCGTTTGCATGTTTTAAGATATGCTTGACATCTTGAAGTGGGCACTTGAGTTAAGCAAACACTGTGGTCAGGGGTTGCCAGTTGAATGGGTTTGGGGATCATAGTTTTCTATCAGACAATTTGGTGACGTATTCAGGGAACCTATACTCCAACCCGGAAATCTGCCGCTTTATCGTAAGTCGATGCAATTGTCGTTCTGTTTCGACCTTTGTCGCCCGTGGGAACATTATATACATGTGTAGGTGGTGTCAAGCTAAATCCAGGTGCAATATCGCAGGTCGGGGAAGAACGATTTACTACTTCCCCAGCATGAGCCTAAAATTACCCAACAGTTCGCTATGAATGGCATCTCAACGTCAAACTATTGAAATCACGCAATGGTGCAATGTGTGAAGTATTTTCTCACTGGAACACAACCAAAAACGAGTTTAATTTCGTGTACTTCCTTGCTGCTTATAACAATAATCCAAATAGATAATAGGACAAAGCCACACAAGTTTATGCTGATGAATATTTATAGCCAGACTCAATTGCGGAAATATAACCCAAGCACATTAACAATAAACAAAAACAAAACTGTGACTTGACATCTAATGAAGTCAGGTTGTTATCGTTGGAACCAAAGTGTGACTGAACATCTAATGACGTCATGTCTATGATCTAGGTAGGTAAACTATGACTGGACATGTATGGCAGTCAGGGTTGTGACCTAGGAAGGAAAATATGCTGGACATCTAATAAGATTATGGATATGATCTATGAAGGCAAAGTATGCCTGCACATCTGGTGAAATCAGGGATGTTATCTAGGAAGGCAAGTATGGCTGCACATCTAATGAAATCAGGTTGTTATCGTTGGGACCAAAGTGCGACTGAACATATAATGACGTCATGTCTATGATCTGGGTAGGTAAACTATGACTGGACATGTATGGCAGTCAGGGTTGTGACCTAGGAATAATAAGATTGTGGATATGATCTAGGAGGGCAAAGTATGCCTGCACATCTGGTGAAATCAGGGATGTTATCTAGGAAGGCAAGTATGGCTGCACATCTAATGAAATCAGGGATGTGATCTAAGAGAATAAATATAGCTGGACATCTACTGAAATCAGGGATGGCATCTTGGAAGGCAGGTATGGCTGGACATCTAATGAAATCAGGGATGTGACCTAAGAGTATAAAGTATAGCTGGACATCTACTGAAATCAGGGATGGTATCTAGGAAGGCAAAGTATGGCTGGACATCTAGTGAAATCAGGGATGTTATATAGGAAGGCAAAGTACGGCTGCGCATCTAATGAAATCAGGGATGTGATATAGGAAGACAAAGTATGGCTGGAAATTAAATGAGATCTGCGTAGACCTTGAAAGCTATAGGGCTATAAAGTCTCGTTCGCTTAATCTTCCGGTTTACTCATTTTGGGGACAAACAAACGAAGCACGTGTTCGGAACGAGTTTAGAATCTCTGCGCACACTGGTATCCTGATTATCTGTGACGTAGGGGTGACGTGTATGTTACGCAAAGAGAGAGACTGGGAATCAGACTACCTGCGCAAAAGCCAGGCGCCGACGGGTGGGTCCATTGCGGAAGGCCTAGCGCTATGATTAGGAATATTTAAGAACTATAGCTTCACAAAACGGATAGATGACAGATTTTTTATTCGTTTGCGCCATCACAATGACGAATATTTGTTACGACGGGACAATACGACTGTCAAATTACGGTTTTTTTGCATTTCCTACGAAAACGAGGCATTATGACGTCACACGGATTCTCCCCGGTCACAACGTTGGTGCAACGCTTCAAACAGAAAACATACAAAAATAAAGAAACTTGGTCTTTTCGTGATCCAAAAGTGATGCAAAAACATCCAACTGGTCTTATTTTATCTTTACCATGTGGTTTAATGACGCACCCGTGTGTTGTTACTCCATGCACTGCACATTTTGACAGCGGCATGGTTAAGATGATCACTTGCTCTCGCCATTTTTGTTACCGCGGAGGCACGCGAACGTCTGTGACGTCACTCGCTGTTTGAGGAACTTGCGAAAGCCCGGGTGCACAGCTAAATTTAGAACGTTATTTTTAGCTTTCGAGCGTTTTGAAGACGGATTTTTCCTTGTATATTCCCAAAGTTCTGCGCTTCATCGCCTCGAAATATTTTAACGTGTATCTCCCATAGCCATGTTTAGTGAAATGGTACTCATAGTCTTTAGAATAAACCTGGAAAGAAATTGACTTATAGCTGCCTATACTTCAACATGGAGCACGTGTGTTTGTTTGTCCCCAAAACTGAAGTCTCGCGGCCCGATCGCGAGAACTGTATAGCCCTATATGGCTGCATATATCTAATTACTATTTCGACGCTAACATCTTCCATCGTGATTGAATCCATTCACCCAATTGTCTTTTCGGTTTACTTCACGATTAGATATAACATTAACTGAACATGTTGCCGAAGGCCAATGTAAAGGGAAGTCAAAGGTAGCGTGTGTGTGGGGTTAGCGCAGTAGCTAGGGGTAGTGCGGTATGGAGAGTGGGTCAAAGTCGAAGCATGGACAAATGCCCGTTAATTATTTTCCAAGGCATTATCAGAAATATATTGACCATTATAAAATTGGACGCTTTTAGATTTCAAGAAATGGTCAGAGGCGATCCTTCGACGTTTCGTGACGCAAATGTTGGTTCCACTTTAACGATCTGGTGCGCTGTATGCAAGAGATTGGTAGTCACACTATTTTTTTTTTGCTAATCTGTTACCATCATCGCAGCTTAACACACTTTCAGATATTATTAATTCAACACACCGAACACCTACTGGTTACCTTCTTTCTCAAAAATGCCAACTACGGCTTTGATTATTCAGAGTTTGCCTAAAGTTCGTGACTAATCCAGGCCACACATACCAAATTTGCACAACCAACCGGATTGTTCAATATTTACTCTGCTGTCGGTATACTATGCCTATTTTACCAATTCATTTACCCAGAAGTTAGCCGTTAATGCTTTCTAATGCTAATCTAAAAGCTCAGGGTGATGTCAACGCTGGCAGATCAAGTAAATCAACTTATCCTTACACTAGGAGTCACCTGTGAAGTGGGTAAACCAAAGGGTAAAACCTCACTTCCTGGTCTGACCCACCCATGGTTATACAGTCCATGCCATATTGTATGAGTTCCATTGATCTATATGTTTGGGATACATGGGACCATGCGACCCGCTTTCACTGCGCCAGTGTCTACTCCGCAAGTGACTCACTCGGTATTCCCGAGTCATAAAAACCAGCGTCTACAACTGTAAGTTGTATAAATAATCGGGGCGATATATATTCAATGGCAAAGCCGGGAAAGGACAAAAATGGCGTAGTGCGGTTGGCCCTGTCTCCCATACTGTTACTTTACCACTGAACCTTTTTTATTGGTCGCACCTGGTTCGAACGTCAAGCCCCCTGGTGGCCGACCAAGTAACCACGGCCCTTTTGGTTGGAGGTTAAGGCCCGAAGGTCGCCATAGGCGCCAAAACCGGCGAAAAGAAACCATGTGGGTTTTATGTCACTATAGATTGCTGACAGTGGCATTTTGTATTGTCGACATGTTGCGTGGAATCCAAACAGTTCAGTTATTGCGTATGGCTTACTTAACCAGGATGTAGGTCCACTTAAACTCTTCCCTCAGTTGGGCAGCGGTGATTAATTATAATGCAAGGTTCCGAGCATAGATACTTATAAAGCATCAGACTATGCAGCGTAATGCAGCCATATGGCGAAGACTGCACACTGAGTGACACGGAGAGAGTGTTAGTGAGCGTAGAGATAATGTGCCTCGGAACTAGCCAGGGCTCACCAATTCGATAAAAAATGTCGTACAGTGGTAAACTTTGACATCGAAACCCTGAAATATAACAATCATACAGCTGTTCGATCCTGGTCGCGCAATTACCTAATTTTTGATTAAACATTGCGACCAAATCAAATTTTGAATTAGCCTGTTCGAGCTAGTGCATGGTGCATGTGACCCGACCTCATATCTTTAAAATCGAAAAGTTATTAGCTTTATTATTTATATCAAAGATTTAGTCAATAATCATTGAGTAATTACAGAAGAAGAATGGACAGTTGTCGGATTATAACAACATTCGTTATACATTCGTTAGATAACAGGGCAGAACACGTACATCCGACAGCCACTGTTTACTCATTGTTCGAGCGTGTGTTGGTAAGTGTGATGCCAGGCGCTGTGGCGTGTATGGGACCAGTTCACCGACGGCGCTGCTGACGCCCAGGCTGACACGCGTGCTACAGCTGCAGCGTGCATGGCAACTCTGACATCAAAACCACCACGAAGGTGAAGGTTTTCAATGGCATGTTTTAATGTAGAAAATAAGCATGGCGGCGTACGCAAGCTGAAATCGTAAATTCCTCATGTTTCACAGGCTACCACATGTTATGAAGTTATTTCTTATAACATGAAGATACAGCTATAATATTCATAGAAAGGCCAGTATTGTAAGTGCAAAGTAAACGTAATTTAATTTCTTCTGATATATAGTTTGGTTATAAAGAACTGGATTAGTGATATTCGTAAGTTTATTTGTGCATGAATGCCGACCTCCGTCACCGTTACTATAACACGCCTGTGCATATTATTTAGGTATATGTTGCAAATAGATGCCATTATGTCTATTATTTAATTGAAGTCCTCTTTTTATATTTACAGTACGGAGACAATGAAAAGCAAGAATTACAGTATGAACAAGAATAAACCGAATATTGGCTCGTCCCTTGATGCTGCTAAACCGATTGTTGCAGATGAATACTATAGATCTATTACAGGTATGCGGCACGCATGGTTATACAGCCGGTCTGAGGATACGCCCCCGATCCCAACCAGGAAGTACAAGGCCACAGGTGTGTATGATCTGAACACGTTATGATGAAAATAGTTTGAAAATCATTTTTGAATCTAACGTTTGGTTTTTTTGTCTTTTTCTTTGTACGATTTCCCCATACGGACACCCACAAATCTTTGAACGGTTCTCATATCAAAATACAGCAAGGAATCTTCGATTCCAACATAAGAACATCCTCATATAACCGGGGTGAACCATCTCAGGTTCACTAGGGTTCTTGGAAGTAAGAAACAAAACATTTGTGACGTTTTTTTGTCGTTTTTGCATTGAAAAACCGCATTCTTCTTCAAAAAAATGGGAGGAGAATAGGAGAGGGATCCGGATCCATGGGATCCCTGCCCCCTGGATCCACCCTTGCGTCAACGATTCTGCTAGACTGTTTGGGCGGAAATGTCTACGAGCATTACATGTTATGATGACATCTTCGCGTTCGTGGTTAAGTTTAGAACGACGCGCCAAGGGAATACCTCAACGACTGTTGGACTAACCAATGAGCACGCTCTTCACGATCACGTGCCCAAAACCATCGGTGTCTATATTTAGTCTCAAGTGCCAAAAACCAACTTCTACTGACAAGCAGGACGTCACCTCGAGTGCATGGCTCGTCACTCACCGTGCAAACATAGTAGTACGGAGGGAGTGCCTCGGCCTGGGTGGCAGGCGGACGTCCTTGGTAACATGCAGGGCGGGGTCCCGTGATGGGGCTACATATGCTATAGGGTGGGGAACCGTTGGTTTTCGAGTGGGAATACCGTGTGCCTTACGATTAGGGCATCATAGGCCATTGAGTTGCCTAATGTATGCACTAATGGTGGGAAGACCTTAGGCACCGCATGATAACTTAAAAGGGACTTTAGGAAGTGGAGGGTAACAACTTCTTGCTGGTAACAATAATTAGCCGAATATTTTACCCAGGTGACGTTCCCATGCCTTTAACATCCACCAGTCCTAACCCTTACTAAGCATGCGTATCGATGCAATGGTTTATAAGAGTCCACACTGCAAGAGCTATGTAAGATTATATTTTAGTAAGATTTTAATCCCATAAACGAATAGCCCTTGCGGATCAAGAGCAGCGAACATCCACACATTATAGCTGTTGGTCATTAACGGGTTAATAACAACATACGCCACAGGGTTACATGGATTTGGATCGCTGTCAGTGTCACTGGAGTTCAAGTATCAACACATTGGACAATTGAGGTATATATATCGTTGTGTGTCTAACTGCATGGTCTCTGGGCACACGTACAATCGATAGCTAACATCTGCCAGCCAGCTTTCCACTTGTACTTATTGTTGGAGCAGATCTTGGTCCTTCTGATGACCGGAATATTGTAGTGGATTGGTTTACAGACGGCGCTGCTGTCGCCCAGACCGGCACATGTAGCGGGTCGGGTCGGTGTTTGTGACGCTTTGCCAGGGACACAGTGAACGCTTCTTGAGCGGACTGCCCAGCGCGCTGGTCGGAGGCACGGGCCCGGCGGGGTGGGGAGACAAATTAGTGTGTCATCTCGGTATAGATTTCCATTCAAATGTGTTCGTTCACGTATGGGGACGAACCATTTGTATTCTACAATCCTTGGGTTCCTCCTTTTCGGAGTATTTTTTATTATAGACAATTTTCATAAGACGACCGGTTAAATCCATGTTATAATTTCTCCTCAAGATCTCCTTGAATTCTGATTGGCCATATCCCCTGACGCTTGATATACCCATTGGTTCTTTTGCTGAATGTGCGCTATGTAGGCTTGTCGCTGCCAGGAAGTGGCAGCCGGTACCCGTAGATATGCATAAGAAACACGGATCAGATTGTATCACATTTAGAGGAAGGATGTTTTGGGCTGATAAAAAAGACCCCAGCCACATGGTGGAGTCGGCGGTGTGTGTGTAAAAGCGAGGCGTTACATGGAGGAAGTAGTTGTGGCGGAATGTCGACATAAATAGGCCAACAACAAGAACGTGATTAAAATATCACTGCAGGTGAAATGTTAGTGTAGGTGATGAACCGATCAACTACTTTCATACTAAAAATTATCCTTGGTACAAGGCATGAAAATCGACCTTGTTGCTATATGCGTCTGGACTGAGGCTAGACCAATCCGCCAACCAGATTCGACCAGATGTTCCTATAAAGTCACTCAAGCTGAACCTCGGGATATATATAGCCGCGCTCCAAGGGCCCTGGTTATTGCCGCCAACGTGGGGCCTAAAAAGAGTCATGGTTTTAGGCACACGGCTGTAGGGTTGAGACACCTAATGGAAAAATGTACTGGGAAGAAGAATTGGTACTATTGTGAATCCCTCTGAGGGACAAACACTTTATATTTATCCTTAGATATTTACATCACCATATCGGGTTGGCGTGACCCCGGGGCCTAGTAGTTCGGCTATTGTCCGCGATCGGCTACTGTCGAGTGTGCTCTGATAGGCCATCCCAAGCGGCCGGTGCGTGGTTTTAATCCTACCTGGGCAAATAACTTTGTTTGTGCGCTAGATAAACATTTACTACAGTTAGAATGTAATTAAATAATCATCGCCATTGTCCCCTTACGACTGATATTTCTATCGTTACAACTACATGAAATGCCGTGACACAAAAACTACATGAATGCCGTCTTAGATGCTAGGCATTAGGTCCGCACGACTAAATGATAATGCTACGTTATTATCCCTACTGACTAATATCATCATTGTTCCTTTTGAATTGGACATGTGTAACACCTTTTTTGTATATATCCGAAATGCCTTGGTGACAGTGACGGGTTGACAGTCCGTCCTTTGGGCAGCCATTCACATTTACGCCAAAGATCCAGATACTCAGGGTCCGAATCCCTAATGCCGACGTAATGCGGGATTACGTGTCACAGCGTTGGTCACAAATACAGTCCTGGTGTCATATGTCACATGAAGACATATCGGTCATCGATACCAATGACACAGGTGCGACAGTCAGGTTCTGATCAGAAGACGCAATCCAGCGTGCAGCATATGTACCGTTAGTAGCTGCATAATGCAGCAATCTTATAGCCATGTGGAACGCATGTTAATGAAATATCGGTGGAGGACACCCATACTGACAAGCAGGAAAAATCCCCAAATACCAACTTCACTGGCCATCACCACTTACACTAACGTATTTCACGTGAATGCTATGGCCATACTTCCTCCACGCCCAAACGTCTTTGTTGCAATCTGAATGCCTGTGTCAAATGGTTGCTTGCATGAAACACTCCCCTGTCACTTCCTCGGCAAAAGAACAGGACATAACCTCATGCCCAGACCATCCAATCAGTTACATCCATACGGAGATGTTTTGGATGATTAACTTTGAGACAGAATTAATTACAATTTGTTGGGCAAAAGACCATATCGGACGGTATAAAAGGGCCGAGTATTTCCTACTTGAGGTACACTCGAAAAGAACACATCAGCGCCCAGCTCATCCAGATTAAAGATGTCTTTTGATACTGTATTTTGCGCATGCTTCGCCGCGGTATTCGTCATGTCGGTAAGTGAATGTTGTGATATTTAACATCCATTATATCTGGAGAGATTCGGTCAATAATATATTGATACATAATATTACGGCCAATTGTGCCGTAAATATCAGACCATATTGGTGTCCTAGAATGTGGGTAGCGGGGACAAGTTTCATCTCGATTGTTTGTGTTCTTCGTGTCTATTAATTAGACAGAATAGACCCATTGTTCCATGATGTGAAACAATTTGATCGCCTTTCTAAGTCGTCAGTTATAAGAATGTTTTGATATAAGTCTAATGTATATGGACATCCTTTTGCTATCCGACGTAATTTTCTGCGCCCTGTGAGAACTCTGAGACGTTTAACCTTCAGGCAGTGATGGCCATCCCGCTTGAAACGATGGCCGTCTCCGGATCCAGTGGAAACGGCAACTGTCAGGATCCAAACAAGGATCAGCTCCATACCGCCTGGCTGAGTCACCATGGTGATGTGTCTCCCCACCCCTCTTGGTATGTGATCCCCGGCTTCCAGCACTCAATATCTGGATCTCTCACCAAGTCTAGTCAGGTATCATCCATCTACGTCAGCGGTTCGCGATCCGTCGACTGCTCCGTACCGCCGACCAACGCGCTGGGCAGCCCGCTCCAGGAGCGCTCGCTGTGTCCCTGGTACAACGTCATCAACCACGACCCGGCCCGCTACCCAAGCGACCTGGTGGAGGCGCGCTGCAGCTGTAGCACGTGTGCCGGCCTGAACGACAGCAGCGCCGTCTGTGAACCATTCCACTACAACATTCCGGTTTTAAGACGTACTAAGACGTGTTTCAACAATAAGTACGATTGGGAAGAAGGCTGGCAGAAAGTGGCTGTTGGTTGTACGTGTGCTCGTAAACCTGTTTAGATATGGCAAGGGAGTCTACAATATAATGCTAAGCTAAGCATCTGCAATGTTGACACTCAACACGTGTTCCACGTTTGGTGTGCATACTGAGGCTTTGATCCATTCATTGTTATAGCCGTACACCAATGTATTGTCATGCTACATAATGTTGATCTTGCCGTGTTACATTTGACCCCTGGTATCTTCAAACATCTGGCAGTGAATGTCTTATCAATGAAGTCGTTATTCTTTACCGACTCATGCGGATGACAATTTATTTAGTAATATATTTATTCGGTATAAGATTTAGTTGCCGATTATGCATTTAATACTCACCCACTTTGTGTTCATTGTTGATGCTTTCGGTTTGCAATTTCCGGCATCACTTTATACGTATTTAGCGTTCAGCAGCCTTTTTCATTTGTATTAGTACTACTTTGTACGCCCTAATGGGTTTTTTCCGACACTTGTCTCAGTGAAAATCTATGCTGGTCTATGCATTAATTTATATATTTATTCATTGTTTCATATATGTTATGAAAAATATTCACCCATGTTATTATTATTAATTATTATTACTCACCATTACTTATGAATATGCAAATACGCTTTTATTTATAACTGTTCAAGTCCATAGTCATTGCTATGTATCCAAAGGAATATGCGTCTGTACTAGCCTCCATCTTATTCTATTAGTATTGTAATCACATATGTTGCCATTGTCATGTTCCAATGCGACTGCAAATCTATATTGATTCATTATCATGAAGTTTTGCATTGTAACACATTTTTATATTTATGGGTTGTGCTACTTGAAATAAAAACTTGATATCCATCTTGCCAAAACTGACAATTATATATCGAACTTTATTAACTATAACGTCTAGTAAACTCAATTGTAGCAATCGTTTTCTTAATACATATGCAGAAAATAATCAAAGTAACAGTACCAGGCCCTCCAAATATTCCAGGAGTCGGCGCGATAGCTCAGTGGGCTAGAGCGCTCGCATAGAGTGCTCTGGTCACATGAGAGCCTAACGTCGTCTAGATCGATGGTTCAAACCCCGCTGGGGCCATGTCGGTGTGGTCGCAGAATAAAGATCCCATGTCTTTCTTCGTAAAGAGTAGGGGATTATCCCCGGAGACATGGCTCCACTCTCCCTTCCTTCTCCCATTGACGCGATATGACCGAAAGTGGTTAAAGCGCCCTGAATAACCAACCAACCAAATATTCCATTTATGCCAGCATGACAGGTGGACTGGCTGGCTGCGCAGATTCGTCCCCCCCCCCGCCCCCGTTTGCACATTCCTGGGAACGCGCTTGAATATATGCAGTCTAATGTTACTCATAGGCACCCGTAATACGATACACTTGTAATACGACGAGATGACGACATGGACAATCCATTGCACATATATATATTTATATACTTAACCCTTTTCTTCAAATCCCAATTGACATTTCTAAGCTGAGAAGTCAGTGGTTTATAACATCGCAAAATGTATTAACGGGTAATGTAACAGTTATGACAGCCACGACAGAAAACACCATTTTTGCAACAACATATTTACTTCGCCTAAAGTACTCCACTTAGTGCATGCAAAATACGATGTAACGGTACCGAAAGACATCGATGTCGTATCCTCATTTCCTGGCCCCACTCCTAGTGTAAAATATTTCACATTTTACATCAATCCGGTATTAAAATCTTCCGGGTGTTCCTTCTTTAATTGCCACGATCGACACACCGATGTCTCCACCTATGAACACGTCTTTGACTCGGTCTACCGCTGGGGTTTCACAGTGGGTCGCTGCTATTTATAACGTTTACGTCAAAGTCGAAGGCCATTTCCTGCTAGCCGTGAAACAGGCGCGCCTTGTGTGTTCTCATCAAAAGCCATACACCGATTGTATAGTTCCTCCTGCACGCACCGATGCTTCCTACGTCATCCGCCAAACGGCCAATTACATTTCAGATATCAAACTAATGGAGCGACCGATGGTTGCTGAGAACTTCATCGCTTCATCGACACGAAATAGCCTCTCCGTGTGAGCATTCATAAGACGCTCCTCGTTGACTACCGATATGCCAGTTGCGTCATGTGTCATAAATAATGGAGGGCTACAGCCAAATGGTAACGCATGTCTTCCTTATGGCTTATATCACGAAAAATATTGTGTCGCAGAAATACATTTCCATGAAGCTATCGAACCAGTCCTCAGTTACTGTTTATAAACAGGGCTGAAGGCTAAAAATACTAAAAGAAACAGGCTAAAATAGTGAAATAGTCAGCTTTCCCTTCAGTGGCTTCATTTTTTTGGAGAGCCTGCCCGATTCAAATACTCGGCTCGTTTTTTTCTGAGGTGGATCTACTATGTTGTCCTCTCTCGGTTATAGCAATACTAAGCTTTTTGCATATACAACTGCAATACAGTAGTAATAGTTGATTTTAATTCATTGGCCTCTATAGCGACAGTTGCTAAGCAGAACTTCATTGTCGCTTTGATTGACACCCCAACGGCTAATTTTTCTTTTCCGACAAGCATCAAGTAGAAGTTCCTTGCGGATATGATCCAGCATAGTATTGGTGGCATTGCATATAAACACCACGTTACAGAATGAGAAATGTTACTCCTTGAAGAAGTTAATATATTCCTGGGATAACGTTCTAGTCCGTTAATGTGAAAAGTGACATCGGACCATGTTTGTACTTGGTGTAAGAGACAAAACAAAAGGCAATATGAAGGACACGCGTTGAATAAGAAACTCACCGAGCGCGAGTTTACCGAGTTTACTATGTTCAAAACAATGAACGGAGAACAATAGATTAAATATTACCTGCCCCTTCACAAAGAAAGCTCGGCTTATTATCCTTGCTATATATAATATGTTAATCCAAAGATACAGTGCCACAGTTGTCGTCAACTCCCTCCACTTGCTACATAAAGCAGCATAATGGCCTCGGAGAAATTCGCAATTATTAGGAAAGTACAACAATAAAACAATTTTACCCTACGAAAATATGATATTGATTCATGAATAAATAAGAAACTTTATGCTCTGATCTGTATTGGTTGTAAAAGTCCATAGCTTAATAATTAACACGCATGCTTATTTTTCGTCATTGCCATTAGCTTATTTAGCGAAAAAGATATGTTACATTATCTTACATCTAAAGTCCAGGATTTCAAGATCCGTCATCGTTGAGCAGTGACGGTTTAAGTATTACATATGTCTGCCTATTTATGAAGCTCACTTGAGCAGTGAGCTTCATAAATAATAAATCAACTGGTTAAATACATTTTGTGACATAGACAGAAAGGCTAATATGCTAAGTACGTATCATTACATAGGGATATACATTCAAGCACATTAGGAACGCAATCATTGTAATACTGTTTTTGTTGATACAATCAATTATGTGGCATTAAGTTGATTCTCATATAAATAACATAATATTACTTAAATGCGTCGGACGCCGAAAAACCCTGAGTGTACGGCTACGGCTCAAAACCTTCAGATGAGTAAACAAAAACACAGATGCCACCATGTTGAATAAACAAGTTACTTAATAAATGTCACGGATTATACTCTAGCATATTTCTATCAATTTCATCAGCGTACTTTCCATGAACAGTCGGAATGACCTATGTCTTCAGCTACTTGATGGCAACCGCGCGCATGCGCAACCGCCTGCAAGTTCCTGCCAGCCTCGCTTCCAGTCCACAGTGCCATCGGTGCATGTGGTAAATTTTCTCATCACAGGAACGTTGTAGTGGATGGGTTCACAGACGGCGCTGCTGTCGCCCAGGCCGGCACACGTGCTACAGCTGCAGCGCGCCTCCACCAGGTCGCTTGGGTAGCGGGTCGGGTCGTGGTTGATGACGTGGTACCAGGGACACAGCGAGCGTTCCTGGAGAGGGCTGCCCAGCGCGTTGGTCGGCGGCACGGAGCAGTCGACGGAGCGCGAACCGCTGACGTATGTAGTTGAGACCTGACTGGATTCGTCCAATGCGGCCGAGATGCCCTGCTGCATTTCGGGAAGGAGGTACCAGGAATGGTGCTGGTCCAATTGGCGGTGGTGATCGAGCCACGCCTCGTGCAGAGATGTAGGATCCGGGTCACTGCATGACGTCATGGGCAGACCAACCACCACCTGACAGAGAGACAGATATATAAAGAAATGGAGACCAAGACGGCAAAGGTAAGAGCCAGTGGGAGAAAGAGAAAGAGTGACGAAACTAGCGACTGCAAAAGACAATGTGTGGACTGTACAGTAAATGCTAGATATCGTAATTAGAGGCTTTAGAGGCTTATGTAAGGGACAACATATATATAACGGTGGGAATTTAATGTGCTTTTGTCCGGCTTTTATCGACGTTATTGGTGGCGCTCGCCAAGGTCATCCATTGTCTCCAAAAATGTAGTGATATTTATCGTTTACAAAAGGTCAAATTATATCACAAATGGACAAACAAAACTCATATACCAATTACATATAATTCCCAGGTTCATTCCCGTGATAAAAAATGGTAACCAAAGTGTTTATACCACAAAAACAACATAATTTTACAACTAAGTGTTTAAGACACAACCGGATTAACTCAGAATCGAGCTCTACTATCGCCAAAGCTAACACACTCAGCTTGCAAGGTTATGCGAAATATAGGATCGATGATTATTTACTTCATTGCAATGTTGTAAACTGTCATGTTTTCACACTACATAATTTGCTGAATTGTTTTGTTTATATTTATACCATTTTTATTACATTCTTCTCACAAGTTCGTATTCCTTTTTTTGTCTTTCTATAGTGTGATGTTTTCGTAAACTCGAACTGAACAGATGTATTGCTGGAATTTTTTACGTGTCTTTGTATAAATCAAAAATACTACTTTTTTGTTCGTTTAGTATATTTTTTGTGTGTTTTGCTTTCTTTTCATTTCAAATATAACTTTTGTGACTAAGGTGCATCCTTGGTTAATTGTTCGGAAAGTATCACATGCTTAAACATTTAATACATCATTTGAATACTTATCATACGTCTTTGGCCGGTGGAAGGCGTTGGGGAGCTAAATTACATGAAGAAAGAGGATCAGTATTGTTAAGTTAAACAGTTTCATAGTAAATAATGCAATGTGGGAGAAGCGTATCCGCACCTATTGTCGGAAATGATAATTCAATGATATCTCACCTTGGACACCAGCAGAATAAAGCAGACGACGTTTTGCACGACTGTCATGATGATTTTGGGAGTAGTTTCAGATCAGTTATATTCCGTGTACGTCAGTGGTGATCGAAGATGTGCTGCACTAAGATACATGTTGCCATATTTATACCCTGAACCTACAGTTGGGGAGACTTTAAAAAGATCCGAAGAATTATATTTAGTTCAAATATAACGAGGAAAATTACGGTGCTGGGTTAATAGATCCTGTTCGTTTGCAGGTTTTAAGATATGCCTGAAAACATCTTGAAGTGGGCACTTGAGTTAAGCAAACACTGTGGTCAGGGGTTGCTAGTTGAATGGGTTTAGGGGTCAGAGTTTTTCTATCAGACAATATGGTGACGTATTCAGGGAACCTATACTCCAACCCGGAAATCTACCGCTTTATCATAAGACGATACCATTGTCGTTTGCCTCGGCCCTTGTCGCCCGTGGGAAAATTATTTACATGTGCTGGCGGTGTCAAGCTAAATCTATGTGCAATATGACAGGCAGGGGAATGATTTACTTTATTTCCCCAGTATGAGCCTAAAATTACCCAACAGTTCACTATGAATGGCATGTCAAACGTCAAACCATTGAAATCACGCAATGGTTCAATGAGCGAAGTACTGTGTCACTCGCACACAACCCAACACGAGTCATTTTATTTATGTGTTGCGCTACGAAAGGGTGATATAGCTGGCTCGCCCGCAGCTCGTTCCCTGCATTGTAATAGAAGAACACAAAGAGTTATGTAAGTTGTTGGATAGGGCAATTTATTGCCGAGAATACAAGGTTCAAGATTATCAGTGGCGGAAAAACCACATCGCCACTGATACACATGTGGCGGAAAACAGCATCGCCACTAATAAAGATGTGGCGGAAAAACACATCGCCACTAATATACATGTGGCGGAAAACACATCGCAAATGAAAAAACATTTTGCGGAAAACATATCGCCAAGCAAAATGGTGAGGCGAAAACACATCGCTAATGACAAATATAGTGGCAAGCACATTGCCACTGAGAATTAAATGTAATACACATCTGTGGCAATCAGATGTTAGACAGGCAAATATTCATAGATACTAATTGATATATATATATATAGATATACCACATTATGCAGTCCACTATGGATATTTATGAAAGGCTATATGAAAATAGATGTTGCCTTCATACATAACAGGGAAGGTGAGGGGACAAACGCCTCGTACAAATATGGAAACCATTGATCTAGGGATCATCCTAGTTTATTATGAATTATTTCTTTAAACTTAACTTAGTTTAGTAGATATTTCTGAAATTATCCAAATACATATGCCGAGATACAAATTACAATAAGACGTGGTAGAAAGATCATTATTTACGATATATAAAGGCCTCGCAAATATGGGTGATCACATTTCAACATGTATTATATTTTAAAACCTAATAACTCCTTTCGGCAGACAATTCTGAAATTATCCACTCGCATATGCTGTAATACTAATAACAATACGGCTTAATGATACAAGGATTATATACGATATTTAAAAAGCTCGTAAGCACATCTCATCTAGTTGCATCCTGCATAATTATTGCTTAAACTGACCTCTTATCAGCAGATATTTCATGAAATCATGCTCAGACCCTGTTAACTCGCGTCGATGCAAAGTAGAGGCGGTGTGGAGGAGGTGGTTTATTTCGTTGGTGGTTGAGAATCAAGTGAACCCCCGTGTAAACTGCCGCTACATCGTCTCGCGGTTGACGCTAATCGGTAAACAATCCGCGTTGTCAGGGGGATTCCACTTGGACGAGTCCATTCGTTCTTCTCACCATCGGGTAGGGGTGATACCAACACGTAGTCCCATAATGTAGTACTCCAATAATTCTCCGCGCAGCCATAAAGTAAATTCTGATTAATCAGAATTATTATTTCTTGTACTTCGTTGCTGTTTACAACAATAATTCAAATCGATAATAGGACAAAGCCACACACTTTTATGCTGATGAATAGTTATTGCCAGACCCAATAGCGGAAAAATAACCCATGCACATGAATATTAAACAATGATCTTATAGCATTGATTTTTATGACATTAAGATCATGACTTTCAAGGTAAGAACCGCTCGAAATGTCCTTATGGTAACACGAAGGACAGTGATTCTAGGAAGGCAAAGTGTGGCTGAACGTCTAATGAAATAATGTCTGTTGTCTTCGAAACAAAAGTGTGACTGGACATCTAATAACGTCAGGGCTGTTATCGTTGGAACCAAAGTGTGACTTGACATCTAATGAGGTCATGTCTGTGATCTAGGTAGGTAAATTATGGCTGGACATGAAAAACAGTCAGGGATAGTATATAGGAAGGTGAAGTATGGCTGGACATTTAATGATATCCGCTTAGACCTAGACAGCTATGGCACATCTCCGACGATCCAGCGTGATTGAGTATCGCCGCATGCCCTGTTAAGCATATTGAAAAGACCATTCACCATTCAGGTAGCGTGTGTGTGCGGTGGGCCGGGATGGGCGGGGGACTAGTGCGGTATGGAGAGAGGGTCAATGTCGGAGCATGGGACGTTCAAGGCCAGCTCTTTGTTCAGAAGGACGTCCAATCCCAAGTTATTATATCAGCAAAATAAAATGGCTGCTATTTTGTTTACGGGGGTATTATTAGAAATATATTGTCGATTATATCATAGGACGCTTTTAAACATCCAGAAATAGTCAGAGGCGAGCATTTGACGTTTCATGACGTAAATATGGGTTCCCTTTTGACGATCTGGTGCGCTGCACGCATGAGATTGGCAGTCATACTATTTCTTTGAATTTGTAAATCTGTAAATCTGGGGGCGGATGAAGTAAACCAACCTATACTTACACTGGGAGCCGCATGATTATTGCAGGTCTTTTATTGCAGATACCTCTGAATTGGTTAAGCCAATGGGTAAAACCTCACTTCCTGGTGTGACCCACCCATGGTTATACAGTCCGGTCAAGTGATATTCCTCCCCACCCCTCCCCTCAACACCAGGAAGTACAACTCTACAGATCTCTGTGATATGAACACGTGGATAAAACCATGTTAGGTAGTACACTCAGGGTAGCTTTGGAAGAGGTTCCTCCCTTAAGCAAGCTAAGCTTTAGACCAGCAGTTAGGTTATGGGTTTGAGTACCAGGTCTACCGTCGTGTTCGTTAAAGCGTTCAAAACTTCAACTTAACTTTTCTTGCTTAAAGATAGTAAACATTAGCATCGCTCTCATATTGTTAGATTGTTTAGATTGTTTAGATCGTAAAAAAGCCTTCATTATTATTTCCTACATCAACGAGCTGTTTTGCTAGACAAATGATGGTGCTGCCATCTTTATCCATGTCAACACGGAGATACTCTCAACACAGTGTTTGCGAATAAGTCAATAATAGAACTCTTACGGATCTGGACTTATACCGCACCTTAGTAAGAAAAGTTGTCGAGATCAAAGACAAGATATCAAAATTTAACTACAAGGGGCTACACAATATACTATCATGCAAAGCCAACATGAAACAATGGAAGGTATGTTCCATTGCAAAATGCATTTGTTGTGAAGAAGAACACACCATACGCCATATGTTGTTTTTGCGGAACATGAGAAGGAAAATATGGCATGTGGTATCATCGTGCATGAACAAAATTATAACATTGGAAATATTACTGTTTGGCTGTAATTGGATAAATGATAACTCTGTAATATCCGTAATTGGTTACTTAATATTAAAGATGTGGCTTTTACATAAAGATATGAATGAAGATGAAAGTTCGACAGTATATGTGACATGTTACAATTCATCTTAAATTGCTTATGACGCTATACCTAATGTATGTTTTTGCACATTGTGATTGATGTAGTTGCTTACGAAGATGATGCATAATATAAACTGCAGAAAAAAAAATAGCATTATCACACCAAATCAGTATAGACGGCTGTAAATACAACTTACTTTTTTACTCAATTAAAAATCTAGTTATTTGTGATTATTTTGTATTTATCTTTAAGACTAAATCGGAAGCCTTTGTACAATGCTCAAATTATAGCATCACAGAAGGCCAACCAGCAC
Source organism: Arenicola marina (assembly GCA_964019135.1). Lineage (NCBI taxonomy): Eukaryota > Metazoa > Annelida > Polychaeta > Arenicolidae > Arenicola > Arenicola marina. The sequence goes on along the minus strand of OZ025264.1, from coordinate 30,977,396 downwards.
GAGGTTTAAATATGTAGGTCTTGAAGCCGGGTGTGGTCCATGCCATATTTTATGGGTTCATATATCTATATGTTTGAGATACATGGGACCATGCGTTCTTCTCCCCACGGCTCTAAACCATGCATGTCCCTTATGTACCAATATGTTATTGCGCACAAGAAAACACTTTGATTGTGATGTCGTTCCAGGTGCTATTATGACCCGCTTTTACTGCGTCAGTGTTTACTCCGCAAGTGAATCACTCGGTATTCCCGAGTCATAAAAACCAGCCTCCACAACTGTCAGTTGTATATATAATCGGGGGAGGGGGGGGTGGGGTTATGTATTCAATGGTAAGCCGCGAAAGGACAAAAATGACGTAGTGGGATTGGCCCTGTCTCCCATACTGTTACTTTGCCAATGAACCTTTTTTATTGGTCGCAGCTGGTTCAAACGTCCAGCCCCCTGGCGGCCGACCAAATAACCACGGCCCTTTTGGTTGGAGATTAAGGCCCGGAGGTCGCCATAGAAGCCAAGGCAGAGGTCGATTCAGGTTAATTAATCTTTTCGCAGCTACAGCAGCTAGTGTTTAACGGATCACCTAGATCTTTGTAGAGGATGGGGCGATCAAAAACCCCAAAAAGAAACCATGTGGATTTTATGTCAGTGTAGATTGCTGACAGTCGCACTTTTTATTGCCGACATGTTGCGTGGAATCCAAACAGTTCAGTTATTGAGTAGGGCTTACTTAACCAGGATGTAGGTCCACTTAAACTCTCCCCTCAGTTGGGCAGCGGTGATTAATTATAATGCAAGGTTCTGAGCATAGATACTTATAAAGCATCAGACTATGCAGCGTAATGCAGCCATATGGCGAAGACTGCACACTGAGTGACACGGAGAGAGTCTTTGTGTACGAAGATATAATGTGCCTCGGAACTAGCCAGGGCTCACCAATTCGATAAAAAATGTCGTACAGTGGTAAACTTTGACATCGAAACCCTGAAATATAACAATCATACAGCTGTTCGATCCTGGTCGCGCAATTACCTAATTTGTGATTAAACATTGCGACCAAATCAAATTTTGAATTAGCCTGTTGGAGCTAGTGCATGGTGCATGTGACCCGACCTCATATCTTTAAAATCGAAAAGTTATTAGCTTTATTATTTATATCAAAGATTTAGTCAATAATCATTGAGTAATTACAGAAGAAGAATGGACAGTTGTCGGATTATAACAACATTCGTTATACATTCGTTAGATAACAGGGCAGAACACGTACATCCGACAGCCACTGTTTACTCATTGTTCGAGCGTGTGTTGGTAAGTGTGATGCCAGGCGCTGTGGCGTGTATGGGACCAGTTCACCGACGGCGCTGCTGACGCCCAGGCTGACACGCGTGCTACAGCTGCAGCGTGCATGGCAACTCTGACATCAAAACCACCACGAAAGTGAAGGTTTTCAATGGCATGTTTTAATGTAGAAAACAAGCATGGCGGCGTACGCAAGCTGAAATCGTAAATTCCTCATGTTTCACAGGCTACCACATGTTATGAAGTTATTTCTTATAACATGAAGATACAGCTATAATATTCATAGAAAGGCCAGTATTGTAAGTGCAAAGTAAACGTAATTTAATTTCTTCTGATATATAGTTTGGTTATAAAGAACTGGATTAGTGATATTCGTAAGTTTATTTGTGCATGAATGCCGACCTCCGTCACCGTTACTATAACACGCCTGTGCATATTATTTAGGTATATGTTGCAAATAGATGCCATTATGTCTATTATTTAATTGAAGTCCTCTTTTTATATTTACAGTACGGAGACAATGAAAAGCAAGAATTACAGTATGAACAAGAATAAACCGAATATTGGCTCGTCCCTTGATGCTGCTAAACCGAATGTTGCAGATGAATACTATAGATCTATTACAGGTATGGGGCACGCATGGTTATACAGCCGGTCTGAGGATACGCCCCCGATCCCAACCAGGAAGTACAAGGCCACAGGTGTGTATGATCTGAACACGTTATGATGAAAATAGTTTGAAAATCATTTTTGAATCTAACGTTTGATTTTTTTGTCTTTTTCTTTGTACGATTTCCCCATACGGACACCCACAAATCTTTGAACGGTTCTCATATCAAAATACAGCAAGGAATCTTCGATTCCAACATAAGAACATCCTCATATAACCGGAGTGAACCATCTCAGGTTCACTAGGGTTCTTGGAAGTAAGAAACAAAACAGTTGTGACGTTTTTTTGTCGTTTTTGCATTGAAAAGCCGCATTCTTCTTCAAAAAAATGGGAGGAGAATAGGAGAGGGATCCGATCCGATCAACGATTCTGCTAGAGTGTTTGGGCGGAAATGTCTACGAGCATTACATGTTATGATGACATCTTCGCGTTCGTGGTTAAGTTTAGAACGACGGGCCAAGGGAATACCTCAACGACTGTTGGACTAACCAATGAGCACGCTCTTCACGATCACGTGCCCAAAACCATCGGTGTCTATATTTAGTCTCAAGTGCCAAAAACCAACTTCTACTGACAAGCAGGACGTCACCTCGAGTGCATGGCTCGTCACTCACCGTGCAAACATAGTAGTACGGAGGGAGTGCCTCGGCCTGGGTGGCAGGCGGACGTCCTGGGTAACATGCAGGGCGGGGTCCCGTGATGGGGCTACATATGCTATAGGGTGGGGAACCGTTGGTTTTCGAGTGGGAATACCGTGTGCCTTACGATTAGGGCATCATAGGCCATTGAGTTGCCTAATGTATGCACTAATGGTGGGAAGACCTTAGGCACCGCATGATAACTTAAAAGGGACTTTAGGAAGTGGAGGGTAACAACTTCTTGCTGGTAACAATAATTAGCCGAATATTTTACCCAGGTGACGTTCCCATGCCTTTAACATCCACCAGTCCTAACCCTTACTAAGCATGCGTATCGATGCAATGGTTTATAAGAGTCCACACTGCAAGAGCTATGTAAGATTATATTTTAGTAAGATTTTAATCCCATAAACGAATAGAACTTGCGGATCAAGAGCAGCGAACATCCACACATTATAGCTGTTGGTCATTAACGGGTTAATAACAACATACGCCACAGGGTTACATGGATTTGGATCGCTGTCAGTGTCACTGGAGTTCAAGTATCAACACATTGGACAATTGAGGTATATATATCGTTGTATGTCTAACTGCATGGTCTCTGGGCACACGTACAATCGATAGCTAACATCTGCCAGCCAGCTTCCCACTTGTACTTATTGTTGGAGCAGATCTTGGTCCTTCTGATGACCGGAATATTGTAGTGGATTGGTTTACAGACGGCGCTGCTGTCGCCCAGACCGGCACATGTAGCGGGCCGGGTCGGTGTTTGTGACGCTTTGCCAGGGACACAGTGAACGCTTCTTGAGCGGACTGCCCAGCGCGCTGGTCGGAGGCACGGGCCCGGCGGGGTGGGGAGACAAATTAGTGTGTCATCTCGGTATAGAGTTCCGTTCAAATGTGTCCGTTCACGTATGGGGACGAACCATTTGTATTCTACAATTCTTGGGTTCCTCCTTTTCGGAGTATTTTTTATTATAGACAATTTTCATAAGACGACCGGTTAAATCCATGTTATAATTTCTCCTCAAGACCTCCTTGAATTCTGATTGGCCATATCCCCTGACGCTTGATATACCCATTGGTTCTTTTGCTGAATGTGCGCTATGTAGGCTTGTCGCTGCCAGGAAGTGGCAGCCGGTACCCGTAGATATGCATAAGAAACACGGATCAGATTGTATCACATTTAGAGGACGGATGTTTTGGGCTGATAAAAAAGACCCCAGCCACATGGTGGAGTCGGCGGTGTGTGTGTAAAAGCGAGGCGTTACATGGAGGAAGTAGTTGTGGCGGAATGTCGACATAAATAGGCCAACAACAAGAACATGATTAAAATATCACTGCAGGTGAAATGTTAGTGTAGGTGATGAACCGATCAACTACTTTCATACTAAAAATTATCCTTGGTACAAGGCATGAAAATCGACCTTGTTGCTATATGCGTCTGGACTGAGGCTAGACCAATCCGCCAACCAGATTCGACAAGGTGTTCCTATAAAGTCACTCAAGCTGAACCTCGGTATATATATAGCCGCGCTCCAAGGGCCCTGGTTATTGCCGCCAACGTGCGGCCTAAAAATAGTCATGGTTTTAGGCACACGGCTGTAGGGTTGAGACACCTAATGGAAAAATGTACTGGGAAGAAGAATTGGTACTATTGTGAATCCCTCTGAGGGACAAACACTTTATATTTATCCTTAGATATTTACATCACCATATCGGGTTGGCGTGACCCCGGGGCCTAGTAGTTCGGCTATTGTCCGCGATCGGCTACTGTCGAGTGTGCTCTGATAGGCCATCCCAAGCGGCCGGTGCGTGGTTTTAATCCTACCTGGGCAAATAACTTTGTTTGTGCGCTAGATAAACATTTACTACAGTTAGAATGTAATTAAATAATCATCGCCATTGTCCCCTTACGACTGATATTTCTATCGTTACAACTACATGAAATGCCGTGACACAAAAACTACATGAATGCCGTCTGAGATGCTAGGCATTAGGTCCACACGACTAAATGATAATGCTACGTTATTATCCCTACTGACTAATATCATCATTGTTCCTTTTGAATTGGACATGTGTAACACCTTTTTTGTATATATCCTAAATGCCTTGGTGACAGTGACGGGTTGACAGTCCGTCCTTTGGGCAGCCATTCACATTTACGCCAAAGATCCAGATACCCAGGGTCCGAATCCCTAATGCTGACGTAATGCGGGATTACGTGTCACAGCGTTGGTCACAAATACAGTCCTGGTGTCATATGTCACATGAAGACACATCGGTCATCGATACCAATGACACAGGTGCGACAGTCAGGTTCTGATCAGAAGACGCAATCCAGCGTGCAGCATATGTACCGTTAGTAGCTGCATAATGCAGCAATCATATAGCCATGTGGAACGCATGTTAATGAAATGTCGGTGGAGGACACCCATACTGACAAGGAGGAAAAATCCCCAAATACCAACTTCACTGGCCATCACCACTTACACTAACGTATTTCACGTGAATGCTATGGCCATACTTCCTCCACGCCCAAACGTCTTTGTTGCAATCTGAATGCCTGTGTCACATGGTTACTTGCATGAAACACGCCCCTGTCACTTCCTGGCAAAAGAACAGGACATAACCTCATGCCCAGACCATCCAATCAGTTACATCCATACGGAGATGTTTTGGATGGTTAACTTTGAGACAGAATTAATTACAATTTGTTGGGCAAAAGACCATATCGGACGGTATAAAAGGGCCGAGTATTTCCTACTTGAGGTACACTCGAAAAGAACACATCAGCGCCCAGCTCATCCAGATTAAAGATGTCTTTTGATACTGTATTTTGCGCATGCTTCGCCGCGGTATTCGTCATGTCGGTAAGTGAATGTTGTGATATTTAACATCCATTATATCTGGAGAGATTCGGTCAATAATAGATTGATACATAATATTACGACCAATTGTGCCGTAAATATCAGACCATATTGGTGTCCTAGAATGTGGGTAGCGGGGACAAGTTTCATCTCGATTGTTTGTTTTCTTCGTGTCTATTAATTAGACAGAATAGACCCATTGTTCCATGATGTGAAACAATTTGATCGCCTTTCTAAGTCGTCAGTTAATAGAATGTTTTGATATAAGTCTAATGTATATGGACATCCTTTTGCTATCCGACGTAATTTTCTGCGCCCTGTGAGAACTCTGAGACGTTTAACCTTCAGGCAGTGATGGCCATCCCGCTTGAAACGATGGCCGTCTCCGGATCCAGTGGAAACGGCAACTGTCAGGATCCAAACAAGGATCAGCTCCATACCGCCTGGCTGAGTCATACCCCTCTTGGTATGTGATCCCCGGCTTCCAGCACTCAATATCTGGATCTCTCACCAAGTCTAGTCAGGTATCATCCATCTACGTCAGCGGTTCGCGATCCGTCGACTGCTCCGTACCGCCGACCAACGCGCTGGGCAGCCCGCTCCAGGAGCGCTCGCTGTGTCCCTGGTACAACGTCATCAACCACGACCCGGCCCGCTACCCAAGCGACCTGGTGGAGGCGCGCTGCAGCTGTAGCACGTGTGCCGGCCTGAACGACAGCAGCGCCGTCTGTGAACCATTCCACTACAACATTCCGGTTTTAAGACGTACTAAGACGTGTTTCAACAATAAGTACGATTGGGAAGAAGGCTGGCAGAAAGTGGCTGTTGGTTGTACGTGTGCTCGTAAACCTGTTTAGATATGGCAAGGGAGTCTACAATATAATGCTAAGCTAAGCATCTGCAATGTTGACACTCAACACGTGTTCCACGTTTGGTCTGCATACTGAGGCTTTGATCCATTCATTGTTATAGCCGTACACCAATGTATTGTCATGCTACATAATGTTGATCTTGCCGTGTTACATTTGACCCCTGGTATCTTCAAACATCTGGCAGTGAATGTCTTATCAATGAAGTCGTTATTCTTTACCGACTCATGCGGATGACAATTTATTTAGTAATATATTTATTCGGTATAAGATTTAGTTGCCGATTATGCATTTAATACTCACCCACTTTGTGTTCATTGTTGATGCTTTCGGTTTGCAATTTCCGGCATCACTTTATACGTATTTAGCGTTCAGCAGCCTTTTTCATTTGTATTAGTACTACTTTGTACGCCCTAATGGGTTTTTTCCGACACTTGTCTCAGTGAAAATCTATGCTGGTCTATGCATTAATTTATATATTTATTCATTGTTTCATATATGTTATGAAAAATATTCACCCATGTTATTATTATTAATTATTATTATTCACCATTACTTATGAATATGCAAATACGCTTTTATTTATAACTGTTCAAGTCCATAGTCATTGATATGTATCCAAAGGAATATGCGTCTGTACTAGCCTCCATCTTATTCTATTAGTATTGTAATCACATATGTTGCCATTGTCATGTTCCAATGCGACTGTAAATCTATATTGATTCATTATCATGAAGTTTTGCATTGTAACACATTTTTATATTTATTGGTTGTGCTACTTGAAATAAAAACTTGATATCCATCTTGCCAAAACTGACAATTATATATCGAACTTTATTAATTATAACGTCTAGTAAACTCAATTGTAGCAATCGTTTTCTCAATACATATGCAGAAAATAATCAAAGTCACAATACTAGGCCCTCCAAATATTCCAGGGATCGGCGCGATAGCTCAGTGGGCTAGAGCGCTTGCATGGAGTGCTCTGGTCACATGAGAGCCTAACGTCGTCTAGATCGATGGTTCAAACCCCGCTGGGGCCATGTCGGTGTGGTCGCAGAATAAAGATCCCATGTCTTTCTTCGTAAAGAGTAGGGGATTATCCCCGGAGACATGGCTCCACTCTCCCTTCCTTCTCCCATTGACGCGATATGACCGAAAGTGGTTAAAGCGCCCTGAATAACCAACCAACCAAATATTCCATTTATGCCAGCATGACAGGTGGACTGGCTGGCTGCGCAGATTCGTCCCCCCCCCCCCACCCCGTTTGCACATTCCTGGGAACGCGCTTGAATATATGCAGTCTAATGTTACTCATAGGCACCCGTAATACGATACACTTGTAATACGACGAGATGACGACATGGACAATCCATTGCACATATATATATTTATATACTTAACCCTTTTCTTCAAATCCCAATTGACATTTCTAAGCTGAGAAGTCAGTGGTTTATAACATCGCAAAATGTATTAACGGGGAATGTAACAGTTATGACAGCCACGACAGAAAACACCATTTTTGCAACAACATATTTACTTCGCCTAAAGTACTCCACTTAGTGCATGCAAAATACGATGTAACGGTACCGAAAGACATCGATGTCGTATCCTCATTTCCTGGCCCCACTCCTAGTGTAAAATATTTCACATTTTACATCAATCCGGTATTAAAATCTTCCGGGTGTTCCTTCTTTAATTGCCACGATCGACACACCGATGTCTCCACCTATGAACACGTCTTTGACTCGGTCTACCGCTGGGGTTTCACAGTGGGTCGCTGCTATTTATAACGTTTACGTCAAAGTCGAAGGCCATTTCCTGCTAGCCGTGAAACAGGCGCGCCTTGTGTGTTCTCATCAAAAGCCATACACCGATTGCATAGTTCCTCCTGCACGCACCGATGCTTCCTACGTCATCCGCCAAACGGCCAATTACATTTCAGATATCAAACTAATGGAGCGACCGATGGTTGCTGAGAACTTCATCGCTTCATCGACACGAAATAGCCTCTCCGTGTGAGCATTCATAAGACGCTCCTCGTTGACTACCGATATACCAGTTGCGTCATGTGTCATAAATAATGGAGGGCTACAGCCAAATGGTAACGCATGTCTTCCTTATGGCTTATATCACGAAAAATATTGTGTCGCAGAAATACATTTCCATGAAGGTATCGAACCAGTCCTCAGTTACTGTTTATAGACAGGGCTGAAGGCTAAAAATACTAAAAGAAACAGGCTAAAATAGTAAAATAGTCAGCTTTCCCTTCAGTGGCTTCATTTTTTTGGAGAGCCTGCCCGATTCAAATACTCGGCTCGTTTTTTTCTGAGGTGGATCTACTATGTTGTCCTCTCTCGGTTATAGCAATACTAAGCTTTTTGCATATACAACTGCAATACAGTAGTAATAGTTGATTTTGCCTCTATAGCGAAAGTTGCTAAGCAGAACTTCATTGTCGCTTTGATTGACACCCCAACGGCTAATTTTTCTTTTCCGACAAGCATCAAGTAGAAGTTCCTTGCGGATATGATCCAGCATAGTATTGGTGGCATTGCATATAAACACCACGTTACAGAATGAGAAATGTTACTCCTTGAAGAAGCTAATATATTCCTGGGATAAAGTTCTAGTCCGTTAATGTGAAAAGTGACATCGGACCATGTTGTACTTGGTGTAAGAGACAAAACAAAAGGCAATATGAAGGACACGCGTTGAATAAGAAACTCACCTAGCGCGAGTTTACCGAGTTTACTATGTTCAAAACAATGAACGGAGAACAATAGATTAAATATTACCTGCCCCTTCACAAAGAAAGCTCGGCTTATTATCCTTGCTATATATAATATGTTAATCCAAAGATACAGTGCCACAGTTGTCGTCAACTCCCTCCACTTGCTACATAAAGCAGCATAATGGCCTCGAAGAAATTCGCAATTATTAGGAAAGTACAACAATAAAACAATTTTACCCTACGAAAATATGATATTGATTCATGAATAAATAAGAAACTGTATGCTCTGATCTGTATTGGTTGTAAAAGTCCATAGCTTAATAATTAACACGCATACTTATTTTTCGTCATTGCCATTAGCTTATTTAGCGAAAAAGATATGTTACATTATCTTACATCTAAAGTCCAGGATTTCAAGATCCGTCATCGTTGAGCAGTGACGGTTTAAGTATTACATATGTCTGCCTATTTATGAAGCTCACTTGAGCAGTGAGCTTCATAAATAATAAATCAACTGGTTAAATACATTTTGTGACATAGACAGAAAGGCTAATATGCTAAGTACGTATCATTACATAGGGATATACATTCAAGCACATTAGGAACGCAATCATTGTAATACTGTTTTTGTTGATACAATCAATTATGTGGCATTAAGTTGATTCTCATATAAATAACATAATATTACTTAAATGCTTCGGATGCCGAAAAACCCTCAGTGTACGGCTACGGTTCAAAACCTTCAGATGAGTAAACAAAAACACAGATGCCACCATGTTGATTAAACAAGTTACTTAATAAATGTCACGGATTATACTCTAGCATATTTCTATCAATTTAATCAGCGTACTTTCCTTGAACAGTCGGAATGACCTATGTCTTCAGCTACTTGATGGCAACCGCGCGCATGCGCAACCGCCTGCAATTTCCTGCCAGCCTCGCTTCCAGTCCACAGTGCCATCGGTGCATGTGGTCAATTTCCTCATCACAGGAACGTTGTAGTGGATGGGTTCACAGACGGCGCTGCTGTCGCCCAGGCCGGCACACGTGCTACAGCTGCAGCGCGCCTCCACCAGGTCGCTTGGGTAGCGGGTCGGGTCGTGGTTGATGACGTGGTACCAGGGACACAGCGAGCGTTCCTGGAGAGGGCTGCCCAGCGCGTTGGTCGGCGGCACGGAGCAGTCGACGGAGCGCGAACCGCTGACGTATGTAGTTGAGACCTGACTGGATTCGTCCAATGCGGCCGAGATGCCCTGCTGCATTTCGGGAAGGAGGTACCAGGAATGGTGCTGGTCCAATTGGCGGTGGTGATCGAGCCACGCCTCGTGCAGAGATGTAGGATCCGGGTCACTGCATGACGTCATGGGCAGACCAACCACCACCTGACAGAGAGACAGATATATAAAGAAATGGAGACCAAGACGGCAAGGGTAAGAGCCAGTGGGAGAAAGAGAAAGAGTGACGAAACTAGCGACTGCAAAAGACAATGTGTGGACTGTACAGTAAATGCTAGATATCGTAATTAGAGGCTTTAGAGGCTTATGTAAGGGACAACATATATATATAACGGTGGGAATTTAATGTGCTTTTGTCCGGCTTTTATCGACGTTATTGGTGGCGCTCGCCAAGGTCATCCATTGTCTCCAAAAATGTAGTGATATTTATCGTTTACAAAAGGTCAAATTATATCACAAATGGACAAACAAAATTCATATACCAATTACATATAATTCCCAGGTTCATTCCCGTGATAAAAAATGGTAACCAAAGTGTTTATACCCCAAAAACAACATCATTTTACAACTAAGTGTTTAAGACACAACCGGATTAACTCAGAATCGAGCTCTACTATCGCCAAGACTAACACACTCAGCTTGCAAGGTTATGCGAAATATAGGATCGATGATTATTTACTTCATTGCAATGTTGTAAACTGTCATGTTTTCACACTACATAATTTGCTGAATTGTTTTGTTTATATTTATACCATTTTTATTACATTCTTCTCACAAGTTCGTCTTCCTTTTTTTGTCTTTCTATAGTGTGATGTTTTCGTAAACTCGAACTGAACAGATGTATTGCTGGAATTTTTTACGTGTCTTTGTATAAATCAAAAATACTACTTTTTTGTTCGTTTAGTATATTTTTTGTGTGTTTTGCTTTCTTTTCATTTCAAAAATAACTTTTGTGACTAAGGTGCATCCTTGGTTATTTGTTCGGAAAGTATCACATGCTTAAACATTTAATACATCATTTGAATACTTATCATACGTCTTTGGCCGGTGGAAGGCGTTGGGGAGCTAAATTACATGAAGAAAGAGGATCAGTATTGTTAAGTTAAACAGTTTCATAGTAAATAATGCAATGTGGGAGAAGCGTATCCGCACCTATTGTCGGAAATGATAATTCAATGATAACTCACCTTGGACACCAGCAGAATAAAGCAGACGACGTTTTGCACGACTCTCATGATGATTTTGGGAGTAGTTTCAGATCAGTTATATTCCGTGTACGTCAGTGGTGATCGAAGATGTGCTGCACTAAGATACATGTTGCCATATTTATACCCTGAACCTACAGTTGGGGAGACTTTAAAAAGATCCGAAGAATTATATTTAGTTCAAATATAACGAGGAAAATTACGGTGCTGGGTTAATAGATCCTGTTCGTTTGCATGTTTTAAGATATGCCTGAAAACATCTTGAAGTGAGCACTTGAGTTAAGCAAACACTGTGGTCAGGGGTTGCTAGTTGAATGGGTTTAGGGGTCAGAGTTTTTCTATCAGACAATATGGTGACGTATTCAGGGAACCTATACTCCAACCCGGAAATCTACCGCTTTATCATAAGACGATACCATTGTCGTTTGCCTCGGCCCTTGTCGCCCGTGGGAAAATTATTTACATGTGCTGGCGGTGTGCTACATGTGCTACATGTGCTAAATCTATGTGCAATATGACAGGCAGGGGAATGATTTACTTTATTTCCCCAGTATGAGCCTAAAATTACAGTTCACTATGAATGGCATGTCAAACGTCAAACCATTGAAATCACGCAATGGTTCAATGAGCGAAGTACTGTGTCACTCGCACACAACCCAACACGAGTCATTTTATTTATGTGTTGCGCTACGAAAGGGTGATATAGCTGGCTCGCCCGCAGCTCGTTCCCTGCATTGTAATAGAAGAACACAAAGAGTTATGTAAGTTGTTGGATAGGGCAATTTATTGCCGAGAATACAAGGTTCAAGATTATCAGTGGCGGAAAAACCACATCGCCACTGATACACATGTGGCGGAAAACAGCATCGCCACTAATAAAGATGTGGCGGAAAAACACATCGCCACTAATATACATGTGGCGGAAAACACATCGCAAATGGAAAAACATTTTGCGGAAAACATATCGCCAAGCAAAATGGTGAGGCGAAAACACATCGCTAATGACAAATATAGTGGCAAGCACATTGCCACTGAGAATTAAATGTAATACACATCTGTGGCAATCAGATGTTAGACAGGCAAATATTCATAGATACTAATTGATATATATATATATATAGATATACCACATTATGCAGTCCACTATGGATATTTATGAAAGGCTATATGAAAATAGATGTTGCCTTCATACATAACAGGGAAGGTGAGGGGACAAACGCCTCGTACAAATATGGAAACCATTGATCTAGGGATCATCCTAGTTTACTATGAATTATTTCTTTAAACTTAACTTAGTTTAGTAGATATTTCTGAAATTATCCAAATACATATGCCGAGATACAAATTACAATAAGACGTGCTAGAAAGATCATTATTTACGATATATAAAGGCCTCGCAAATATGGGTGATCACATTTCAACATGTATTATATTTTAAAACCTAATAACTCCTTTCGGCAGACAATTCTGAAATTATCCACTCGCATATGCTGTAATACTAATAACAATACGGCTTAATGATACAAGGATTATATACGATATTTAAAAAGCTCGTAAGCACATCTCATCTAGTTGCATCCTGCATAATTATTGCTTAAACTGACCTCTTATCAACAGATATTTCATGAAATTATGCTCAGACCCTGTTAACTCGCGTCGATGCAAAGTGGAGGCGGTGTGGAGGAGGTGGTTTATTTCGTTGGTGGTTGAGAATCAAGTGAACCCCCGTGTAAACTGCCGCTACATCGTCTCGCGGTTGACGCTAATCGGTAAACAATCCGCGTTGTCAGGGGGATTCCACTTGGACGAGTCCATTCGTTCTTCTCACCATCGGGTAGGGGTGATACCAACACGTAGTCCCATAATGTAGTACTCCAATAATTCTCCGCGCAGCCATAAAGTAAATTCTGATTAATCAGAATTATTATTTCTTGTACTTCGTTGCTGTTTACAACAATAATTCAAATCGATAATAGGACAAAGCCACACACTTTTGAGCTAATGAATATTTATTGCCAGACCCAATAGCGGAAAAATAACCCATGCACATGAATATTAAACAATGATCTTATAGCATTGATTTTTATGACATTAAGATCATGACTTTCAAGGTAAGAACCGCTCGAAATGTCCTTATGGTAACACGAAGGACAGTGATTCTAGGAAGGCAAAGTGTGGCTGAACGTCTAATGAAATAATGTCTGTTGTCTTCGAAACAAAAGTGTGACTGGACATCTAATAACGTCAGGGCTGTTATCGTTGGAACCAAAGTGTGACTTGACATCTAATGAGGTCATGTCTGTGATCTAGGTAGGTAAATTATGGCTGGACATGAAAAACAGTCAGGGATAGTATATAGGAAGGTGAAGTATGGCTGGACATTTAATGATATCCGCTTAGACCTAGACAGCTATGGCACATCTCCGACGATCCAGCGTGATTGAGTATCGCCGCATGCCCTGTTAAGCATATTGAAAAGACCATTCACCATTCAGGTAGCGTGTGTGTGCGGTGGGCGGGGATGGGGGGGGGGGACTAGTGCGGTATGGAGAGAGGGTCAATGTCGGAGCATGGGACGTTCAAGGCCAGCTCTTTGTTCAGAAGGACGTCCAATCCCATTTTATTATATCAGCAAAATAAAATGGCTGCTATTTTGTTTACGGGGGTATTATTAGAAATATATTGTCGATTATATCATAGGACGCTTTTAAACATCCAGAAATAGTCAGAGGCGAGCATTTGACGTTTCATGACGTAAATATGGGTTCCCTTTTGACGATCTTGTGCGCTGCACGCATGAGATTGGCAGTCATACTATTTCTTTGAATTTGTAAATCTGTAAATCTGGGGGCGGATGAAGTAAACCAACCTATACTTACACTGGGAGCCGCATGATTATTGCAGGTCTTTTATTGCAGATACCTCTGAATTGGTTAAGCCAATGGGTAAAACCTCACTTCCTGGTGTGACCCACCCATGGTTATACAGTCCGGTCAAGTGATATTCCTCCCCACCCCTCCCCTCAACACCAGGAAGTACAACTCTACAGATCTCTGTGATATGAACACGTGGATAAAACCATGTTAGGTAGTACACGCAGGGTAGCTTTGGAAGAGGTTCCTCCCTTAAGCAAGCTAAGCTTTAGACCAGCAGTTAGGTTATGGGTTTGAGTACCAGGTCTACCGTCGTGTTCGTTAAAGCGTTCAAAACTTCAACTTAACTTTTCTTGCTTAAAGATAGTAAACATTAGCATCGCTCTCATATTGTTAGATTGTTTAGATTGTTTAGATCGTAAAAAAGCCTTCATTATTATTTCCTACATCAACGAGCTGTTTTGCTAGACAAATGATGGTGCTGCCATCTTTATCCATGTCAACACGGAGATACTCTCAACACAGTGTTTGCGAATAAGTCAATAATAGAACTCTTACGGATCTGGACTTATACCGCACCTTAGTAAGAAAAGTTGTCGAGATCAAAGACAAGATATCAAAATTTAACTACAAGGGGCTACACAATATACTATCATGCAAAGCCAACATGAAACAATGGAAGGTATGTTCCATTGCAAAATGCATTTGTTGTGAAGAAGAACACACCATACGCCATATGTTGTTTTTGCGGAACATGAGAAGGAAAATATGGCATGTGGTATCATCGTGCATGAACAAAATTATAACATTGGAAATAGTACTGTTTGGCTGTAATTGGATAAATGATAACTCTGTAATATCCGTAATTGGTTACTTAATATTAAAGATGTGGCTTTTACATAAAGATATGAATGAAGATGAAAGTTCGACAGTATATGTGACATGTTACAATTCATCTTAAATTGCTTATGACGCTATACCTAATGTATGTTTTTGCACATTGTGATTGATGTAGTTGCTTACGAAGATGATGCATAATATAAACTGCAGAAAAAAAATAGCATTATCACACCAAATCAGTATAGACGGCTGTAAATACATTTTTCTTTTTTACTCAATTGAAAATCTAGTTATTTGTGATTATTTTGTATTTATCTTTAAGACTAAATCGGAAGCCTTTGTACAATGCTCAAATTATAGCATCACAGAAGGCCAACCAGCACGAGGTTTAAATATGTAGGTCTTAAAGCCGGGTGTGGTCCATGCCATATTTTATGGGTCCATATATCTATATGTTTGAGATACATGGGACCATGCGTTCTTCTCCCCACGGCTCTAAACCATGCATGTCCCTTATGTACCAATATGTTATTGCGCACAAGAAAACACTTTGATTGTGATGTCGTTCCAGGTGCTATTATGACCCGCTTTTACTGCGTCAGTGTTTACTCCGCAAGTGAATCACTCGGTATTCCCGAGTCATAAAAACCAGCCTCCACAACTGTCAGTTGTATATATAATCGGGGGAGGGGGTGGGGGGTTATGTATTCAATGGTAAGCCGCGAAAGGACAAAAATGACGTAGTGGGATTGGCCCTGTCTCCCATACTGTTACTTTGCCAATGAACCTTTTTTATTGGTCGCACCTGGTTCAAACGTCCAGCCCCCTGGCGGCCGACCAAATAACCACGGCCCTTTTGGTTGGAGATTAAGGCCCGGAGGTCGCCATAGAAGCCAAGGTAGAGGTCGATTCAGGTTAATTAATCTTTTCGCAGCTACAGCACGTTTAACGGATCACCTAGATCTTTGTAGAGGATGGGGCGATCAAAAACCCCAAAAAGAAACCATGTGGATTTTATGTCAGTGTAGATTGCTGACAGTCGCACTTTTTATTGCCGACATGTTGCGTGGAATCCAAACAGTTCAGTTATTGAGTAGGGCTTACTTAACCAGGATGTAGGTTCACTTAAACTCTCCCCTCAGTTGGGCGGTGATGCTTAACGGTAATGCAAGGTTCCGAGCATAGCTACTTATAAAGCATCAGACTATGCAGCGTAATGCAGCCATATGGTGAAGACTGCACACTGAGTGACACGGAGAGAGTGTTAGTGAGCGTAGAGATAATGTGCCTCGGAACTAGCCAGGGCTCACCAATTCGATCACAATGATCGTACTATGATAACCTTTGACATCGAATCCCGTTAAAAAGGTGCCAAGGCGCTGACTATGTATATGATTTTTTGAGAGACGCCCTGACACATTAGAGTGTAAGTATGCTCATGTTTTTTCGATCCTGATCGCGACATTACTTAATTTTTGATTAAACATGACAAAATTAAATTTTAGATTAGCCTGTTGGAGCTAGTGCAGAATACATGTGACCCAACCTCACGTCTTTAATATCAAAATTAGCTTTATTATTTATATCAAAGATTTAGTCAATAATCATTGAGTAATTACAGAAGAAGAATAGACAGTTGTCGGATTATAACAACATTCGTTATACATTCGTTAGATAACAGGGCAGAACACGTACATCCGACAGCCACTGTTTACTCATTGTTGGAGCGTGTGTTGGTAAGTGTGATGCCAGGCACTGTGGCGTGTATGGGACCAGTTCACCGACGGCGCTGCTGACGCCCAGGCTGACACGCGTGCTACAGCTGCAGCGTGCATGGCAACTCTGACATCAAAACCACCACGAAGGTGAAGGTTTTCAATGGCACCTTTTGATGTAGAAAACAAGCATGGCGGCGTACACAAAATGAACTCGTAAATGTTTCACATGTCACCACATGTTATGAAATTATTTCTTATAACATGAAGATATAGCTGCGATATCCATAGACGGGCCAGTAGTTGTAAGTATATAGTAAACGTAATCTAATTTCTTCTGATATATAATTTGGTTACAAGCACTGAAATAGTGATATTCGTAAATTTATTTGCGCATGAATGCCCACCTCCGTCACCGTTGATATGGCACGCCCATAGTTATGCAGCCGTTCTCAGGACATCCGACCCTATCCCAACTAGGAAAGTACAAGGCTACAGATGCGTAGGATATGAACACGTTATGATAGGCTTGAAAAGCAGGTTCAAATCTAAATTTGGAAACCAAATCGTTGATTTTCTGTTTATCTTTGGACGATTTTCCCATGTGGACACCCACAAATGGTTGAATGGTTCTCGCATCCAAACCCACCAAAGAATTTAATTTGTACGATTCTTATAAAAGAGAATCCTCATATAACTAGAGTGAGCAATTTTAGGTTCACTAGAAATCTTGCGACTGGTCCGTGCCATATCGCGGGTATGCCATAGATCTATCTGCTCAGGATTGATGAACACACGCGTCATCACTTCCATTACTTAAACCTCTCTTTTGGGCCATAAAGAGCAGACAGTTCTTTGTCCGTGCCGACAGAGCTCTTAAAGACCTTGTAATGTTTACGGAATGTGCCGTCGTTGTGGGTCATCTCGTGGTTATATTAGCTTCCATTGGCCGTCAGCTGACGGCTGTGGTTACGTATGCCGCAATCGCCTCCATGATGTCGGCTATCGATTAATGACCTTCCTGGTCCCACGTCTCATGGGTGTCGTTCAAGGTGCTGTAATGATCAGCGTGTCAACTGTTTCAGTGAGTTCTCTGCAAGTGAATCACGCGGTCTTCCCAAGTCATTAAACCGGCGTCACACAACAGACATGTGTATATCTTATTTGGAGCCACATACATTCAACGGAAAGGTAACCAATGCATTAGGAATACGTCAACATATCAGTAATCACACCTTTTCCACTATAATAACTATGTCGATCATTATGGCAAACAGGCGCATAACTTTGGACATTATGTGTTAGGAATACCGACCCGGCAGGTCCGGTAATAACGAACCCCCCTTAATCCTATTTGCACCTTCTCAAAGCTGTCAACGATTCGGCTGTAGTGCGTGAGCGGTCGTGGTTAAGTTTAGAACGACGCGCCAAGGGAATACCTAAATGACTGTTGGACTGACCAATGAGAACGCTCTTTACGATCACGTGCCCAAAACCATCGGTGTCTATATTTAGCCTCAAGCACCGTTAACCAAGATCTACTGACAAGCAGGTCGTCAACTCGAGTGGCCGGCGGGTCACACACCGTGTAAACATAATAGTACGGAGGGAGTGTCTCGGCCTGGGTAGCTTGTTGGCCTTGTATGGCGACAATACAGGGCCTTAGAATGGGGCTACGGTGAACTTTAGAGTGGAGGTACCCTAGGTTCTAGAGTGCAAATACCGTATATTGTATACGAATAAGGTATCGTAGGCCCTAGTGATGTCTAAGGTATCGGCTGGTGGGGACACTTTAGGTAACACATGAAAAATTATAAGCAAAACTAGGAAGTGGTGGGTAATAATTTCTTTCATCTAAGTGATGTTTTCGCGCCTTCAACAACCACCATTCTTAACCCTCACTAAGCATGCGTATCGTTGCAATTATTAATAAAAGTCGACAGTGCAAGAGGCATGTAAATTTCAGAGAATATATTTTAATAAGATGTTAATCCTAGAAACAAATAGCCCTGGCTTATCAAGAGCAGCGTACATCCACACGTTATGGATGCTGGTCATTAACGGGTTAATAACAACATAAAAAACCGGGTTACATGGATTTGGCCGCTTTATTGCACGGATGTCATGAACATGGGCAAGTTGTGGTACGAATAAATTAATATCACAGGTGGTGCCACCGCAGGCGATAACAAAGGGCTTCTAATATATGCAACATTCTTTATGGAAAGCGCGATGATGCGTCAAACAATATAATGTAACATAACAATGAACACCTCGCATATGTACTAATAACGTTCAGAAAACACTATCAAACTGTAGAAATGGGGCAGAATGAACAATGCAATAATACCAAAGACTCAAGCCTCTTTTGAAGCGATCGTTTGCACACATGAGCAAATTACTAACAAAAATACGCCGATGAATGAAATATCATAAATATGAAAGCTACAAACATCCAAGCATCAAAAGTGCTTATCATGTTTGTCTGGCAATAACACAAATCAATAAGAATTTGTTTTTACTGCTAATAATCTCACAGTATGAATAATCGCTGTCAGTGTCACTGGAGTAGTCCAATTATCAACACATTGGACGACTGAGGTATATATATGTCTAACTGCGTGGTCTCTGGGCACACGTACAGCCGATAGCCAACATCTGCCAGCCAGCTTCCCACTTGTACTTATTGTTGGAGCAGATCTTGGTCCGTCTGATGACCGGAATATTGTAGTGGATAGGTTCACAGACGGCGCTGCTGTCGCCCCGACCGGCACATGTTCTACAGCTGCAGCGCGCCTCCACCAGGTCTCTTGGGTAGCGGGCCGGGTCGGTGTTTGTGACGCTTTGCCAGGGACACAGTGAACGCTTCTTGAGCGGACTGCCCAGCGTGCTGGTCGGAGGCACGGGCCCGGCGGGGTGGGGAGACAAATCCCCATGGTAACTTAGCCAGGTGGCGAGGAGTTCATCGTTGTGTGGATCCTGACAGTCGTTGCTTCCACTCGACCCAGAGACGGCCATCGTTGATATTGGGTTGGCCAGGATTGCCTGGAGACAAAAACACACATGAGAAGGGAACCGTTAATAGCAGACGAACAGAGAACCATAGGCATAGTACATATGTCTCTCACATATGGCCATCTGCCATATATCGCATTGAAGCAGGCCGACTTTCAAACATACGCAGGTTGTATGTTTAGAGAGAAATGGGCAACTATTTCACATATGTCATTAAATTTTTTATAGCTAAAAAAAACAAATCATTGAACACAATCCTAATGATCAAGTTCCCGCCCAAATAGATGCTTTAATCATACCATGAACTTATCATCACCCAAAGTATGCAATGTGCCCGTCATGCATGCCGTCTTAGTCAGGAGGTTCAAACCAATTCGTGGCAATACATCCGCAACATGTCAACCACATCATAGAACTTACCGGACTCATAAGCACAGCTGTCCAATATGCAAGCATTGTCAGTTCAAACGCGTTTCTCATGTTGAAATGTTGCATTGAACAGGGGGAACAAAATAGTGTGTCTTCTCGCTGGAGAGTTCCGTTCAAATGCGTCCGTTCATATGGCGACGAACCATTTATCTTCTACAATCCTTGGGTTCCTCCACTTCAAAGTATTTTTAATTTTAGAAAATTTCCATAAGACAACCGGTCAAATCCATGTTATAATTTCTCCTCAAGTTCTTGAATTGTGATTGGCCACATCCCCTGACGCTTGATATACCCATTGGTTCTTTTGCTGAATGTGCGCTATGTAGGCTTGTCGCTGCGAGGAAGTGGAAGCCAGTACCCGTAGATATAGATAAAAACACGGATCAGAGTGTATGATATGTAGAGGACGGGTGTTTTTGGCTCATGAAAAAGACCCTGGCCACACGGATCGGAGTCGGCGGTGTGTGTGTAAAAGCGAGGCGTTACATGGAGGAAGTAGTTGTTGACTTGCAGAAAGTTGACTTGAATAGGCCAACAACAAGAACATGATTGAAATATCACCGCAGGTGAAATGTTAGTGTAGGTGATGAACCGATCAACTACTTTCATACTAAACATTATCTGTAATCCTTCGTACAATGCATGAAAAACGACCTTGTTGCTATATGCGTCTGGACCTAGGCTAGACCACTCCGCCAACCAGACGCGACAAGATGTACCCACAAAGTCACTCAAGCTGAACATCGGGATATAAATAGCCGAGCTCCAATGGCGGCCCCCACTCACTTCCCTGGTTATTGCCGCCAAACTGCGGCCTAAAAATAGCCATGGTTTTAGGCACGTGGCTGCAGGGTTGAGACACCTAATGGAAAAGCGTACTGGGAAGAAGAACTCTTTGGTACTATTGTGAATCCCTCTGAAGGACAAACACTTTATATTTATCCTTAGATATTTACATCACCATGTCGGGTTGGCGTGACCCCGGGGCCTAGTAGTCCGGCTATTGTCGGCGATCGGCTATTGTCTATTGTCGAGTGTGCTCTGATAGGTCAGCCCAAGCGGCCGGTGCATGGTTTTAATCGTACCTGGGCAAGTAACTTTGTTTGTGCGCTAGATAAACATTTACTACAGTTAGAATGTAATTAAATAATTATCTCCATTGTCCTCTTACCACTGATATTTCACAACTACATGACATGTAGTGACACAAAAACTACATGAATGCCGTCTGGGATGCTAGGCATTAGGTCCGCACGACTAAATGATAATGCTACGTTATTATCCCTACTGACTAATATCATCATTGTTCCTTTTGAATTGGACATGTGTAACACCTTTTTTGTATATATCCGAAATGCCTTGGTGACAGTGACGGGTTGACAGTCCGTCCTTTGGGCAGCCATTCACATTTACGCCAAAGATCCAGATACTCAGGGTCCGAATCCCTAATGCTGACGTAATGCGGGATTACGTGTCACAGCGTTGGTCACAAATACAGTCCTGGTGTCATATGTCACATGAAGACATATCGGTCATCGATACCAATGACACAGGTGCGACAGTCAGGTTCTGATCAGAAGACGCAATCCAGCGTGCAGCATATGTACCGTTAGTAGCTGCATAATGCAGCAATCATATAGCCATGTGGAACGCATGTTAATACAATGTCGGTGGAGGACACCCATAATGACAAGGGGGAAAAATCCCCAAACACCAATTTCACTGGCCATCACCTCTTACACTGATGTACTTCACGTGAATGCTATGGCCATACTTCCTTCACACCCAAACGTCTTTGTTGCAATCTGTATGCCTGTGTTAAATGGTTGCTTGCCTGAAACACTCCCCTGTCACTTCCTCGTCAAAAGAACCGGACATAACCTCATGCCCAGACCATCCAATCAATTACATCTATAAGGAGATGTTTTGGATGGTTAACTTTGAGACAGAATTAATTACAATTTGTTGGGCAAAAGACCATAGCGGACGGCATAAAAGGGCCGAGTATTTCTTACTGGAGGTACAATCGAAAAGAACACATCGGCGCCAAGTTACACTCCAGCCCAGCCCAACCAGATTAAAGATGTCTTTTGATACTGTATTTTGCGCATGCTTCGCCGCGGTATTCGTCATTTCGGTAAGTGAATGTTGTGATATTTAACATCCATTAGATCTGGACAGATTCGGTCAATAATATATTGATACATAATATTACGGCAAATTGTGCCGTAAATATCAGACCATATAGAATGTGGGTAGCTGGGACAAGTTTCATCTCGATTGTTTGTTTTCTTCGTGTCTATTAATTAGACAGAATAGACCCATTGTTCCATGATGTGAAACAATTTGATTGCCTTTCTAAGTCGTCAGTTAATAGAATGTTTTGATATAAGTCTAATGTATATGGACATCCTTTTGCTATCTGACGTAATTTTCTGCGCCCTGTGAGAACTCTGAGACGTTTAACCTTCAGGCAGTGATGGCCATCCCGCTTGAAACGATGGCCGTCTCCGGATCCAGTGGAAACGGAAACTGTCAGGATCCAAACAAGGATCAGCTCCATGCCGCCTGGCTGAGTCACCATGGTGATGTGTCTCCCCACCCCTCCTGGTATGTGATCCCCGGCTTCCAGCAGTCAATATCTGGATCTCTCACCAAGTCTAGTCAGGTATCCTCCATCTACGTCAGCGGTTCGCGCTCCGTCGACTGCTCCGTACCGCCGACCAACGCGCTGGGCAGCCCGCTCCAGGAGCGCTCGCTGTGTCCCTGGTACCACGTCATCAATCACGACCCGGCCCGCTACCCAAGCGACCTAGTGGAGGCGCGCTGCAGCTGTAGCACGTGTGCCGGCCTGAACGACAGCAGCGCCGTCTGTGAACCATTCCACTACAACATTCCGGTTTTAAGACGTACTAAGACCTGTTTCAACAATAAGTACGATTGGGAAGAAGGCTGGCAGAAAGTGGCTGTTGGTTGTACGTGTGCTCGCAAACCTGTTTAGATATGGCAAGGGAGTCTACAATATAATGCTAAGCTAAGCATCTGCAATGTTGACACTCAACAAGTGTTCCACGTTTGGTTTTTTGGGTTTTTTCCGACACTTGTCTCAGTGAAAATCTATGCTAGTCTATGCATTAATTTATATATTTATTCATTGTTTCATATATGTTATGAAAAATATTCACCCATATTATTATTATTAAATATTATTACTCACCATTACTTATGAATATGCAAATACGTTTTTATTTATAACTGTTCGGGTCCATAGTCATTGCCATGTATCCAAAGGAATATGCGTCTGTACTAGCCTCGATCTTATTCGATTAGTATTGTAATCACATATGTTGCCATTGTCATGTTCCAATGCGACTGTATATCTATAGTGCTTCATTATCATGAAGTTTTGCATTGTAACACATTTTTTTATTTATTGGTTGTGCTACATGAAATAAAAACTTGATATCCATCTTGCCAGAACTGACAATTATATATCGAACTGTATTAATTATAACGTTTAGTAAACTCAATTGTAGCAATCGTTTTCTTAATATATATGCAGAAAATAATCAAAGTCACAGTACCAGGCCCTCCAAATATTCCAGGGGTCGGCGCGATAGGTCACTCTGCTAGAGCGCTCGCATAGGGTGCTCTGGTCACATGAGAGCCTAACGGCGCCTGGATCGATGGTTTGAGCCTGCTGTGGCCATGTCTGTGTGGTCGCAGGATAAAGATCCCATGTCCTTCTTCGCAAACAGCAGGGGGTTATTGCCGGAGACATGGCTCCACTCTCCATTCCTTCTCCCATTGGCGCGATATGACCGAAAGTGGTTAAAGCGCCCTGAATAACCAACCAACCAAATATTCCATTTATGCCAGCATGACAGGTGGACTGGCTGGCTGCGCAGATAGCTGACCGGATCTGTCGCCAGCAATACATATATAGACATCAAGGAAACCACAAAGCGGGGAGATTTCCATTGGCCACTCATGCTTGACCCCTCCCCCGCCCCCGTTCGCACATTGCTGGGAACGCGCTTGAATATATGTCACTGACACGGCACCAGTGATTACTTTTTGCATCATTGTGCACAACTATGGAAATTCACGCATGACGTACGGGTGTCTTGCCGGTGGTGTGTGTGTCAATTGGTCCTATATATAACTCTATCTCCCCTGGCGACCGTGGTTATGAATGTGAGACCTATGAACACGTCTTTGACTCGGTGTACCGTTGGGGTTTCACAGGCCGAGATCCTGTTAAAACTCTGGGTGAAACAGCAGTGGGTCGCTGCTATTTATAACGTTTACGTCAAAGTCGAAGGCCATTTCCTGCTAGCCGTGAAACAGGTGCGCCTTGTGTGTTCTCATCAAACAGCCAAACACCGATTGTATAGTTCCTCCTGCACGCACCGATGCTTCTACGTCATCCGCCAAACGGCCAATTACATTTCAGATATCAAACTAATGGAGCGACCGATGGTTGCTGAGAACTTCGTCGCTTCATCGACACGAAATAGCCTCTCCGTGTGAGCATTCATAAGACGCTCCTCGTTGACTACCGATATGCCAGTTGCGTCATGTGTCATAAATAATGGAGGGCTACAGCCAAATGGTCACGCATGTCTTCCTTATGGCTTATATCACGAAAAATCTTGTGTCGCAGAAATACATTTCCATGAAGGTATCGAACCAGTCCTCAGTTACTGTTTATAGACAGGGCTGAAGGCTAAAAATACTAAAAGAAACAGGCTAAAATAGTAAAATAGTCAGCTTTCCCTTCAGTGGCTTCATTTTTTTGAGAGCCTGCCTGATTCAAATACTCGGCTCTTTTCTGAGGGGGATCTACTATGTTGTCCTCTCTCGGTTATAGCAATACAAAAAAAAATCATATACAACTCCAATACAGTAGTAATAGTAGATTTTAATTCATTGGCCTCTATAGCGAAAGTTGCTAAGCAGAACTTCATTGTCGCTTTGATTGACACCCCAACGGCTATTTTTTTCTTTTCCGACAAGCATCAAGTAGAAGTTCCTTGCGGAATGATGTCATTGCATATAAATACCATGCTACAAAATGAGAAATGTTACTCCTTGATGAAGCGAATATATTCCTGGGATGACGTTCCAGTCCGTTAATGTGAAAAGTGACATCGGACCAAGTTTGTACTTGGTGTAAGAGACAAAACAAAAGGCAATATGAAGGACACGTGTTGAATAAGAAACTCACCGAGCGCGGAGTTTACTATGTTCAAAACAATGAACGGAGAATAATAGATTAAATATTATCTGCCCTTCACAAACAAAGCTCAGCTTATTATCCTTGCTATATATAATATGTTAATCTAAAGATACAGTCCGCAGTTGTCGTCAACTCCCTCCACTTGCTACCTGAAGCAGCATAATGGCCTCGGAGAAATTCGCGATTATTAAGAAAGTACAACAATAAAAAAACAATTTTACCCTATGAAAATATGATATTTATTCATGAACAAATAAGTAACTGTATGCTCTGATCTGTATTGGTTGTAAAAATCCATAACTTATAGTTATATCAAATAACACGCATACTTGTTTTTCGTCATTACCATTAGCTTATTTAGCGAAAAAGATATGTTACATTATCTTACATCTCAAGTCCAGTATTTGAGCAGTGACGGTTTAAGTATCACATATGTCTGCCTATTTATGAAGCTGACTTGAATAAATATACAATAAATCAACCGAAAAAATACATTTTGTGACATAGACAGAAAGGCTAATATGCTAAGTACATATCATTACATAGTGATATAAATTTAAGTACATTAGGAACGCAATGATTGTAATACTGTTTCTATTGATACAGTCAATTATGTGGCATTAAGTTAATTCTTATATAAATAACATAATATTACTTAAATGCTTCGGACGCCGAAAAACCCTGAGTGTACGGCTACGGCTCAAAAACTTCAGATGAGTAAACAAAAACACAGATGCCACCATGTTGAATAAACAAGTTACTTAATAAATGTCACGGATTATACACTAGCATATTTCTATCAATTTCATCAGCGTACTTTCCTTGAACAGTCGGAATGACCTATGTCTTCAGCTACTTGATGGCAAGCGCGCGCATGTGCAACCGCCTGCAAGTTTCTGCCAGCCTCGCTTCCAGTCCACAGTGCCATCGGTGCATGTGGTCAATTTCCTCATCACAGGAACGTTGTAGTGAATGGGTTCACAGACTGCGCTGCTGTCGCCCAGGCCGGCACATGTGCTACAGCTGCAGCGCGCCTCCACCAGGTCGCTTGGGTAGCGGGCCGGGTCGTGGTTGATGACGTGGTACCAGGGACACAGCGAGCGCTCCTGGAGAGGGCTGCCCAGCGCGTTGGTCGGCGGCACGGAGCAGTCGACGGAGCGAGAACCGCTGACGTACGTAGTTGAGACCTGACTGGATTCGTCCAATGCGGCCGAGATGCCCTGCTGCATTTCGGGAATAAGGTACCAGGAATGGTGCTGGTCCAATTGGCGGTGGTGATCGAGCCACGCCTCGTGGAGAGATGTGGGATCCGGGTCACTGCATGACGTCACTGGCACACCAAGCACCATCTGGTAGAGAGACAGATATATAAAGAAATGGAGACCAAGACGGCACGGGTAAGAGACAGTGGGAGAAAGACTAAGAGTGACGAAAATAGCTGCAAAAGACAATGTGTGGACTTTACAGTAAATGATAGATATCGTAACTAGAGGTTTTAGAGGTAAGGGACAGCATATACATAACGGTGGGAATTCAATGCGCTTTTGTCCGGCTTTTATCGACGTTATTAGTGGCGCTCGCCAAGGTCATCCATTGTCTCTAAAAATTTAACGATATTTATCGTTTACAAAAGGTCAAATTATATCACAAATGGACAAACAAAAACCTCGGGGAATACTTCATATACCAATTATATATAATTCCCAGGTTCATTCCCGTGATAAAAAAGGGTAACCAAAGTGTTTATGCTAAACAAACAGCGCAACATAATTTTACAACTAAGTGTTTAAGACACAACCGGATTAAATCAGAATTGAGCTCTACTCTCGCAAAAGCTAACACACTCAGCTTGCAAGATTATGCGAAATATAGGATTGATGATTATTTACTTCATTGCAATGTTGTAAACTGTCATGTTTTCACACTACATAATTTTCTGAATTGTTTTTATATTTATACAATTTTTTATTATATTCTTCACACAAAAATAAGTTTTCATTCTTTTTTTTTGTCTTTCTATAGTGTAATGTTTTCGTAAACTCGAACTAACCAGATCTATTAATGGAATTTTATACGTGTCTTTGTATAAATCAAAAATACTACTTTCTTGTTCGCTTAGTATATTTTTTTTGTGTTTTGCTTTCTTTTCATTTCAAATATAACTTTTGTGACTAAGGTGCATCCTTGGTTAATTGTTCGGAAAGTATCACATGCTTAAACATTTAATACATCAGTTGAATACTTATCATACGTCTTTGGCCGGTGGAAGGTGTTGGGGAGCTAAATTACATGAAGAAAGAGGATCAGTATTGTTAAGTTAAACAGTTCATAGTAAATAATGCAATGTGGGAGAATCGTATCCGCACCTATTATCGGGAATGATAATTCAATGATAACTCACCTTGGACACCAGAAGAATAAAGCAGAGGACATTTTGCACGACTGTCATGATGATTTTGGGAGTAGTTTCAGATCAGTGATATTCGGTGTACGTCAGTGGTGATCGAAGATGTGCTGCAATAGGATACATGTGGCCATATTTATACTCTGAACCTACAGTTGGGGAGACTTGAAAAACTATCCGAAGAATTGCATTTAGTTATATATAACTGTGAAAATTACGGTGCTGGGTTTATTGATCATGTTCGTTTGCATGTGTTAAGATATGCTTGACATCTTGAAGTGGGCACTTGAGTTAAGTAAACACTGTGGTCAGGGGTTGCCAGTTGAATGGGTTTGGGGATCAGAGTTTTCTATCAGACAATTTGGTGACGTATTCAGGGAACCTATACTCCAACCCGGAAATCTGCCGCTTTATCATAAGACGATGCCACTGTCGGTTGCTTCGACCCTTGTCGCCCGTGGGAACGTTATATACATGTGCAGGCGGTGTCAAGCCAAATCTATGTGCAATATGACAGGCCGGGGAATAATGGTTTACTTTACTTCCCCAGCATGAGCCTAAAATTACCCAACAGTTCGCTATGAATGGCATGTCAAACGTCAAACCATTGAAATCCCGCAATGGTGCGAAGTACATTGTAACTCGAACACAACCAAAAACGAGTCGTTTAATTTCGTGTACTTCCTTGTTGCTTATAACAATAATCCAAATCGATAATAAGACAAAGCCACACGACTTTGTGCCAATGAATATTTATAGCCAGACCCAAACGCGGGAAAATAACCCAAGCACATTAACATTAAACAATGATCTTATAGCTTTGATTTTAATGACATTACGATGATGACTTTTACAGCAAGAACCGTTCGGACAGGCCTTATGGTAACTTGAAGGACAGTGAATCTAGGAAGGCAAAGTGGGGCTGAACATCTAATAAAATAATGTCTGATCTTGGAAACCAAATTGTGACTGGACATCTAATAAAGTCGGGGATGTTATTGTTGCAAAGAAAGTGTGACTGGACATCTAATGAGGTCAGGTCTGTGATCTAAGAATGACTAGACATCTAATAAGATTATGGATATGATCTAGAAAGGCAAAGTACGACTGCACATCTGGTGAAATCAAGGGATGCTATCTAGGAAGGAAAAGCATGGCTGCATATCTAATGAAATCAGGGATGTGATCTAAGAGAATAAAGTATAGCTGGACATCTAATGAAATCAGGGATGGTATCTAAGAAGGTGAAGTACGGCTGCACATCTAATGAAATCAGGGATGTTATCTAGGAAGGCAAAGTATGGCTGCATATCTAATGATATCCGCTTAGACCTAGAAAGCTATGGCACATCTTGGACGATCCAGCGTGATTGAGTATCGCCGCATGCCCTGTTAAGCATATTGAAAAGACCATTCACCGTTCAGGTAGCGTGTGTGTGCGGTGGGCGGGGAGGGGGTAGGGGTGGGGGGGGGGGACTAGTGCGGCATGGAGACAGGGTCAAAGTCGAAGCGTGGAACGGTATGTATTGACCATTATATTATAGGACGCTTTTAAACATCCAGCAATAGTCAGAGGCGATCATTTGACGTTTCGTGATGGAAATGTAGGTTCCCCTTTGACGATCTGGTGCGCTGCACGCATGAGACTGGCAGTATTTCTTTGGATTTGTAAATCTGTTACAAATCATCGCAGCTTAACACGCTTTCAGATATTATTAATTCAACACACCGAACACCTACTGGTTACGTTCTTTCTCATAAATACTAATTACGGCTTTGATTATTCAGGGTTTGCATAGATTTCGTAACTAAGCCAGGCCACATCTACCGAATTATGCGTCACAGAATTTGCACAACCGATCGGATTGCTTCAACATATACTCTTTTGTTGGTATACTATGCTAATTTTGCCAGTTAAATTACACAGAAGCTGGCTGTTAATGCTTTCTAATGCTAATCAAATGCTCAGGGGGACAGATAAAGTCAACCAACCTATACTTAGAGTGGAAGCCGCATGATTTTTGCAGGTATTTTATTGCAGACACCTGAGAAGTGGGTAAAGCAATGGGTAAAACCTCACTTCCTGGCCTGATTCACCCATGGTTATAGTCCGGTCAAGGGGTACTCCTCCCCACCCCGCCCCTCAACACCAGGAAGTACAACTCTACAGATCTCTGTGACAATGGCAAAGCCGGGAAAGGACGAAAATGGCGTAGTGGGGTTGGCCCCATCTCCCATACTGTTGCTTGGCCAATGAACTTTTTTATTGGTCGCACCTGGTTCGAACGTCAAGCCCCTTGGTGGCCGACCAAGTAACAACGGCCCTTTTCGTTGGCGAGTGAGGCCCGGAGGTCGACATATTAGCAAAAGTAGAGGTTGATACAGGTTGTTTAATCGTTTAAAACGGATCAACTCTTTGTAGAGACTGGGGCGATTAAAACCAGTAAAACGTGTTACTGTAGATTGTCTACTGTAGCACTTTTGTTGTCGACATGTTGCGTGGAATCCAAACAAACCAGTTATTGAGTAGTGCTTACTTAACCAGCATGTAGGCCCACTTAAACCCTCCCCTCAGTTGGGCAGCGATGCTTAACGGTAATCCAAGGTTCCGAACATAGATACTTATAAAACATCAGCCTATGCATAGACTATGCAGCCATATGGTGAAGCTTGCCCACTGAGTGAAACGGAGAGAGTGTTTGTGTGCGAAGACATAATGTGGCTCGGAACTGGCCAGCGCTCACCAATTCGATCAAAATGGTCGTACAGTGGTAAACTTTGACATCGAATCCCGCTTAAAAGGTTCTCAAAGCACGGATTATGTATACGTTTTATTAAGAAACGCCCTGACACATGAGAGTGTAAGTATTGTCATGTTTTCTGAAATATAACAATCATACAATTGTTCGATTCTGATCGTGCCATTACTTTATTTTGATTAACGATTGCGACCAAATTAAATTTCAAATTCCCCACTTTGAACTAATGCCTGGTACATAAGACCCAACCTCATGTCTTTAATATAAATAAAGTTATTAGCTTTATTATTTATATCAAATATTAAATCAATAATCATTGAGTTATTGCATAAGAAAAATGAAGAACTGAGAGGCATTTTGTGCTGAAGCGTGTGTTGGTGAGTGTGCTACTGTAGTGGATGGGTTTACGGACTGCGCTGCTGTTGCCCAGGCCGGCACACGTGCTACAGCTGCAGCGCGCCTCCACCAGGTCGCTTGGGTAGCGGGCCGGGTCGTGGTTGATGACGTGGTACCAGGGACACAGCGAGCGCTCCTGGAGCGGGCTGCCCAGCGCGTTGGTCGGCGGCACAGAGCAGTCGACGGACCGTTCACCGCTGAGATATATGTAGCTGAGACCTGACTGGATTCGTTCAATGCGGCCGAGATTCCCTGTTGCATTTCGGGAAGGAAGTACCAGGAATGGTGCTGGTCCAATTGGCGGTGGTGATCGAGTCACGTCTCGGGCAGAGATGTAGGATCCGGGTCACTGCATGACGTCATGGGCAGACCAATCACCACCTGGCAGAGAAGCAAGTATTCATTAGAGAGCTGGAGACTGACAGAAAGATAGAGAGAAACTAAGAGCAAGACAGAAAGAGAGAGAGAACGAGAGAGAGCGACAGGCTGAGACCGAGAGCGATATACAACGAGACAGATGGAGAGAGATAAATGTGCCGAGGATAATGACTTGAGTTACGCCTGTATACCCGCACGAATATTTTAAAGATGAAGAGTGCTAGCTTGGCACAAAAACAACCACCATCCATAAATTACTTGACCGATGATTGTGCAGAGTTGAGCACATGATGACATGAGTGCTTTGCGGTGAAGTCTCTTCTATTATATTAATGTTCTGTGTGACGAATAAAACAGCCGCTTGCGTGGAGGTAGACGCATTGAAGCTGAATATAACACAGACATAATAATAAGAGTGGTCCAGTTTGTCTTGTGAAACATCAGCAAAGGCAATATCTAAAATCCGAAATGTTCATTAGAAAGGCGGCACATTTTAATCTCAAGCAGACAAATTCAATGGCCCGCGAGCTGTTGTTTACCCAATGTATTAAAATCAGTCCAAAATGGTCGTCAATGCAGTAACTATTCTTTACCCCAAATGGGCACTGAAGCGTATGATGTTCCTGGTACAGACATGACGCAAAGCAGAATACATTGTCTGTCTGTTACAGGCAAAGACCAAACTAAAACTTAAAACTATTGAATGGGGCATTGCAAACTAGCTTGCACAGATAAATATTAGGCAGTAACAGAAGTTACAATCACAGGGTGTCAGTTAGAATCGCCTTTGTTTGCAATCTCCGCTGAACTGCAGCAACAACCTTGGCATCTGCAGCGGATCCAGAAGTTTGAAATGGGGGGGGGGGGCTCTCCAGAAAAGAAAGGCGAGGATGCAATTCGATGGGAAAATTTTACGGGAAAACTAGCCACCGGACCATGTTCATGCCAACAATAGAACTCACTTAAAAAGATTTACACGTCCTGAAAGGGAGGGTGAAACAGGTAGACTCGCCCCCCCCACCCCCCCCCCCCCCCCCCTGCTCCCGCACCAACCACCACGACCCCTCTCCTGCTGGATCCACCGCTGATGTGAAGTCCTACTTGGCATATTTATGTGTCTTAGTCTCACCTCTAGACCTATCCCTAAACAAGATATGAGCTCAGGTTGGATACAGTTTTTTTTGTGCTACTTCGTGTTCGTTTATCGTGTTCGTCATGCAACATGAAATTCCCTGTTGCATGATCAAATTCTATGGAATATTTTTCCAGACTGTAAAATTAATTAATGAAGGAAATACAATTCGTAGTGCTAGGTAACTTTCTACTTTCCTACTTTCATTTATGACATAAGCACAAGAGGGCATTCAACAAAATGTCACAAGCGGCTCTGCCACTGTACACTATACACTGATATATGAAACGCAATAGTCCAGACTAGCGTTCCATTTCCGGCTTAGGTCTTTTGGGGACCAACACAAAAAAAACGGGGGCTCTTAGGACTTGTGAGTGCGCATCACGTTGGTTTCTTGCTACAGGTGCCTGTGGCGCGGCGTGGCGCACTCATTGTAGTCAACGTTTGAGTGTTGGGAACCGACTGGCTGCGCGGCTTGTGCGTGAAGAATCGAGTGGGTGTGAAACCATTTTTTGTTTGCTCTGGTCCAGGCATTTCAAACTAAAAAAATCATAATATATTTAAAGATAAGACATTTCTCTCTCTATATTGTATGTGGTCCGTTCGAAAAGACTGTTGGAAGCGTTGTATTTTGATGCAACTCATCGATGTTTACATGTGTGCGACAAACGGAGCACCATTGTCCTCGCCTGCTCAGTCCATATAAGGAGTGTTTTACTTAACCATAGATACCGATCGCAGACATACGAGTCGTGATGATTATTACGTCATACGACATGGAAAACCCTGGGGCAGCACATTAGTTCGCCTGGCACTGACAGTCACTCATGAGACAACCACATTCTGGTTTATCAACTGTCTACCCACTCATATATTACATAAACTTACTCTGGTGGTTATAATTCTGAAATGTGCATTAAACTCGGTGGTTATTATGACGGAACATCTTCGATTTTTTCGGCACCTATTAGTTAGTTGGTTTGTTTGTGTGTGTGTGTGTGTGCTGGCTATGTAGGTCGCAAAACGCAACATTTTCATTTTCAAGCCGAGGTGATAAGATGATGTAGCGCCTGAATGGTGTTGGGGTGGGGGTGGGTGGTTTGCGCAGGGCAAGGACGATGACATCGTATCCATGACCCACCCGTTTGCAAGTTGTGTGTATCATCTCACCCTACGGATGACGCAATCTCGGTTGTGCATTCAAGGGCAGCCTTAGCCGTACATAACGAGTGAAGGCAAACAACCGGAAGGTAGGGGCAGCACGTACAGGCCGTTGATGCTAGGCATTGATGTAAAGTGAAATTCATTAATACCGTTCACACTTGGTTTGCCGATATCTTCGTTAAAATTTGAGTGAGGGGCTCAAAAATTTACAGTGAAGGCACCCACCACGTGATCAACAACCAAGGTCTTTGCGCAGCACCCCCCGCCCCCCGCTCCCATCACCCCCTCTCTCCGTCGCTTTACGGTGTCTGTTCTATAAATCGATCCCCATTACCTAGTCGTATATGGCGCACAAAAAGGCGACTACAGCCCTAGGGCTCTATACCTACGACTAATTAAGCTGGTGGTGTTTATACAAAAAAAACTTTGCATAAGCTTTGACTGTCAAAGGATACGATTTTAAGAAGGAAGTGTAAGCATTTAATCCGAGAAAACTGCAAATGGAAATGCCAACCATCCAATGTAAGTGATTTTCTCTGCCCTGTGCGTTTGCGAGTTTATAGTCACATCATTTTTGAAAGCTTGCGGAATAAAAATAACATAAATCCAGTCTGCCCCTAATCAACTAAACCTTCAAAAGTTGTTCTTTTCGCGGTTTCTGACACGAGACCGCAGTGTTGATTTTGCCCGTCAGATGCCGCCAGGGGTAACTTGAATTTCCCAGTGACGCAATATTGCGCTTAAGGAAGGAGGAACATTTCATCATATCAACTAACCAACCAACTAACATAGATCTTAACTGATGAGGAAGTCCTGGGCCACGGTTATTGTAGGACTTCCTGTCTCTGTATAATTGGCATAAGCCTGTTGAATTGTCAACGCTATGCATTCATCTTGTTACTGACAGAAGTTAAAAACTTCTGTCAGTATAGTACTATGTTCGGTTTGTAAATTAGTTTGTCTGTTTGTTTGTTGTCAGCGCATTGTAGGGCGCACGGTTACACGTAGGAATGTTATATTGCACCTACAGACAGATATGGAAAATTGTGAGCATAAGTTCGTTGATGGTGTATGTAGGTCAAAGGTCAAGGTCACAGGATTTTTTTGAAATTTGACCAATGGTGAAAGATAGGGATTTTCAGCGCTAGCAGGAGCTCCGACGGGTGACCTATGCCAGCCATCGTTCTTTGCTTGCAGTTGTGGATGTATCGTACTGAGATGCGCCAGCAACGGTAAACACGGTGACATAACCTGATAACTTTTTGGTATATAGTCGAACGCGTTTAACATGGGACCGTATGGAGATAATCAAACTTCCTTCAATATGACGTACTTCCGTTTGAGCGATCTTACTTTGCTTCACCACGGTGCGAGATGGGGACGAGTACAAGAGACTCAGAGTAGGCTGACCGCAAACGCGTGTCTCAGTTTCGTTTCCATGGCAACCGAACACTTTCCCAATGATAAAGTATACAAATTCCCTCTAATTTAGAAAATTCGTCAAAAATCGGAAAAACTAACTAGACATTCGATCTTTGCGTATAATGGTAGGGAAGATATATCTCCAGATTACTATTGTCAGTAAAGCATTATTATCCTTTACATCTTATCTGCAGAGTACTTTTCTTCGTCTGCTCGTTTTTCATTTATCCGCAATGATGAAGAATAGCAGATTTCGGTAATTAGGTGAAGCTATATCCGCCGTTCTAATCTGCGTTTTGGATTGAGGGCACCAATGTTTGTGTTTAGATATTTGGACATTTCCGTGCGTCACGCTATGACGTCACCATGACGTGATGACGTTATAATTGTATAACCTCTATTACTCGACTATTATTCATCATAGCGACTTCCAGTTGATTTGACGCTGTACCTTATATCAAGGGACGACTGCTACGATGCGTAACTTTTTTGCGGTGCCGAAACTTGTGCGTCAAAACTGACGTGCACCTCGCGTTAAACGACGTATTGAACTTGAAAGGGCCATAACTCGGTTAATATTTGAGCTAGGGAGCTAGGTAAATGGCGATAGAATTGCTCTAGGACGCTTAGTTTGGCCGCTAGAGCGCTCGCAAGAGGTGCACCCACCTTTGCCGAAGCTCCCATTATGAGTCAACGGCGATATCGACCGGCACTGCCTCTGCTTTGCGATGGCCGCCGTTTGCTTAATAGCGACGCTAGAGAGACGGGACGGGTTTGAAAGGACGGGCAAACGTCGACTTTGGTCTAGTCTAGCACGCTTAGTTTTGACGCTGGAGGGCTCCGTAATTTAGCAATGATGAGTCCGAGAACAGGCATTAGGGCGGGACCAAGCACACGTAGAAAGTCGGGATTTGGCCGAATTCACTCAAAATGGCGCCCTCTATCTGGGAAAACAGCCCGCGTTGAACAGCAGCCGTTAGATTGTGCTATTCCAGCATCCGTATCGTAGAGGTCCAATTTGGGCCAAATTGCGCTTTCAGCGAGCCCAATACGGCGTTCAGTAGGCAGTGTGGGCTAGAACGCCTTCGGATATCGGCATTATTGAGCCCAAATTGGCCATTGAAGGCCATGTTTAACCCAATATGCCCACTGAAGGCATCATGTAGCCAGCATGAGGCAAAATCAGCTTATAGTATATGTGTTTCTGCATGTCATCGCCTGTACCATAGTTTCGGCGCATAAATGGTGAAATGAAGATGAAGTCACTTCTGTCAGTACCTCAGCCTACGGCTGTCTTGTTATCTTAGTTAGCGGGTCATCAGTGACTTGGCGCAGGGCTAGTTGAGGCGACTCGGGCGCCATGTGTAATCACGTGGGCAGCAAAGTATTTGTGTTTTTCATGCCCGCGTGGATAAGAAGTCCCGCAGGAACCCCCAATGGCAATGCGAAGAATGTTATGCGAGATCCATATTCTACATATGTATGGGTATGTACGGATTATGATGACGGTTTGAACCCAGGGCTGTACTGTTCATCAGCATATAGTTATGAGGAAAGGGAGAAGGAGGTTGGGCAGAGGGCGACGTATGCGACAGTATTTCTCGTGGTTTTAAATCCAGGTGCCATCATCTGGGGTAAGTTTCACCCAATTCTATTTCATTGTCCCGGTTGGTTTTCCTGGCCCTAATTTTAGCGTGCATGTGCACAAAAGTGGTTTGAAGCAATATTTTTGTTTTATTTCATTTCTTACGCAACGTAATATCCTCGCTGGGTATAGCCAATACGAGAGACAAAACTGTTTACAGACACCCGGTAAAGAACGCTTCCGCCATCCGTTCACAGTGTAATAACCCCTCGACGTTCTGTTTGTCGCGGAGTATCCCACAAAAACAGCGGCCGGCTAGATAGCTCAGTGGGTTATCCCAGTAAGTGCTCTGGGCACCTGAGAGCCTGCACGGATCGGTGGTTCGAGTTCCGCTGTGGCCATGTCTGTGTGGTCGTACGACAAAGTTCCCATGCCCTTCTTCGCAAAGAGTAGGGGGTTACCCCCGGGGACATGGCTCCCCCCTCCCTTCCTTCTCCCATTGACGCGATGTGACCAAAAACGGTTAAAGCGTCCTGAACATAACTAACCAACCCACAAAAACAGACCCTGGCCGTAGTCTACTCGTGTGTACTATGGCTGTGTGTAACAGGACGTGTTCGTTTGCAGCGACACCAGCAATGTATACAGCAAACGGGCCGCCCGCAGGTAGCCAACCAATCAGAGCGCGCTACCTATAACCACGGTGGGTGTGGTGCCCTTGCGCTCCAGCCGACGGCCCAAGTCAAAGTCTCTTCGGCCACGCAAGAGGGGCCCGGTGGGGGAATTTTTCCACCGTTTCTAATTAAATGTTCCCCTGCTGGCCTCACCGGTCTAAAAAAAAGGCGTTATAACTGGCATATTTTGTTCATTGTTGGACAAGTTTACCAGAACCCAGGGTTCGTAGCTATGATCTGCGGCTTACCTTGCTTACCAACTAAGCTATAGAGTGAATAAATATGTCCACGTTAGTGCGCACGTGGTCGTGTCGTGTCGTACATGTATGCTTTAGCATGGGGTAAGAACAAAGAATATCAGGCAATTTCTGACATATCTGTTTGCATTTCTCCACCTAAGCCCTGTGGCTTCTCACACATACGTAAGTTTGTAGCAACTCACTGACAAATAAGGAGCGACAAATTCACGACGTTCCATGTGCGAGCCCCTTACGGAGCCTCTGTTCCAAACGTATAGCCACTGAGCTATATATAGATTTCTACGCGAGGTTCCCGTACGAGAATGCGATTCATGAGAAAAACTGCAAGACGTCACGACGACCAGGTAACAGCCAACCAGGACGCGATGAGAATCCCCAAGAAATACAGTATATCATCCAATCAGAAAATCGCTAAGCAAGTCGCATGGATACGTATGTACTTCCCAGTGCTTCCGTGTGGTTACCAATCGGGCAAAAGTAAAGATGCAATGAGGAAGGCCTACCTATAGGGGGGCAGCAGAGAAGCGGTATTTTCCACTCTGTGTCCCGATTTGTCTTTTATGCATACATGCCTCATGATTGCGGTTATAGCTACGTTGTTTCCCGCCCGTATAAAAGCAGACACAGACATGGCAACACCACAAACTTTTCCACCTCGACTTGTGCGGGACTATCCTCACTCCCCGGCACCGAAAGAATCATTTGGAGAAATAATACGGTGGTCTAGAAGGCAGTCACACATATACAAGAAGCCAACTTTGATTCCGAAAGAATTGCTTTACCGCTGGGCTGATATCGATAAAAAAACTTTTGATCGACAGCTATTTGGACACGAAACATCAAACAAGAAATATCCTCACTGTGCTTATCCCGGTCTGGTTAATCCGAAGGAGGCAAGACATTGCCAGACAAACTGCAACACAGATACCATCACACAGATACATCAGCCAAGTACCTAAGCTTGCCACAGCGGAGGTTAAACCCCACGACCAAGAGTCCTACTTCACGTTTATTCAGGTTGCCACTAGCAACCCACTTAACCTACAGGATGGCGTTTGCAACTTACCACAAACTCAAGGCATTTGTCATCATCCAGGTAAGACCTTGTTGACCCATTGTATGTATCAACCGTCCTCGAATCTTATATGAGCAAATTGTAACTATCTTGTATACTTGCTTTTATTTAGTTACCTAGTTCAGCTAAATGGGTGTTGTAGACTCCGTCACCTAGCGTGTGCTGTGTTATTGAAATCGTAAAAATCTAGAAATTGTAATCTTTTCGCATCGTGGCGCTGCGCAAGCTCCGCTCACACTTCACGAAAGCAGGGAGTAAATATGCGCTCCTATTTTTTTTCCTCAAAGTAGGTCAAAATAACTTCATCGTAAGCTTCATTGACAAATGATAGTATTGATTAAAGCCATGGACATTTTTACTGGCGTTATTCGTGAAAAGCTACTTCCATAATGGAGCTGATTATCAACATCTACGTGTTTTTTTCCTTGCAGTCTTTACTCGTGAGCTCGGTGTATGGAGCCGTGCTCCCCGAGTCGAAAGGGGGGTCGAAGATTGAAAGCAAGCCGAGCGACAACGATATTAGGGACACCGACTGCAGCGAGGACCCTCACCACACAGACCTGCACGCCAACTGGGTCTCCCATCACGACGATCAGGACATGCATTCCTCATGGTACATGCTGCCAATCCTGCGCCGTGACATCGCCGAAGCTCTCGACAGTGAGGGTCGCACGGTCTCTATCCACGTCAGCGGTGACCGTTCCGTCGACTGCTCCGTGAGGCCGACCAACGCGCTGGGCAGCCCGCTAGCGGAGCGCTCACTGTGTCCCTGGTACCACGTCATCAACCACGACCCGGCCCGCTACCCAAGCGACCTGGTGGAGGCGCGCTGCAGCTGCAGCAATTGTGCCGGCCTGGACGACAGCAGTGCCGTCTGTGAACCCATCCACTACAACGTCCTGGTCCTAAGACGGACGGACGCCTGCGCCAACGGCAAAAAGAAGTGGGAACGAGGCTGGCAGAAACTGGCTGTCGGCTGCTCATGCGCGCGTAGACCCAACGTCTGATAGGTTTGAACACATCATTTGCACAGAAATCGAAGTCACCAGAAGATGTATTTTCTGAAAGGTTATCCTGCCATTCAAGTATTCAAGTATATTGGTCTAATTTATGGTCTAAGAGGGTTTACGAAGTGTCTAATACTTCAATTCTCATGTATGTATGTGCGATGCGTAGTCAACAATGCAATTTGACTGTGTGGTCTTTGTGTTAATTAATTTATAATTGTGATTGCGACAACCTCTGTATCATAGGTTGTTTAATTTATTGTGATATTACCAGCGTATTGAAACATTCCAATGCCGATCGAAATAACTTTTGCCGTGTATCAGTCATATTGTTTACATTCCACGATCATGAAATGGTTGTTGCCTTAAGCAATGCAAGCCAACTTCTTGCTTGCCTGACGTTAATGAAGCAATGCGGAGATTTGCCATCTGATCCCACAAAATCTGGGACCTTGCCAGGTTCCATAAGTAAGCGATGTGGCAGACCATACCAAGTAGCTTTTACGTGTAATGTAGTGTAATGTAATGTAATGTAATGTAATGTAATGTAATGGGTGGTAGGGCGATGTCACCCTTTGAAAGGTTGACACGTATGATCATTTGCATTTCGCATGTCATGAATCATACGTTATGTTGAGTTTTCGGTATTTATCTTACGTACGTGTGGCTGAGTTTAAACGACGGTGCTATGATATCTATTTATATAGTCATGATATTTATACATCTATCGTAAATATGTGTTGTACATCTTGTTTTATTTTGTAATAAAAACATTAAAAGTTGAAAAGAAGTGTTGTTTGCTTATAAACTTCCAGGCTAATAACTATGGGAAAACGTTTAGATATTCTATGGAAACTGTGGTAAAACGCCTATACATACACTATATTAGCTGGCTGGTGGGTGTTGAATCCAATAATATACGCAACAGCTGGGTCATGGATCCACTACTATACGCCATAGCTGGGTGCTGTGTCAACTAATACTACGGCAAAGCTGGTTGCTTGATCCACTAATATACGCAGCCGCTAAGTATTGGATCCACCAATACACGCCCTATAGCTGGGTGCTGGATCCACCAATATACGCCATATGTGGGTGCTGGATCCACTAATACACGCCATAGCTGGGTAATGGATCCACTAATACACGCCATAGCTGGGTGCTGGATCAGCGAATATACAGCATACCTGGCTGTTGGATCCACTAATATACGGTATAGCTGGGTGCTGGATCAACTAATACACGCCATAGCTGGGTGCTGGATCCACTAATACACGCCATAGCTGGGTGCTTTATCCACTAATACACGCCATAACTGGGTACTGGATCCACTAATACACGCCATAGCTGGGTGCTGGATCCACTAATACACGCCATAACTGGGTACTGGATCCACTAATACACGCCATAGCTGGGTGCTGGATCAACTAATATACGGCATAGCTGGGTGCTGGATCCACTAATACACGCCATAGCTGGGTGCTGGATTCACTAATACACGCCATAGCTGGGTGCTTTATCCACTAATACACGCCATAACTGGGTACTGGATCCACTAATACACGCCATAGCTGGGTGCTGGATCAACTAATATACGGCATAGCTGGGTGCTGGATCCACTAATACACGCCATAGCTGGGTGCTGGATCCATCAATGCACGCCATATGTGGGTGCTAGATCTACTAATACACGCCATAGCTGGGTAATGGATCCACTAATACACGCCATAGCTGGGTGCTGGATCCACTAATACACGCCATAGCTAGGTACTGGATCCACTAATACACGCCATAGCTGGGTGCTGGATCAACTAATACACGCCATAACTGGGTGCTGGATCAACTAATACACGCCATAGCTGGGTGCTGGATCAACTAATACACGCCATAGCTGGGTGCTTTATCCACTAATACACGCCATAGCTAGGTACTGGATCCACTAATACACGCCATAGCTGGGTGCTGGATCAACGAATACACGCCATAGCTGGGTGTTGGGTCAACTAATACATGCCATAGACGGGTGCTGGATCTATTAATTCACGCCATAGCTGGGTTCTGGATCCACTAATACACGCCATAGCTGGGTGCTGGATCAACTAATACACGCCATAGCTGGGTGCTGGATCCACTAATACACGCCATAGCTGGGTTCTGGATCCACTAATACACGCCATAGCTGGGGGCTGGATCAACTGATACACGCCATAGCTGGGGGCTGGATCAACTAATACACGCCATAGCTGGGTGCTGGATCAACTAATACACGCCATAGCTGTGTGCTGGATCAACTAATACACGCCATAGCTGGGGGCTGGATCAACTAATACACGCCATAGCTGGGTGCTGGATCAACTAATACACGCCATAGCTGGGGGCTGGATCCACTAATACACGCCATAGCTGTGTGTTGGATCCACTAATACACGCCATAGCTGGGGCTGGATCAACTAATACACGCCATAGCTGGGGGCTGGATCAACTAATACACGCCATAGCTGTGTGCTGGATCCACTAATACACGCCATAGCTGGGTGCTGGATCCACTAATACACGCCATAGCTGGGTGCTGGATCAACTAATACACGCCATAGCTGGGGGCTGGATCAACTAATACACGCCATAGCTGGGTGCTGGATCCACTAATACACGCCATAGCTGTGTGCTGGATCAACTAATACACGCCATAGCTGGGTGCTGGATCAACTAATACACGCCATAGCTGGGTGCTGGATCAACTAATACACGCCATAGCTGGGGGCTGGATCAACTAATACACGCCATAGCTGGGTGCTGGATCCACTAATACACGCCATAGCTGTGTGCTGGATCAACTAATACACGCCATAGCTGGGTGCTGGATCAACTAATACACGCCATAGCTGGGTGCTGGATCCACTAATACACGCCATAGACGGGTGCTGGATCTATTAATACACGCCATAGCTGGGTGCTGGATCAACTAATACACGCCATAGCTGGGTGCTGGATCAACTAATACACGCCATAGCTGGGTGCTGGATCAACTAATACACGCCATAGCTGGGTGCTTTATCCACTAATACACGCCATAGCTAGGTACTGGATCCACTAATACACGCCATAGCTGGGTGCTGGATCAACGAATACACGCCATAGCTGGGTGTTGGGTCAACTAATACATGCCATAGACGGGTGCTGGATCTATTAATTCACGCCATAGCTGGGTTCTGGATCCACTAATACACGCCATAGCTGGGTGCTGGATCAACGAATACACGCCATAGCTGGGTGCTGGATCAACTAATACACGCCATAGCTGGGGGCTGGATCAAC
Organism: Arenicola marina; assembly: GCA_964019135.1. NCBI lineage: Eukaryota > Metazoa > Annelida > Polychaeta > Arenicolidae > Arenicola > Arenicola marina. The sequence goes on along the minus strand of OZ025264.1, from coordinate 30,934,194 downwards.
TAATACACGCCATAGCTGGGGGCTGGATCAACTAATACACGCCATAGCTGGGTGCTGGATCAACGAATACACGCCATAGCTGGGTGTTGGATCAACTAATACATGCCATAGACGGGTGCTGGATCTATTAATTCACGCCATAGCTGGGTTCTGGATCCACTAATACACGCCATAGCTGGGTGCTAGATCAACTAATACACGCCATAGCTTGGTGCTGGATCAACTAATACACGCCATTCCTGGGGGCTGGATCAACTAATACACGCCATAGCTGGGTGCTGGATCAACTAATACACGCCATAGCTGGGGGCTGGATCAACTAATACACGCCATAGCTGTGTGCTGGATCCACTAATACACGCCATAGCTGGGGGCTTGATCAACTAATACACGCCATAGCTGGGGGCTGGATCAACTAATACACGCCATAGCTGTGTGCTGGATCCACTAATACACGCCATAGCTGGGTGCTGGATCCACTAATACACGCCATAGCTGGGTGCTGGATCAACAAATACACGCCATAGCTGGGGGCTGGATCAACTAATACACGCCATAGCTGGGTGCTGGATCAACTAATACACGCCATAGCTGGGGGCTGGATCAACTAATACACGCCATAGCTGGGGGCTGGATCAACTAATACACGCCATAGCTGGGTGCTGGATCAACTAATACACACCATAGCTGGGGGCTGGATCAACTAATACACGCCATAGCTGGGTGCTGGATCAACTAATACACGCCAATGCTGTGTGCTGGATCAACTAATACACGCCATAGCTGGGTGCTGGATCAACTAATACACGCCATAGCTGGGTGCTGGATCCACTAATACACGCCATAGACGGGTGCTGGATCTATTAATACACGCCATAGCTGGGTGCTGGATCAACTAATACACGCCATAGCTGGGTGCTGGATCAACTAATACACGCCATAGCTGGGTGCTGGATCAACTAATACACGCCATAGCTGGGTGCTGGATCAACTAATACACGCCATAGCTGGGGGCTGGATCCACTAATACACGCCATAGCTGGGGGCTTTATCCACTAATACACGCCATAGCTGGGTGCTGGATCAATGAATATACGCAGTAGCTGGGTGTTGAATACACTAATATACGCAACAGCTAGGGGCTGGATCCACTAATACACGCCATAACTGGATGTTGGATCAACTACTATACGCAATGGCTGAGTGTTAGGTTGTTGTTGTAATTGTAGCTGACACGTTGCACCTCACTTGGTGATTGGCCGAGGGACTCTCCCTGTGGGCTGCTTCATATAACGCGACCCCATACAACCAGGTTTATTTAACGTGTCTGTCCTAAGTGGGTCTTAGCGACCCAATAGGGTGTCAATCGGACCACGCTCCTTCATTGAATTGGTCTCTTCACAAGACCCCATATATCCTGGTCTAGTGTACTTAAATCCCATCAACATATTGTCACTTGACTTGCTCGGGAAATCGCTGTTGCCCGTGTTGACAGAGAGAGAGAGACAGATATTAGATAACCAATAACGCTGTTGTTAGCACGCCTCTTCCTGACAAACAACTTCCTGGCTTGATGTCATTTAAGGCTAGATAAAGAATACATTTGTGTATGTTATACATGTCCATGTAGTTATATTACAAGGTACATATAGCAGTAGTTCAGCGACAAGAAACGAAAATGGAGGTCGTACTTCTGCAATAGCCGAGTGCTGGATCTACTAACACACGCCATAGCTGGGTGCTGGATCCATTAATATATGGCATAGCTGGGTGCTGGATCAACTAATTCACGCCATAGCTGGGTGCTGGATCAACGAATGTACGGCATATAGCTGGGTGCTGGATCAACTAATAAACGCCATAGCTGGGTGCTGGATCAACTAATACACGCCATAGCTGGGTGCTGGATCAACTAATAAACGCCATAGCTGGGTGCTTGATCCACTAATACACGCCATAGCTGGGTGCTGGATCCACTAATATACGCCATAGCTGTGTGCTGGATCCACTAATACACGCCATAGCTGGGTGCTGGATCAACTAATATTCGCTATAGCTGGGTGTTGGATCCACTAATATACGCCATAGCTGTGTGCTGGATCCACTAATACACGCCATAGCTGGGTGCTGGATCAACTAATATACGCTATAGCTGGGTGTTGGATCCACTAATATACGCCATAGCTGGGTGCTGGGTCAACTAATACTACGGCATAGCTGGGTGTTGGATCCACTAATATATGGCATAGCTGGGTGTTGGATCCACTAATACACGCCATAGCTGGGTGCTGGCTCCACTAAATATACGACATAGCTAAGTGGTGGATTAACGGATATACGGCATAGCTGGGTGCTGGATCCACTAATATACGGTATAGCTGCGGTGATGGCACTAGGCCGTAATCAGGTAATATACCCAAGAAATAGGCGCTGGTCAAATATAAATTTGAGGTGTAAAACTAATGAGGTGTAAAACTAATGCCCCCCCCCCCCCCACTTCTACACATTCATAGATAAATTGGCGGATCCAGGTTGCATGAAGTTATCCTCTCCGAACCTCTGACCTATATATAGGCACACACCCCTGGATCCGCCAGTGGTATATATATATATATTTGGCTGTACAAACGGGACCAGCCACCTGCGCAGCGCCACCTACATAAAGACGGAAGTTCCTCAGCCTGACATCTACCGGTGATTCACGAATAAATTCCAAGATGGCTGATGGGTGGCAAAAGCGATTACAAAGCGAATTGGAAAAGTACAAAGCAGTCCAGAAAGGTAAGAATGCAGTGATGGATATAAAAGTCGAGATATATTTATTTCCCTTTATATTTACGTAATTAAAACGTTTTATATCGTTCATTTTGTGGATTTTTCATGGACATCCCATCCAGACACTGTAATATCGCTCATGTGGCTGTCAGCGTGACCAGTCTTGTCTTCTCCAAAGTTATGTTCTGACAAGCGAATGTGTATGACTGAGATTGGCGCAATTGCCCCCAGGCAAGCCGGCTTCTCTAGGGGCACAACGGTAACAATTTTAAAATCCTTCGACTGGAACAGTTGTGTGCTCCAACATTTCTTTGCGAAAATGTAACTGAAATAACCGAGTGTCGACACACTTCATTGATGTCAGATGATAGAACAAGGTATATAAATTATGTAAATGCTATGATTGTTCGAGTACACATTATAATAAAAGCTACAGTCGATTCCCTACTAACGTTGAAGGATTTTAACATTGTTACTGTTGTACCCCTAGAGAAGCTGGCTTGCCTGGGGCACTTGCGCCAAATGACTGAGACTAAGAGTACAGTTTTCTGATGTCATATTGTCAGGGCCAAAAAAAGCTGCCATGCAGTTTTTGTTTGTATTGATCCGTACCTGCAGGTTCTAAAACTTCACCTGCCCCATCAGGCATACATCCACTATTTTGACCTGTCCAACCCTGAAATTCAACTGTCCTGGGCAGTCGGTTATATCATATGGCGTGATATGTCTCATCTGTGGCTATGCAGTCTATTGTAGCTGGGTTAGTATTTGGCGCAAGTGCCCCCAGGCAAGCCCGCTTCTCTAGGGGCACAACGGTAACAATGTTAAAATCCTTTGACATTAGTAGGGAATCGACTAGCTTTTATTATAATGTGGGCGCGTACAATAATAGTGCTTACGTATTCTATATACCTTGTTCCATCTTCTGTCATCAAGAAAGTGTGTCAACACTAGATTGTTGCAGTCATATTTTCGCAAACAAATGTTGGAGCATGCGACTTTTCCCTACCAACCGCCATGCGTATGCAGCGACACCTGGCGAATCCCGCCACCATTGAACGATTGGTACCCTGGGTCCCAAACTTTGTAACAGTCAATGACCTGTGAACAAGGGTGCTGCTGTTGTCCTTAAGTTCAAAATGAGTGACTGACAAGGCCCTCTAGCGGAGAGTCATATGCTAACGGAGAGGAGGTCCCAAGTCGCATTCACAGGTACCGGCATCCGCCAAAAACAAATATGGCGGACGGCTGGTCGGGAACAGTTGTGCTGCAACATTTCTTTGCGAAATATAACCGAAACAAAGCTAGTGTCGACACACTTTATTGATGTCAGATTATAGAACAAGGTATATAGAATACGAAAACACTATGATTGTTCGAGCACACATTATAATAAAAGCTACAGTCGATTCCTTACTAACGTCGAAGGATTTTAACATTGTTACCGTTGTGCCCCTAGAGAAGCCGGCTTGCCTGGGGGCACTTGCGCCAAGGTTAGTATGTAATCAGCATTTAAGTGCCCACCTGCCTGAGAAACTGCCCAAAATTGAAACTGTCTACCCTTCCAGTGGGCAGGCAGGTCTCTTGTTAATACCCTGAGTGGTTACAGAAGCTTCACTGTATTGAAGTTACTTATTGAGCTCTTTCCCGCAAAAAATAAAGGTCAACAAAATATCAATAATAATCAGTCCTTGAATCATCCAAAATCTATATTTTATGCATGACAGACTGCTAAATAATCTCTCTGCCTTGCCTATAATATAAATTTACCCCAGGTTTTCAACTTAGGGGTAAACATAATCAGTTTTTACGCTTTAACAGAGTTCTGCAATGTTCCGGGATAGACCTATTTGCCATATTACAGCAGAAATGGTGATGTTTATCAGGTTTCTGAATTCATAGAATGAAACAATCAAGTTTTCTGCAACTTATGATATATTTGTTGCCTGGGCTTAGAATTGGTGGAAAAATCTTGATAACCAGCTTTAAAAAAACTGTAATTATACATATTTTCTAGTGAAAGGGTATCTTAAATCCATAATCATAACTGACCTACCAGTAGGTTGGATAAGAATGATGTGGCTCAGGACCATGATGGTTTGAATAGCTTGATTCAGCCTTGTTGTGTTGTATGATTGCTTTCATGGATGTAGACTAATCCTGGGATAGTAAATCCATGACTTGGATTGACTGGGTCATGGCAAACATGTAGGCGACATCAATGTGTTTACATCACAAAGTCTGGCTGTGGTGGCAATTTTATGTTTGTAAACATTTGTTCCATACCGCATAGTCAATTTAACAGAATAAAATCATATTTTTACCAACCCTGAAAAGGTCAAATTATCGACTACATGTAAGTGAAAGAAAACAATAAACCATAACATGTCTTGATGTCTTTGTTCTTCTGATTTCAGATTATCAGAAATGTGTCACCACCAGACAACAACTTGATGCCCAGCTCAATGAGAACAAACTAGTAAAGGAGGTAAATAGATCACATTGATGATGTCATTCATGTTGATATATCATAATGATATCATGTTATCATAATGATATCATAATGATATCATTATAATTATCAGTAATATCCTTTTTAATGGGTCCCATTGATAAACTGAAACAAAAAGGTCACATTTTATATCATATGCCAGCAACAGTTCTGCTTTCTGTCACTCCGGTTCCACTGTCAGATACAGTAAAAAAAGTGCTACTTTTCTGTCACTGTCTTATATACTGTCACTCCTGTATTATGGGCAGATACAGTAAAAGTTTTACTTTCTGTCACACTTGTTCGAAGACTGGATGCAGTAAAAAAAGTTTTACTTTCTGTCACTCCTGTTATATATGGCCAGATACAGTAAAAGTCTTATATACTGTCACTCCTGTATTATGGCCTTGGATTCGAATCCCATTGGGCCTTCATATTCTTCCGATTGTTGGGTTGGTGAAGGTAGTAACAAATATATATGTAGTGTACATTTATGCAATGAGTAACGCTGATTACATTCATTTTTGTGCTGACCTTCCAATGTTGTCCATGAGAAGAAAATTTACCCATACTTTTTTGATCTAATTTCCACAAGTTCATTGATTTTAAATAATCTATGCCATTATTCTGGACTAAAAACACAACTTTGCATATCTCTCTAGAAGCTCTGAAGGCAGCCCTCGGATATCTCCCGGGAATCCTAGCGCCAATCATGTTTTTTTTCAAAATGGCGGATATTGGTGGTCATCCAGGACTTACCTTCAAGATTCAGGAGGTGGGGGGTGGAGATGGCGGACACACCGTGCATGGTTCGAATCCCACCTGTGCAAATGTTCCATGTTTGTGCAGACCCATGCTTGCGGAGGAGGGGTTTACATAGAAGACATTGCTCCTCTCTACCTTGTCCCTTCCCATTGTCGCGATATGACCAACAGAGGTATAGACTAGGGGGTTACTCCCGGAGACATGGCTCCTCTCTACCTTGTCCCTTCCCATTGTCGCGATATGACCTACAGAGGTATAGACTAGGGGGTTACTCCCCGAGACATGGCTCCTCTCTACCTTGACCCTTCCCATTGTCGCGATATGACCTACAGAGGTATAGACTAGGGGGTTACTCCCAGAGACATGGCCTCTCTACCTTGACCCTTCCCATTGTCGCGATATAACCTACAGAGGTATAGACCAGGGGGTTACTCCCCGAGACATGGCTCCTCTCTACCTTGTCCGTTCCCATTGTCGCGATATGACTTACAGAGGTATAGACTAGGGGGTTACTCCCCGAGACATGGCTCCTCTCTACCTTGACCTTTCCCATTGTTGCGATATGACCTACAGAGGTATAGACTAGGGGGTTACTCCCGGAGACCTGGCTCCTCTCTACCTTGACCCTTCCCATTGTCGCGATATAACCTACAGAGATATAGACTAGGGGGTTACTCCCGGAGACATGGCTCCTCTCTACCTTGACCCTTTATATTATCGTGATATGACCTACAGAGATATAGACTAATGGGTTACTCCCCGAGACATGGCTCCGCTCTACCTTGACGCTTCCAATGATCGCGATATGACCTACAGAGGTTACAGCGCAATATTTAATTCAATGGATCAGTCAACCAGTCTTCTGGCCCATCTCCATGGTATTGCCTATCGTCCCACAGGAGATGGATCGCCTGGAGGAGGAGGCCTCAGTGTACAAGATGATCGGCCCAGTGCTGGTCAAACAAGATGTCACAGAGGCCAAGCAAACCGTCCAGAAGCGAATAGACTACATCAGCGGAGAAATGTATGTTCCCACACTGCCATCATAGTGCGTAATTCCATCCAAGGGACGATGAATAGCAGAACGATTCATCACAAAATGAATCATTCATTGTCTGTGTGACTTTGTACCGTGAAGGGATACGAATTTTATATGCATCGTAACTTTTCCAATGCACGGCATCGTTTAATCAGATACTGTTTTAGAACGTCCGCAACACGTAGTGAATGGATACCCTAACCAGAGTGATACAGCTCACAATTGATCATTACCTGGTTATGTCCCTATTTCGTGTACCGTAATCTGGTAAGTAAAGTAAGTAGGTAAGTTAATACATTTATAAAAGTCATCTGTGAGATACAGTGTCTTGAACACGACAAAACAAGAAGTAGCGACTAAAAAGTTACGTTCTTATTACATATACCATAATTCGGTAAGTAAAGTAAATATTTAGTATATTTATTCAAGTCATCTGTGAGATACTATCTTGTGAACACAGCAAACAGGAAAAAAGGACTAGAAACAAATATATATATATATATACTATATAAAAGGAAGGCGCGATCAAACGAGTATCGCATTCACATTTGTGGTCGATCTTTTGATTTTGGTTCCTACTTTTAGGAAGCGCCAAGATGGGACCATCAAGGAGCTGGAGAAGAAGCAGGAGACTCACCGCGAGACACTCTCCAAGCTCCAGCACCAGTTCCAGCAGGCCCAGGTCAAGGCCGCAGCCCTCTCGTAGTCCAAGGTCAAGGCCATCGTTCGCTCCTACCTACCATCTGCATCCCTTATAAAAGCCATACTCGCACATAGATCTGGATCAAGGTCAAACCTACTCCCACGATTCTGGCAAACTTTCGCTTCCTCCACTGCGGCTATGGTTTCCGAAGGTCAAGGTCGCAATCTAGCGTTGTCGTCTTCTACCCTCCATTATGTCAACTGCTAAATGCACCCTAAGGGTATAAGCGCTTGCAGGTATCCTTGGGTACCATGGTCGCGTTGTTGTACAGCCGTTCAACCATTTGTATTGTCTTGTCAGGCAACGTGAATATGTCGTGGATTTGAATAAGTCACCAGTCAGTGCTTTGCCTTTCGCGTCGGCTTCTGATCGCCTCCCATTCTGCTCGCATTTGACATTGACAGATATAGTTGATGTTGTAGCACGTGGTCTTGGTCCTAAAGACCATGATTCGACATCTAAACTCCGTCTCGATTCCCACCCCAGGGTCATCACAAGTGATCTACCCGCCCCCAACCCACCCCAGGGTCACCACAAAGGATCCACCGCCCCCCACGCCACCCCAGGGTCACCACAAGGGATCTACGCCCCCCCCCCCCCCAATCCTTTAACTCCTCACCTGTTGTTTTTTCAACACGAAGCGCGATATCTAATAATGGTAATTTTTTGTATATTTGTTTGCTATTGTAATAAAAAAATATACATACATGAACGTTTTGACTCGCGCTTGAATGAAGTGTATAAACGCCATTATGTAACGAGCTTGGCAATGTCGCTCGAACTCCCCGCACGGTGGCGCTACGCAAGCTCCGCTTTTACCGCTGCTGCCGGCCGGGGGCAAATTTCAACATTCTTGAAAAACGGTCAAATCGGCTGTAATTTCTTGCAACATTATAATTTTCATTAATAAAACATAAAAATAACTAGCTCTGTGTATTTAATACAGCAAAAAACATCTTGTACTTTTGTCGAAAAAGTTAGTTTTTTTATTTAAGTTATTAGTTTTTAGTTATTTTAATTGTGTCTAAACTCTTTTCTTTTCATCACCCGATACGGTGTGTTATATGGCGCAGGCTTTTTCCCTGGCGCTAATTTGTAGAAATGCGCTGGACGCATTTTTCCTATCAATTTGCGCAGCGCCGCCCTGGCGAGCGAGTGTGAAAATGCATTGAGGCAGTAGGCGACTTCGCTGGGAACCAGCCTGCCTGTCCGAAACAGACCGCTGGTAGCGACTATTTATTTTCTACCGGGTAATGGCCGCCGAGGGATACGACGTCACAGATTTGCATATGTAACAGTTGGCCCAGTTAGCCGAGACCTCGCAGGGCTGCCTTCTGACAAGAATCACGCAATCAGGTGTAAACAGGTCTAAGTCGCACTTTGTCGATGGTACGATAAACATGTAGAGAGTGAAAGACAAATGTGGTCCGTAGTTGAATTATGCGGAAGCCAGGGGCGGATCCATCTGGATAAGGGGGGGGGGCATGGGCGTGTCCAGGGGGGGGGGGGTGCACAAGGGGCACGTGCAAAATCTGTGCCCCTCACGTTGATAAAAAAATAATAGAACCCTTGGTCGCAATTTTGTTCAGCCCCCCCCCCCGCCCCAGTCGCAAGATTGCATAACTGTGCCCCCCCCCCCCCCCGCTGCCGTCATTTTTTTTATTGTGCTCCCCCCTTACAAGGATTCCTGCACACGCCACTGGAGGGTGGGGGTCGGTTTCAGGGTCGGCTTAAGATGTGCTGGATTGAGGGGGCCGGTTTTGGTTTTCATATGTTAAATGGTAGAGGCCATTCCTCCTCGGGATAATTCCCCCATGACAACCCCCCTCCCCCCCCCCCCCCCCACCCCTACTAGATAAAAACGATACCCATTCAGCACGCTTCCGCTAAAAAAAATCAAAATCAAGTTCTTTCAATTATTCGCTGCGTCATAGTTAAAATAACAGATTTTTCTTTAAAAACTGATTTTCAGGGACAATAGTAAGCATAGCCATCAATAAATATATATATGTTTTTTAATTTATGCATCGGTACTCACACCCCTACGATCAAAAAGTAAGATGCTCCACCACGGCCCCAGCGGGATTCACAATGACTGGCGGCGTTCGATTGCGCCTGGTTCTGAACTCTTCTCGCCAAAATTGTGGGCCGATCTAATGTTTACTTTCAGTTGAAAAAGTTACTTTCATTGGGCTGAGCTTTGGCTTTGAACGGAACGATAAGTAGGCCTACTGCACAGGGCAGATCCAGTGGGTGGGGAGGGGGGGGGGCGTTACCCGGCCCCGGCCCCCCTTCGAGGGTCGAACTTTATACCATTCAACATATGAAAACCAAAAGCTGGGCTCTCGAAACACTCGAAACCGGCCTATCCAGTCCTTCCAGTATATTAGTCCGGCCAAAATAGGGATATACCCAAAACAAATTGCAATAGTAATGAAACCTGTTTTTTTCTCATTCCTTAGGTATCTAGGCGTTCTGTTTCCAAAATGTACCAAAATCTATTCATTGGAAGATGTTTTTAAGGGGGTGGCTTACTTTACCCTATTAACCCCCACAAGAAGCAACGTATTTTTACATAAACGAAATGACAGGAAGGCGAGGCAGTTGAGACCTGCACCAGTTTGCGTGATAGAGAGTTATTTAAACTGCAAAATACAACACACATAAAAAAAATATATTGTTTAAGTTTTATAGGAATCTTCAGAACCTCTTTTTCTGTTTTCCGACTGTCCATCGATGCAGTGTATGTGCATGGCGAGCCGGATGGGTCTCAGGTTTGACAGACTTTTTCATACATGGTCCGATATTCGCAATTCAATCGATTGTTGACGCGTTTCATCCTGATCTTATGAATAAAATATGTATGTGGAAGGGGATTTGGGGGGGGGGTGAGGTTAAATGACTTGTTTTCCCACCACGATGACCAATATTGTATATTTCATCTCTGTCAATGTAAAATTTCATCGGTACAGATGGTACTCAGCAGGATCCAAGGGGGAAGGAATGGGGCGGGGGTTAGGGGGTTTAAGGAGTTAGGAGAGGGGACATACTCTAAGTTAGGGGAGGCGAGACTGGAATAGTAGGGAGGGCAGGCACTCCAAGTTTGGATGTTACCCCGAATTATTGGAGGGAAGACACCCCAAGTTGGGGCGACACCCCAAGTTAGGGGAGGGGAGACACTCAAAATTCAGGTGATGCCGTAAGATAGGGCAGGGAAGATACTTCAAAATGGAGCTCTACCCCAAGCTACGAGAGGGGATGCACCTCAAGTTAGGGGAGGGGACACGCCCTGTTATGGCAGGGGAGACGTCACAATTTAGGGAAGGGGAGACACCCCAATTTAGGGGTGGTGCGCAAGTTCTGGCAAGTTGTAGTACCCCAAGTTCGGGTAGTACCCCAAGTTTCGGGACGGGAGAGACCCCAAGATAGGGGTGGTACCCCAAGTGTCGGGAGGAGAGAGACCCTAAATTATGAAAGGGAAGACAGCAGAGGCACCCCAAGTTAGGAGAGGGGAGACATCCCAACTTAGGGGAGGGGAGGCACCTCAGATTAGGGGAGGGGAGACACCATGCATTAGGAAAAGGGAGGCAACCCAAATTGGGGTGGTACTCCAAGTTAGGAGAGGGGAGACATCCCAAGTTAAAGGAGGGGAAATACCCCAAAATAAGGGACGGGAGACACCCGAAGTATAGATGGTGCATTAAGTTTGGGAAGGGGAGATACCCCAAGTTAGGGGAGGGGATACACCCCTAATTGAGAGAGGGAAGACACCCCAGGTTTTTAACGTGTACCGCAAGTGTAGAGAGGGGAGAGGCAAGTTATGGGGGTGGGGGGGGTAGACATCCCGAGTTAGGGGCGAGAAGACACCCAAGGTTGAGGAGGGGAGACACCCAATTTTTGGGGAGGAAAGGCACCCAATATTTGGAGACGGGGAGGCATCCAGTTTGGTGATGGGAGAGGCCTTAAGTTATGGGAAGGGAGACGCTCCAAGTTAGACCACCCGAACTTGGGGTTGTACCGCAAGCTAGAGTGGTACCCCAAGTTAGAGTGGTACCCCAAGTTAGAGTGGTACCCCAAGTTAGGAGAGGGTAGAAACCCTAAATTAGAAGAGGGGAGACGCCCCAGGTTAGGGGAGGGGTGATACTCAGGTTGGGGTGGTATCCTAAATTCCGGGAACGTAGACACCACAAGTTATGGGAGATGAGAACCCCCAAGTTTGGGGAGGGGACACACCATGTTGGGCGGGGGGGGGGGGGGGGTGCAAGGGGGCCTTGTTTTCCCTGATAATGAAGAATAACTTTTTTGATTCTCAGGTCACGATGAATTTAAACGAGCGTTATTTAATATTAAAATTCCAATTTCACGATTAATTAAAATCTTTGATCACGACGGGTCGCTTTCTACCTCATTCCCAGTTCACGAAGAATTATTTTCATCATTCTCAGTTCAAGGTAAAGGTCAAATGAAAAGTCCATTCCCGAGGAACATAAATACCTGCCCTGCCCCCCCCCCCCCGATGTTGGGGGTGAGGCACACCTCATTTACCTATAACGTTTCACTTATTAAAAGTGTGAAACGTTGCAGATAGAGTCGCCCCCCTCCCCATTTTTTTGCCCTGCCTATCTAGACCGACACGGCGGTAGATCTGGCCCAAGATAAAATGCGTACATAGTCGATTAAATTGTGGAAATCGGACAATTTATGGAGAAGTTACAGTCTGTCACACTTGAGACCCACCCGGCGCGCTGTGCAAATGCACGGTGACAGCCGCAAAACCTGGGGCGGGGCCCCTCATTAAAAATATGTAGAACTTGTAATATAAAAGATATTTTATTTCTGTTTGTTACATTTGGTAGATGAAATAACACTCCATTACATATAGTACTGGTAGGCTACGAAGGTCTAAATTCGTAGTAGGGGTCTCAATTAAAAAGCTTTTCTGTCACTTCGTGTTAGAACAAATACGTAATCCATTCTGGTGTTACTGGGGTAGGGTAAACTACGCCCGTAAAAATATGTTCCAATGAATAGATTTTGGTAGATTTGGGAAATAATATTCACAGATAAATAAGGAATGAGAAAAAATAGTTTGATTACTATTGTAATTTGTTTCGGGTTGACCCCTGATTCTGCCCAGGCTGCCCAGACTATATCTGAATCCTACCCTGCTGTAAGCAGCGATCAGCGTAACTTCAAGTAACGTCACAGCGCTGGTACTGAATATTCATGACGTTATAATGTATAGCTCATTTAGCGCGGTGCATGCGCACGGGCGGCCATTACCCGGCAGAAAATAAAAAGTCGCAAGCTGGTAACGGGTATCCTCCATTTTAGAAAGGGCCGGAATTCCGGCCTTTTTCCTAAGTCGGCAAATTAAAAAAACTTTATTGATGTTCCCATACTGCACCTCATAAATTTTTCTATATACCTTCACGAAACCTCGCATTGTACTTTATCTAAGGAAATATCTAATTACGACATATGCTGACTTATAGGACGGTTGTCTGACCTCGAAAACATGGAAAGCCAAAGTGGAATTTAATGGACTGATGAATGCAACTGATCGTGAGAAATGAAATGTTGGTGTTTTAGGCCACTTTTGTGCATATACAGGCTAAATTGGGCCAAGGAACCTCACGGGACGATGAAGGATGAAGGAATGAAACATGCCCCAGATCAGGTGCCCGAGCCCGGATTCGAACCCAGGACCTATTGATCTGCGGTCTAGTGCGGTAACCACTACACCAGGGAGGCCCCCCTGGTCGTGAGACCTTGCGGAGAGGAGACAGTATGAACATGATCAAGTTCGAGATTGCGGGTAGGTGTCAGACGCCTTACCACGTGTTTTAAATTATGAAAAAGAAAGAAAACAGTTACATACGTTTGTACGTGCGTGCGCGTCCGTCTTCCCTCCTTTGCAATACTACATTTCAATAATGAACGTGTGTTTTAGATCTTTTCTAGCTGACCATTAAACACATGGAGTATTACCGAATTGTACTACAGGATGTCATGTCATTTTGTGGTAAAAGGATGAAATTTGGCTCACATGTTAGAAATTCATGTCTAATCGAATTTAGTTAAGTGTCGAATCAGATTTGATCCCCGACGGGCATGGCGGCCATGTTTTTAAATGGTGGACAATGTCACCAATTATAAGCAATATCTTGGACTCACAATCAGAAGGATAAAACTGTTATTTTGATGTCTGTCCAAAGGTTTTTGTGTAAGCAAAGGTAAAATAAGTCCTCACTGGATATTCAATAGGGACCCTGCGCCTCTTACTTTTTAAGATATTGAGCATGTTTGCTGGCCTTTGTCCGCCATCGTGGAACTAGAGGATGCGTTGCACCTAGATACACACAAATATCTTTTTTTGGGTAGTTTTGCCCGTCCAAAGCCGCCAGGGGTAAAGTCGTCTTGACATTAGCTAAATTTAAATACAAGGATATTAAAGACAAGTGTGCTAACTTTCATGCTTTTACCACCAAATGCACAACTCGACCTAATTTGTCGCTTAGCCGATGAACTATCACGGAATATAGGTAATTTTTCCTTTTCGTCAACACAATTAAGCTTATAACCAGTAATGACGATGAGGACGACATCAGCTTCATATAATATTTGCCAAAATATCCTCCTCCCGGCAAACAAATTCAATGTCTCTTTATTCCTAATCTCTATGTTTCATATGCTATGTGAAATCCAAATTATTATCCAATTTACTTCAAATTGTAATATGTTTTTAAATAATAGGACATATGCCCAACTCATGTAAAGACATGTATACAACAATTTTACGGTTGATTTCTTGAAGATATGAAAATTCATTTTGGCTTGCCATAGTACGACAACTGGCGCTCGACCAATCACGGAGGCTTCAAAATTACTAGTTACCGGCCTAGCGAGCTGCGAGCAGCTCTAGGCCGGTTCCCAGCCTAGTAGGCGACAACATAGATATAATAGAGCCCTAGCGGAGTGGGTCGGAGGTAGAGTAAATGTCGCTGTGACTTACCAAGTGCATTGCTTGACCGCAAACAACTTAATAATATCTGTTACTTCACCAAAACTTTTCTATGAAACTACAGATCTAAGCCTACACAATTCAAATCGAGGTTTGAGACCATACCGAAGGTTCAAAAAATATAGCCATACAGGCTCAAAGTAGCGTTAAATGAAGAAGATTCGGGTGTCCTAACATTTTTCAGTATGACATAGTGGGTCTGCCTGATCCTAAAGGAAATGGAAACAAAACACTTGTTTTTGCTTATTTGCCGGAAAAATTAATCCGCGAGTCAATTATTATCTTCTATTATCTCCAGTATAATTAAAGGAACTTCGCATACGGCGCAGTATCTGTGCTGCCGCCTGGTGAGCATATAATTTCCTTGTGCATCATAAGGCAACCAGCTATAGGACCTAGCATAGTGCGGTGCCGCCTGGTGAGCAAAGTTTTTATCATACAGCAATGTGCTGCCGCCTACGGAGCCATCGAATAGCCTTCTGCATCATAAGGCAACCAAATGTAGGAGCTTCACGTACCGTGCTGCCACCTAGTGAATAATGGAAAGTTCTTCTGTATCATCAAACACCGGATATTCGGTGTTGCCTTCCGGGTTCTGTCGTGCAGTGCTGGATAACGATGGATGGGTTTGAAGAGAGGGACCCTTGTGTACGACAACCCACGTGAACTGGGAATGGGGTATTAGCCTAGCGCCGTGATCAAGAACTCTGGGAGAATGACCTCTGAGATAATGACCTCTGAGATAATGACCTCTGGGAATACGCACTCTATAATTATGACTTTTGACACTATAACTCGTGAGATAACCTCAAAGTGAACCCGAAGTTGGAAGATGAAGCATTTTTCTTCGTCTTAATACCCATCATCTTCACTTTAAAGCGTCTGTAACTGGGAAAAAGCCTACCTCCCACAGACTTGTTGCGTCCTTGTTTTCGGCCACCCCTCCCCCTAACCTTGGTGAAGCTCCTTCACATTAACGTTTGTTGCACCTAATTGCCTTTTAAGATATTTTTTCCTGCGTCTTTGTCCCTCCCGCTTTTCCCGATCTCAATATTAGTCGCCCCGTATCGTCCCATTGCTCGCTGTGGTTTTTGTTCTCTCTCCCCAGGGTCCAAATCATCGAACAATGCAGTATGACGTCATAGAACCAGATTTGTCACAGATAACAAACAAATAATGGTATACGACAACGTACATTGTTAATGAATGCGGGCCAAACAACTTGTATGGAACTATACATCTATAAATTCTTTGTGCGGGCCCAGGGGCTCAGAGAAGAAAACAGTAGGACACAATTAATTAAGGGACCCGGGGGACTATAGCCGCTC
This sequence comes from Arenicola marina, assembly GCA_964019135.1. Classification (NCBI taxonomy): domain Eukaryota; kingdom Metazoa; phylum Annelida; class Polychaeta; family Arenicolidae; genus Arenicola; species Arenicola marina. The sequence goes on along the minus strand of OZ025264.1, from coordinate 30,918,069 downwards.
CCACCCCTTCCCCTCCCGCACTGAATCCGCCACTATTCCCCAACTTGAGCATAACCTACATGTATACTCTTCACCCTTCCTTCTTTCCCTCTCTCTCTCTTTGTCTCTCTCTTTCTTTCTTTTTTGGCTCGCTGTTTCAAATAATCGCTCCCTCCCAGCCTCTTTCCCAATGTAATCTATAGTCATATACAGAGGTCTATCCGAAATATAGATCCATCCCTTTCCTTTCCCCTTACCCTTGTGCACTCCTCGCCTATATCTCCACCCCAGTATATCCTTTTAGTCTAGTCCTATTTACCAATCCCTTAACTACACTTACAATTCCACCGTAATTCAACCCACACGAAGCCAGCAGGCGCCGACCTCTACAACAAACTCTACACCGAACATGTGGGGGAAAAAAAACCCTCGCAGCCTTCCCCACTTGCCCTAGCCGAATAAATCTGTCGCCAAGTGCATCCAAGTCCTTCGCTTTACGAAAAAAGCGCAGGAAGGATTCTTTTCCTTGTTTCCTGTTGGTGGGTGGTTGGCTGGCCCCAGGGATGCTTCAAACTCCCCCAGCCTCAACTCGACTTTAAGACAAAAAACTTGTTTCCACGGAAAAGTTCAGCAACCAGTCGCCATGTGCGTGGACCGCTGCAGAGCGTACCGCGTAATACTGTTATTGCATATGGGCTTTGTGGCTGTGTATATTCTGACGACTTTTAGGTGTCAATGTCTATTTGAAGGGTTTTCTGCTTGTGTCAGTGCCATGTTTTGTTCCCTTCGTCTTTCTTTCGCGAGGTCCTCTGCGTTTGGTATCTTCAAATAGACATTTTCAACAGTCCAGTAGGCCTATACCGATAGGCAAGGGCGGATCCAGGGTGTACGTCCGCCCCCCCCCCCCCCACCCACTTTGCGGAAGAATGCCTTTTTTCCATGTAAAATTTAGGCAAAACCTGAGGCGTAGACCCCCCCCCCCCCCCCCCCCGGGCCTCTTTTTTGAGGAAGAACGCCATCCAGTGGCGTGTGCAGGAATCCTTGAAAGGGGGGCGGGGCACAATAAAAAACATGACGGTAGCGGGGGGGGGGCACAGTGATGCAATCTTGCGAACGGGGAGGGGGGGGGGCTGAACAGAATTGCGACCAAGGGTTCCACTATTTTGTTATCACCGTGGGGGGCACAGATATACTTTAGAGTCTGAAAGGGGTGCACGTGCCCCATGTGCCCCCCCCCCCCTGGACGCGCCCATGCCATCTTAGGCGGCGTGGACCCCCACCCGGTTTTCAAAATAAAATAAAAAAACACACCGACCCCATGTCGCCTGAACCTCATCAAGGGTGCAGTCTAGCACACACATCATATATTCCGATATGCTTGTGGCATTGGTTCGACTGAGTGCGAGATAGGTTTATCTCAGCACGATTCTCCGATATAGGCTACTGTCCAAACTTCAACTTATGAGAGGATAGCATAGGAAATTTATGCTGATAAAATCCCATCTCGCACGAGAAGCGATCATGTCCTATGCATTGTCCTGCACAAAAACGTATTCAAATTTCCCCATTTTTTTTACAAACTGATATTCGCTAATGGCCAGTCGCATAGTGCGGGATGGGTTAATCCCAGACCTGGTGTCACAATGAGCCACAGCCAAATGATTGCGAGGTCGTGGAATGTTACATTGGAGTAGATATTGATGCAGTATAACAGAATTATATTATGGGGCACTCGTGGGGGTCCATCTAGTGACGAATTCATACTGCTCCGGATAGAATGTAAGGGTAAAAAAATGCTCCCAGTCATGAACGCCCGGGATAATGGCGGGAAGAAAAAAAAGATCCAAGTATGGCTTGTACCGGTGTAGCATGGAAACATGTCCGGCGGTTAGGTTAGGGGCAGGAATAGTGTTAGGATTAGGGACAGGTTATCATAGCCGGACAAGTTATTATGTTATACCGGCAGCCAGTTGCGTGATCTGCCCCCAATAATCTGCCTGTCTAGCACGCGGGCCACCTCAATCCTACAGCCAGGGACTTCCAATGAGTGAAATAACTACCCAGGCAGATCATCTGTTTTACTTAATGTCAGGGCAGCAGAAGTACATGTTGTGACATCACGTGACATTCATACCGGGGAGCGTCGTGTTGCTATGGCAACCCGACCGCCAAATAGTCACGGAGGTTGTTCAAATCTAGCGACTAATAGTGATCGTCTTGAGGACCGCGATGTGAGAAAAAACACTGGATCCTCGAGTCTAGTGTTTAGACTGGTATAGTTTATATCTGGTAGAAGGGGGAGGAAAGGGGCTAGGGGGGAGGGTGAGGGGGCGCGGACAATGGCTGGGAGGGGGGCCGGAGAGGGGCTGGGGGGAAGGGGGGCGAAGAAGGGCTAGGGGAGGGGGGGCGGAGAGGCTCTGGGGGAGTGGGGGGGTGCGGAGAGGGGCTGGGGGAGGGGGGCGGAGAGGGGGAGGGGGGAGGGTGGGCGGAGAGGGTCTGGGGGGGTGTGGAGAGGGCTGGGGGAGGGGGGCGGATAGGGGGGCGGAGAGGGGCTGGGGGAGGGGACGGAGAGGGGCTGAGGGGAGTGGGCGCAGAGGGGCTGGGGAGGGGGGGATGGGGGGGGCGAAGAAGGGGTGGGGGGAGGGGGGGGAGGCGCGGTTGGGGGGGTGGGGGTGCGAAGAGGGGCTAGGGGGAGGGGGACCGGAGAGGGGCTGGGGATCGCATCGTCTCCCAACAGTCCCCTCCTGTACAACGTCTAAAGGTGTTGGGACGACCGTATTTCTTCCAGGTGGTCCGGGTTATATAATAAGACCAGAAGGTGGATAAGGAGGGGGTTAGGGTGTGTAGGGATGTAGAGGGGAGGGAGTTAATGGGGGTATGTTCGTCCCCCACGTGCTAGGGTGTAGAAGGGAGGTTGGAGAGGGTATTTCGTCCTCCACGTGGCGGGGGGGAGGCGGGGGGGCGCAGGCGCGGTGGTGGGTATAGTTGACGCACGTGTTGTGTGAGGCCCCATCCTGGGCCACACACGGGCCACACACGGCGGTGGCTGGTGAGGGCTGGGTCCCTCTCACACCTGCCTCACCAACACCCCCGCTACCCCCAACTCACACCCACCCACACACACGCACTCCTCTCGAGACAGCTGCGGCGAACAGTTCTGTACCGCGTACTGCGGAGATCTCGATATGTTAGTGTCGCTATCCGACAACCTTGAAGTACACAAACGCATAATTAACACGTAGCCCCCCCCACCCCCACCCCACCCACCCAACCACCCATCCCACCATTAAATAGAGGAGATCGAGATACATTTAGCTGTTTATACAACTATTAGATGATATAACGATATAAAGCACCCCCACACCGGACGGAGAGACGTTATACCTGGTCACCAAGGGTGGAGTCTTTCAGGCCACTTTTGGGCACACATGCGCTAAGCCGAACCAATGAACCTTTTATGCGATGTCAATACGATGAATAATATGTGAAACGATCCCAGATCCAGATGCCAAGTTTGGTGGAGTATCGAGCTCGGATGTGCTGGTTAAAGCTCATCAAGTCCGGGGCCTTTTCAACTGCGCCTCGGTGTCGGGACCCTGCGAGCTAAGATAGTTTGGCAATGATATCTCAATAGCTGTCGCCATCTTGAAGGCATATATAGGGATCTAATGGTAAAACACAACATGGCTCTGAATTTTGGTAAAAGTAAAAGATTTTTTTTTACCCCTCAGGGCCTGTTTCAATCCAAACAATATTTTTGGGGCCTCCACCCAAAAAACATAATAGCCCCCCCCCCCCTCCTCCCGTCCCCTGCCCCCCCCCCTTCCCCTGGATATCAAATGGTCTATCCCTAAGATCGTTAGCATCGTTTATATCATGTAGGGCCCTACATGATGGGATAACCCGCAAACATAGGTATAGGCTGACAACAAAATGCCAGCTCACACATGTCAGCTCATCTTCGAACTACTTCTCGCACTTAAATTCCAGATCGGGCCGTATTCATAATCCCCTCGTAAGTTACGCACAAGCACTTAAATTCCAGATCGGGCCGTATTCATAATCCCCTCGTAAGTTACGCACAAGCACTTAAATTCCAGATCGGGCCGTATTCATAATCCCCTCGTAAGTTACGCACAAGCACTTAAATTCCAGATCGGGCCGTATTCATAATCCCCTCGTAAGTTACGCACAAGCACTTAAATTCCAGATCGGGCCGTATTCATAATCCCCTCGTAAGTTACGCACAAGCACTTAAATTCCAGATCGGGCCGTATTCATAATCCCCTCGTAAGTTACGCACAAGCACTTAAATTCCAGATCGGGCCGTATTCATAATCCCCTCGTAAGTTACGCACAAGCACTTAAATTCCAGATCGGGCCGTATTCATAATCCCCTCGTAAGTTAAGCACAAAAAGTGTGTTTTCGTCTTAGCCTCACCAGCTCGTTGTGGTGGTGTTCATGATTAAGAAATCGCATTCACTATAATTTTACCACTTTCTTAATTCAGAAAATCCAATTCTTGGGTGACTACTTATGTATTTTTAACCCGATAATCGCTCTACAAATCTTCCACTTAGCGCTAAGTCTAGTGGCGAAACCTAAGTGGCGATTATGCTGAATACGGCCCCTCAACATTAGAGTGACTGGACAGATAGCGTTGACACAATGACGGGTGCACACTGAATGAGAACCCAGTGTATTAATGATGCGATCCCAATCTAAAACTAAGAAATAGTGAATTAGTTCTAAATGAATAATTATCAGCCCCAATTAATTTTCGCACATATGTAGCTGGATAGGACAGGTGGCCCAAGATGACGTAATAAAACCGTGCATATACCTCCAGAAAACCGTGACTGGCGCTTCACAAATGGACTGAGCGCTAAGTAAATATTTGGAAACGTTTTTCCGGCCAAAAGACAGATACGTACCACTCACCAAAGGCATTTTTAGAATGAGAAGGGTGCCAGGATGACATTAGAAAAACTGTTGTGATTCTGCTACCGTTAGAGCGTTTTACGCCACGTCGATAGTTCGTGCGCCACGTGCGCCACGTGCGCCACGTGGCATGTGCTATTATTATAATACCGCTCGTCATATGAATGGGGCCGATATTTATCAACTCTAATTAACGCAACGCAAATTTACTCTGCGTAGAATCTTTTGTTGAGCCATTATCTGGCTCAAAATACAACAAATATTCACACAAGAATTTCATATTATGAACCTGAATGAAACGCTAACATTGAATAAAACACCAGGTCCGGGTTGCGAACACCCCCCAAAGCGACGTATTGAAAGACATTGTTCTTGTGTAACTAACACCGTATTGATTAACACTGTCCTAAGACCACACCGCACCCGCTCACAAAGATCTCCATTTACCTCCAGAAGACGTTATGGGATTATGACGTCTTCCACACACACAATTTTGGGCTATGACGTCTTCCTCACACAAAGTTGCAGATTAATGACGTCTTCCGCACCCAAAGTTTCAGGTTTATGACGTCTTCCGCACACAAAGTTTCCATTTTATGACGTCTTCCGCACACAAAGTTTCCATTTTATGACGTCTTCCGCACACAAAGTGTCGCTCTTATGACGTTTTGCACACTCAGAGTTTCGGGTTTATGACGTCTTCCACACACACAATTTCGGGTTATGACGTCTTTCACACCAAAGTGTCGCGTTTATGAAGTCTTACGCGGACAACAGTTTCAATTAACATAAATATGAAGACTATATGTCACATTCAATTCCATAGGCTCAACAAACAAAACTGAATTATATCGATTGCTAATATGCTCCAACTCATCTTAGCGTATCGTATGAACCTCTAGCAGCCTCCCCATGTTTGAGAGGTTGTTTTTTGCACCTTGATGCTACCCCATTACTGGTCAAACATGTGTTAATAATTAGATTTCAGCGCAGCATACGCATGACAGTCTTCGTATATGTTGGGTTATTATGGCCAATTGTCACGGTATATACATCAGTTATAACTCTATAATTAGTGAACCTGTTAGCGTCATTATTGCCCAAGATGTGTGAAACGTCCTCGAGGAACCACTGGAGCTTCTATCCTTATAAAGCTGAAGACGATGTGTTACCGGACAGACCGGTACCAGTTAGATGGTGGACAGGTACCAGGCAGGGAGGTAGGACAAGCATCGGATGGGAATACGACCCGATACTGTTCGATATATGACGTTCTACTTCTACAAAATTGCTGTATTTTATCGTATGATTTTGCTTAAGCCTTGCATCGGGATTGCATGGTAACCGGCAGCCATTGCGTCGCTAGCATAAACGGATGCTGGATGTAATAGAACTGAAGTACCTCATCGTATCGTAAACCAACCAGGGACGTATTTATACCACCACTTCCTGTAAAGATGGCGGCGACGGTGACCCCAGCGTCGCTGGCGGAGAGAAGCGTGGAGGCCGCCATTTTGTGTGGGATCGGGGTGGCGGGTCTGGCGGGGAACACGTCCCTGTGGTGTGTGGTACTGAGCCACAAAAGCTTCAGAAATCTCACCAACTGCCTCATCCTTTGCCTTAGCGGTGCCGACATGTTGGTCATCTGCTGTACCCTCCCCATCACCGTGGCTACCCTGGTGCAAGGCGAATGGCCGCTGACGTCAGAGGCCTGTGTCGCCTTCGGGTTCCTCGGCATGCTGGCGTTCGTGGCCAGCGTCATGTCGCTGGGCGTCGTCAGCGTCATTCGTTACCTCATCATATGTCATAGCGGGCGGTTCCCGGCGCTCGGCAGAGTGGGGCCGACGCCGCTTAGGAAAGGAGCGCCCGCGGCGCTGTTGGTGGCTGGGATCTGGGTCGTGTCCCTGGCCCTCTCGTCCCCTCCGCTCCTGGGCTGGGGCCGCTACGACTTCCTCCCGAACCAGTCCTTCTGCTTCTGCGACTGGACCACTAGCGTGACCTACACCTGCTTCGTCGTCGGAGTCTGCTTCGGCGGTCCCGGCGTCACCATGACCGTCTGCTGCTTCAAGATATACCGCGCGGTGCGCCAAAGCCGTATGCGAGTGAAACCCAAGCCGTCTGTTGTAAGCCATAACGAGACCAACCCGTCGAATATTCGGGTACACATTTCCACGTCATTCGCGTCCAACGGCCATGAAGTTACGGTGCGTGCGCACGCCGGCCCCGCCTCTAAATCGGAGATTTCGCCGACGAGCAATAGTCGTAAGGACGAGGTGAGGCTGACCTTGTCGCTCCTGATGGTCGTCTGCTCATTCGTCATCTGCTGGCTGCCCTTCTGCGTCGCCATGTTCTTGACGGTCTTCACGACGTCGCCGGTGCCTCGGGCGCTCGAAATGACCACCTTGTTGCTGGGTTTCCTCCACAGCTCGTGCAACCCGATCCTCTACGGCGTCACGAGCAAAAGGTTTCGAGAGGGCTTCAGAAATCTTTTCCGCAGCAGGTCGGCCAATATCGTCACGCCGTTTCCGAAGGGACCGTAGCGTCATTAACATCATCAGCTTCAGCATCATCACCCTCAGTATGATAAACTTCAGCTTCATCACCCTCAGCATCATCACCCTCAGTATCATCAACCTCAGCATCATCACCCTCAGCATCATCAATCTCAGCATCATCAACCTCAGCATCATCAACCTCAACATCATCAAACTCAGCATCATCAACTTCAGCATCATCACCCTTAGCATCATCACCCTCAGCATCATCAACTTAAGCATCATCACCCTCAGTATCCGCAACCTCAGCATCATCACCCTCAGTATCATCACCCTCAGCATCATCAACTTCAGCATCATCACCCTTAGCATCATCACCCTCAGCATCATCAACTTCAGCATCATCACCCTCAGTATCCGCAACCTCAGCATCATCACCCTCAGCATCATCAACCTCAGCATCATCAACCTCAGCATCATCACCCTCAGCATCATCACCCTCAGCATCATCACCCTCAGCATCACCAACCTCAGCATCATCACCCTCAGCATCATCACCCTCAGCATCATCAATCTCAGCATCATCAACCTCAGCATCATCAACTTCAGCATCATCACCCTTAGCATCATCAACCTCAGCATCATCAACTTCAACATCATCACCCTCAGCATCATCACCCTCAGCATCATCAACTTCAGCATCATCACCCTGAGCATCATCAAACTCAGCATCACCAACCTCAGCATCATTAACCTCAGCATCATCAACCTCAGCATCATCAACCGTCAGCATAATCCACATCATCATCATTATCAGACACTTTAGCATCGTTAACTACAGCTTCGTCCAACTCATTATCCCGTGAACTCCTCTGCGCATGCGTCAGATCGATTTTGGAATGCAGACATTTCCCTCCAAGGTGCGCCTTGGAAGTGCGAGTTGGCGTCTCCGCGTGGCTTGAATCTCTAGCGGCGAAACGCTGAACTGCTCAGATACCGTTTTGAAGCTTCCCTACCTCTCTCATTATAATTACGCATCTGTTAAAGTAATATGTTCTGTAATTTTTAGTATTACCAACCTCTCCTCCATGCCAAATAAGTATATTTTCTGTCTTGAATTTAAATCCTGAAAGCCTGTGAGCCTATCCGGGGAAAAGCAAATTTGTTCACTAGAGTAGAAGTTGGTGGCCGGCTTGATATCCCGGCGCGCCTGTTCGCTGTTCGGTATTCTGTGTGATGTCGACCGCGACATGCATCATAATTTTGTGATATTTTTGGTCTTGATTTTGAAATCTAAAAAAATATAAAATGCCGCATGTAAGTATACTACTTTAACTACTCGTCGTAATAAACCAGCAACAGTGACAATCAACATCGATGCGAAAAAAAACCCGTGTCTGTATGTTCTACATACCTACCCGAGTAAATTGTATGTTTTAATGAGTACGTTGTGAAATTGTTTTGAAATCTGATGCACCATAATTATGTGGATAGGTGTTGTAAATTTACCTATCGGTTTTTCTTACTTTAGTAGTAATTATGCCCAGTGCACTTTGGTAACGCGGTTAAGTTTTGACTTATAGAGAACAAGGTTGAACTCATCTAGTAGATGGAAGATCGGGGTAAACGTCTTAGCGTCTTACAAGTCATTGAAACGTTGTCACCTATCGCTCGTAAATTGACTGCGTATTAATTTGCATCAATATATATATATATAGTTGTACTTGTGTAGATGTAATATCAATAAACAAATGCCATGGTTGTACAGGTGCACAAAGCATTGTTTTGTCATAGCGCACATGTATAAAACAGTTATCGTCCCCTTGAGCCCTGACACAATCACATTCATACCTCAGGAACCTTCTTATATATAGCGTTGACCCACTTTCGCAAGAACGTGAATTCAAAAGCCATTTTTTCTGGCAGATATATCCATTATAATATTTCAAATTGCTTAATTTTATTCCAGGTTCAAGATACACGTAAAGGGGATCCATTTACTTTACGTTATCTAGCATTGTGCATAACGTCATTTTCAGTGTGCTCCGTGCAAACAACCTCCTCAATGGCTGCTAATCCGCCGGGGTGGGTTGACAATTATAGGCGTTTACAGGTCGGGTCTCCGACCACAGACATTCACACCATTTGAATGACTGCTGTGAGCAGCGAGGACCAGGCGGTCTCCGCTCTAGATTTAGTTTTTCGCCATGATTCGGGCTTCTTCCACCTGCCTTATTATGGAGAGCCATTCCAATATTGCAACCTCATTTCTTGATATCAGTATCTAATTTCTTGATATCACGAATCCATTTCACAAATGCTGATGTTTCTTGAAATTATCGACATAATTGTTTTGAATCATCATTTGCTATCTCGATTTCATTGCATGATATCTCGATTCATTGCATGATATCTAGATTTTATTGCATGATATCTCGATTTTATTGCATGATATCTCGATTTTATTGCATGATATCTCGATTTTATTGCATGATATCTCGATTTTATTGCATGATATCTCGATTTTATTGCATGATATCTCGATTTTATTGCATGATATCTCGATTTTATTGCATGATATCTCGATTTCATTGCATGATATCTTGGATTTATTGCATGATATGTCGATTGTATTGCATGATATCTCGATTTCATTGCATGATATCTTGGATTCATTGCACGATATCTAGATTTTATTGCATGATATCTCGATTTTATTGCATGATATCTCGATTTTATTGCATGATATCTCGATTTTATTGCATGATATCTCGATTTCATTGCATGATATCTTGGATTTATTGCATGATATCTCGATTGTATTGCATGATATCTCGATTTCATTGCATGATATCTTGGATTCATTGCACGATATCTAGATTTTATTGCATGATATCTCGATTTTATTGCATGATATCTCGATTTTATTGCATGATATCTCGATTTTATTGCATGATATCTCGATTTCATTGCATGATATCTTGGATTTATTGCATGATATCTCGATTGTATTGCATGATATCTCGATTTCATTGCATGATATCTTGGATTTATTGCATGATATCTCGATTTTATTGAATGATATCTCGAGTTCATTGCATGATATCTCGATTTCATTGCAAGGCAGCTCGATTTCATTGCATGATATCTCGATTTCATTGCATGATATCTCGATTTCATTGCATGGTATCTCGATTCATTGCATGATATCTCGATTTTATTGCATAATATCTCAATTTTATTGCATGATATCTCGATTTTATTGCATGATATCTCGATTCTATTGCATGATATCTCGATTTCATTGCATGATATCTTGGATTTATTGCATGATATCTCGATTTTATTTCATGATATCTCGATTTTATTGCATGATATCTCGATTTTATTGCATGATATCTCGATTTTATTGCATGATATCTCGATTTCATTGCATGATATCTTGGATTTATTGCACGATATCTCGATTTTTTTGCATGGTAGCTCGAGTTCATTGCATTGTAGCTCGATTTCATTGCCTAGTATCTCGACTATATTGCATGATATCTCGGCATCATTGTTTGATATCTCGATTTCGTGACTTGATGATGACATTGATTGGTATTGGCATCCCAAAATCATGGTATCACGTATCACGTCTTGACATCAGAAAATGATTGTTTCATATCGAAAACGAGTCTTTATGTCGATAAAGCAACAACACGTCTTTAATTATTAAACAGCCTCTTCCTCATTGCTTCATTAAATAAAATATCTTGGTATCAAAGCCGTATATAGAAATATAAAGAGGTTCTCAATTACTGGTTTTCCCACCGTGTTAGTGCAAACCTGTCCCTGCATATCTGACATGTTACTAGCTAGGGACATCGACAGCTAATTGATAATGTGGAAGATAAGATAATATAAGATAAGATAAGGCTACTGACTTTTGGTGAGTGTGATTTGCTAAGCCAGTCCAAACGGTCGGTGTATCGTTCAACCCCCACCTGTGCAAATGTCTTTTTTTGTGCAAGATACAGACCTCATGTCTTTCTGCGCAAAGAGTAAGGGGTCGCCCCGGAGACATGGCTCATTACTGACTCGACCCGTCCCATTGTCGTGGTATGATCTAGAGCGGTTAAAGCGTCCAGGTTAAAGGACCAACATACCACACCTGTGATGAAAGTAATCAGGAATTAAATACTGTGATGGCGCCATACTGACTGTCGATGGGGCCTCACACACCGGGGAATTCTGCCTTGGTTTCTGCTTCACCGTGAGTTCGACACGTGGTCGAGAATGCTACCCTGGACTACAGGTTCGAGTCTTGTTGGTATAGAGGCTGTGGCCGCCGTGTTGTAGCCCCAGATGGAGGCCACACTAGACTTCCCTCTGGCCTTCCTGTGACTCGCTGAGTTTTATTCTCTTGTCTTGTCGGCTGGGTTAAAGCTGATCATACAACATGTTTTCCTTGGACTATCCGAAGGCTTTGAAAGGAAATCATTGATGGGGTCATTTTATTGCAATGCGTTAGTGTAGAAGACCAAAAATGAAGATGCTATTTTGGGACATTTTCTATAAGACTGCATGGTAGAGGTCGGATGCAGAAAAGTGTTCTTGTGTACTACGTCATCAAACTGTGGGTATTGTTGACTATTTGTGCCACTTCAGATCAAAAGATATATGAGAATATGTACATTTATTAAAGAGTTAACACTGCAACAGATCCAACAAGGCATCTATTAGGTCATTTATACGAAACAATCTAAAAAAAATATTTAGTAACTGAAAATAACTGTAATTCTGTTGTCTCGTAAAGCAATGATTTTCTGTCTTTGTAGGATTGTAATGGCCATATTATCTGATCTTTCTTGGGCTTACCGAAAGACATGCCTTGTCAAATATATTGTGCTAAAATGTAAAAATGTGACCAATAAATAAACATGTCATCTCAAATGAAAGCGTCAAACGTGTTTCCCATGGCCTCGACTCGACAATAGCTGAACGCCGCACATACTGGGCCATAGGGTGTATCTCATTTTTTGATGCCCAGCAACGGCAGATTACTTCCTTGCTGACCACAAGGTTGAGTCTTTAGGATGTGAGGCCGAAACACTTGTTACTGGCTGAGGAATTAATGCCGGAGTGAGAAACGTTTAATCGCGAGACGCGACGCGCTGAGGGTAGCCCTCGGTCTGGATAGCAGTGTGCCGCTCTTGTCAGTGGGGTCCGGCAGCGAATTAAACATCTCATCATGAACTGGGAATTGTTTACTAAGTATACTACCCCTGGTCTCCCTAGGAAGGAGAGAGGTGGTGGGTGGGAGTGGGGGAGGGGTGAGGAGGTGGCGGGTAGGGGGAGACCGCTTGAGTGAACACTGCAAGATTTCACACATCGCCCGCCTGAACACCTGGGATGCGTGAGCCCGGGGCGGTGGGAGACTATGTGGAGGTGGGAAAGGGAGAGTGTGTGTGTGTGTGTGGCGGACCCAATCACCCCCCCCCCCCCCACACACACACACACACACACACCCTACACCCTACCCCACACGGACCGATTCACCCAATAGATGCCCCGCTTTTCGTCTCAACATGATCACCTCTGTTATTCAAAGCGCCCGCAGTTTCGCACACACACACACACACACACACAACCCACCACGAAAAAAGTTGGTATTTTGGTTTCGCACAAACGATACACATTACGTGTGTACTTTGCGGAAGCCCTTAGTGCCAGCAGCTCAAAGGCTTCTGTCGGGTCCGAACACTCCACCGAGGTGTAATCAACTAATATTTAAACACTCCACGTACGGCGCTCCTACTGAGACGGCTATATGGCTTCAAGTGGTAAAGGCCGCCTGCTGGCGTGTCTTTTGTACCGGCCGCTAGAGGCACTGTCGGTTGGCGTACCGCCGTGAAGTACCCAGCTAGTCAAGGGATCCCTTTAGGGGGGTTAAAAGAAGGGTTGTGTGATCACGGGTGGTATTGGAGGTCAGGGTGGGGGTGGCGGGGTTGGGCTAGGGGTGGAAGGGCGTGGTCGGGAGGGGAGAAAGGGGGGGGGGCGGAGGTGACGGGGTTTGGGTGTGTCAACATACACCTATAAAAGTTGGGTTTGCCGGAATAGCAGAAAGTCTTTTCAGAAATCAACGTGACCTTGCAATGCCCTCGACGTGTGAGGATGAAATGAGACTTGAAAGCCGGCCTCGGTTCAAAAATCATGATTAATATTTCAAAGAGACAATAGCAGAATATTCACGCATACATCTGGTAGGTAGGTATGCATTGCAAGTACACCGATCATGCCTCTAACACAGTCGCTCGCGGTGGGGATTCGGCGAGGTTGCACGTCGAAAAAGCAAGGAACGGGTCATGATCGGATCGAGCTAATCACAGTAAGATTAACAAATAAGTGTCCTTTCAGCCGTGACAACTCACCACGATTCGAGGTGACACATCTTCGAAGCGCGAGGGGGGCGGGGGGCACATCATGTAGTTAGGTATATGCATATGCATATACTCTCTATGCCATGTCTATACCCCCCCACTGTACTAATGTAGTGCCCCCCCCCCCCACTGTACTATTGTCGTGCCCCCCCCCCCCGGCCTTCGAAGCGTCAAAAAGTTAAACTAAATCAATCGAAATCATGACATATGCCGTATCTCACTCCCGGAACGCTTTACAGGGCTAGTTCGAGCTTATATCGGACTTAGGTGATTTTTCTATAGATTGTAGCAGTATATCATTTCAAGCGATGTTGTTTTACCTTGTAACCTTGCAAACGATCGTGATTATAGCAGTGTATTTTTCGTGATTTTCGCAATCTGTCGTTCGAAATGTTTGCCATTTTGTTTTCGAACGATGAAGGTGTGACTTATAGCGAGCGCAAGCGAGCTCTTAAGGTAACATGCATGCATATTCAAAGTCCATTTCAAGCATAGGCTTAGGACTTTCATTTCGAGTAACAACCCATATGAGACGTTTTCGGATTCGGAGTAAATATCAGCTGTACATAAATATATTCAAGCAAAGAGAGGTCGAAGCCTATTATGTCATGTCTTTAATAATTAAATCAGCTGCCCCACAAAATTAACGAATAAATTATTCGATGTTAACACTAGATGTATACTTCAAATTAAAGTTAATTTATAAGAGACGGGCTAAATGTCTGTTGCCAAGCAGAAAGCTCTTGGTGACCGCCCATCGGCTGTTGTCATAGTGAGTAGTTGTGACGTCAAAATGTTATAAACATGACGTCACAATGGGAGTTGCGGAGTGAGATTATGGGAAACCGGAGTGAGATTAATTTTGAATATTAGTCTAGATGTATCCCCTCGGAATATCTGAATTAATAAATATACGCTCGCATTTTTTAGGTAGCACCTATCCATATTAGACGCACATTGTCGTATAAGTGGACGTTTTGAAGGGTATGAGCATTCGCTTAGTAATGGTCCCTAACTCTGCTCCTTTCGAGAGAGGAGATGCCAGGGAGTTAGGTAGGTATCTTGGCCCACATGGCTCACCTCAGGCATCATTGGATCACCCCTGCACCCACATCGCTATACAGCGAGGACAGCGAGGATGTGGGGTCATTCCGCTCTGCCTGCTCCCCGTCATTGCGAAGAAAACCTGTGGGTGGGGGAGGGGAGGCTGGGGGGTGGGGTTTCTGGAGCATACTGGGAAGGAAATCACGAGTGCATCCTCTGTTCCCCCTTACCCCCTCCCCCTGCCCTCCCCCGCGCCCCGCCCATCTCTTGCACCTTCCCCGCGCCCCGCCCATCTCTTGCACCTCCCCTCTCCCTCCCCTTTCTTATAGTTCCCCCCGCACTCATTTTCGCCTGGAAGACACATTCTTCACATAGAGGGCGCCAGAGGGGGTTGTGGCTTGCTGCAGCTAAGCCGCTGGAGGGCGAGGGTAAGAGGCGACGCAGAAACGGAGCGAGAGGGCGACGGGGTGGGGCGGGGAGTGGAGGGATGGATGAGGGTGTGGGGAAGGCTAGCGCGGGCGGTGGGGGGGGGGCTGACTATGGAGGCGCAGGTTCATAGGGCCCCGAGCCGCGCCGTCAGCTATGCGCCAGCTCTCCAGGTGTAAACGATACAATGATTACAGACTCACCCCAGGAAGGCGGGATACTGATAGGGGAATTACCCCAAGACCAGGCCGTCACCCGCCAGCCCTATCCGTCCACCCCCCCCCCTCCAGCCGTCCTCTCCCCCCCCCCTCCCCGCCACCCCCTGCTCTTAACCACCTCATTCGTTTTCCGTCTCCCCCCCCCTCACCGCCCCTCCCCTTCCCCATGAAAATATCCATCGATCTCCATTCTCCTCCCCTCCCCACCCACCCTCACCACCATCACACCTTACCCCGTCCATCCCTTACTCCGTCCCCTTCCCCACCCACCCTCACCACCATCACGCCTTACCCCATCCATCCCTTACTCCGTCCTCTTCCCCACCCACCCTCACCACCATCACACCTTACCCCGTCCATCCCTTACTCCGTCCCCTTCCCCACCCACCCTCACCACCATCACGCCTTACCCCACCCATCCCTTACTCCGTCCCTTTCCCACCCATCCTCACCACCATCACACCTTACCCCACCCATCCCTTACTCCGTCTCCTTCCCCACCCACCCTCACCACCATCACACCTTACCCCATCCATCCCTTACTCCGTCCTCTTCCCCACCCACCCTCACCACCATCACACCTTACCCCGTCCATCCCTTACTCCGTCCCCTTCCCCACCCACCCTCACCACCATCACGCCTTACCCCACCCATCCTTACTCCGTCCCTTTCCCACCCATCCTCACCACCATCACACCTTACCCCACCCATCCCTTACTCCGTCTCCTTCCCCACCCACCCTCACCACCATCACACCTTACCCCACCCATCCCTTACTCCGTCCCCTTCCCCACCCACCCCCACCACCATCACACCTTACCCCACCCATCCCTTACTCCGTCCCCTTCCCCACCCACCCCCACCACCATCACACCTTACCCCAGCCATCCCGTACTCCGTCCCCTTCCCCACCCACCCTCACCACCATCACACCTTACCCCGTCCATCCCTTACTCCGTCCCCTTCCCCACCCACCCTCACCACCATCACACCTTACCCCGTCCATCCCTTACTCCGTCCCCTTCCCCACCCACCCTCACCACCATCACACCTTACCCCACCCATCCCTTACTCCGTCCCCTTCCCCACCCACCCTCACCACCATCACACCTTACCCCGTCCATCCCTTACTCCGTCCCCTTCCCCACCCACCCTCACCACCATCACACCTTACCCCACCCATCCCTTACTCCGTCCCCTTCCCCACCCACCCTCACCACCATCACACCTTACCCCGTCCATCCCTTACTCCGTCCCCTTCCCCACCCACCCTCACCACCATCACACCTTACCCCACCCATCCCTTACTCCGTCTCCTTCCCCACCCACCCTCACCACCATCACACCTTACCCCATCCATCCCTTACTCCGTCTCCTTCCCCACCCACCCTCACCACCATCACACCTTACCCCACCCATCCCTTACTCCGTCCCCTTCCCCACCCACCCTCACCACCATCACACCTTACCCCGTCCATCCCTTACTCCGTCCCCTTCCCCACCCACCCTCACCACCATCACACCTTACCCCACCCATCCCTTACTCCGTCTCCTTCCCCACCCACCCTCACCACCATCACACCTTACCCCATCCATCCCTTACTCCGTCCTCTTCCCCACCCACCCTCACCACCATCACACCTTACCCCATCCATCCTTTACTCCGTCCCCTTCCCACCCATCCCTTACTCCGTCCCCTTCCCCACCCATCCCTTACTCCGTCCCCTTCTCCACCCATCCCTTACTCCGTCCCCTTCCCCACCCATCCCTTACTCCGTCCCCTTCCCATCCATCCCTTACTCCGTCCCCTTCCCACCCATCCCTTACTCCGTCCCCTTCCCACCCATCCCTTACTCCGTCCCCTTCCCCACCCATCCCTTACTCCGTCCCCTTCCCCACCCATCCCTTACTCAGTACCCTTCCCACCCATCCCTTACTCCGTCCCCTTCCCCACCCACCCTCACCACCATCACGCCTTACCCCACCCATCCCTTACTCCGTCCCTTTCCCACCCATCCTCACCACCATCACACCTTACCCCACCCATCCCTTACTCCGTCTCCTTCCCCACCCACCCTCACCACCATCACACCTTACCCCATCCATCCCTTACTCCGTCCTCTTCCCCACCCACCCTCACCACCATCACACCTTACCCCGTCCATCCCTTACTCCGTCCCCTTCCCCACCCACCCTCACCACCATCACGCCTTACCCCACCCATCCCTTACTCCGTCCCTTTCCCACCCATCCTCACCACCATCACACCTTACCCCACCCATCCCTTACTCCGTCTCCTTCCCCACCCACCCTCACCACCATCACACCTTACCCCACCCATCCCTTACTCCGTCCCCTTCCCCACCCACCCCCACCACCATCACACCTTACCCCACCCATCCCTTACTCCGTCCCCTTCCCCACCCACCCCCACCACCATCACACCTTACCCCAGCCATCCCGTACTCCGTCCCCTTCCCCACCCACCCTCACCACCATCACACCTTACCCCGTCCATCCCTTACTCCGTCCCCTTCCCCACCCACCCTCACCACCATCACACCTTACCCCGTCCATCCCTTACTCCGTCCCCTTCCCCACCCACCCTCACCACCATCACACCTTACCCCACCCATCCCTTACTCCGTCCCCTTCCCCACCCACCCTCACCACCATCACACCTTACCCCGTCCATCCCTTACTCCGTCCCCTTCCCCACCCACCCTCACCACCATCACACCTTACCCCACCCATCCCTTACTCCGTCCCCTTCCCCACCCACCCTCACCACCATCACACCTTACCCCGTCCATCCCTTACTCCGTCCCCTTCCCCACCCACCCTCACCACCATCACACCTTACCCCACCCATCCCTTACTCCGTCTCCTTCCCCACCCACCCTCACCACCATCACACCTTACCCCATCCATCCCTTACTCCGTCTCCTTCCCCACCCACCCTCACCACCATCACACCTTACCCCACCCATCCCTTACTCCGTCCCCTTCCCCACCCACCCTCACCACCATCACACCTTACCCCGTCCATCCCTTACTCCGTCCCCTTCCCCACCCACCCTCACCACCATCACACCTTACCCCACCCATCCCTTACTCCGTCTCCTTCCCCACCCACCCTCACCACCATCACACCTTACCCCATCCATCCCTTACTCCGTCCTCTTCCCCACCCACCCTCACCACCATCACACCTTACCCCATCCATCCTTTACTCCGTCCCCTTCCCACCCATCCCTTACTCCGTCCCCTTCCCCACCCATCCCTTACTCCGTCCCCTTCTCCACCCATCCCTTACTCCGTCCCCTTCCCCACCCATCCCTTACTCCGTCCCCTTCCCATCCATCCCTTACTCCGTCCCCTTCCCACCCATCCCTTACTCCGTCCCCTTCCCACCCATCCCTTACTCCGTCCCCTTCCCCACCCATCCCTTACTCCGTCCCCTTCCCCACCCATCCCTTACTCAGTACCCTTCCCACCCATCCCTTACTCCGTCCCCTTCCCTACCCATCCCTTACTCAGTACCCTTCCCCACCCATCCCTTACTCCGTCCCCTTCCCCACCCATCCCTTACTCCGTCCTCTTCCCACCCATCCCTTACTCCGTCCCTTTCCACCCATCCCTTACTCCATCCCCTTCCCCACCCATCCCTTACTCCGTCCCCTTCCCCCCATCCCTTACTCCGTCCCTTCCCCACCCATCCCTTACTCCGTCCCTTCCCCACCCATCCCTTACTCCGTCCCCTTCCCCACCCATCTCTTACTCCGTCCCTTCCCCACCCATCCCTTACTCCGTCCCCTTCCCCACCCATCACTTACTCCGTCCACTTCCCCCCCCCCCCATCCCTTACTCCGTCCCCTTCCCCACCCATCACTTACTCCGTCCACTTCCCCCCCCCATCTCTTACTCCGTCCCCTTCCCCCCATCCCTTACTCCGTCCCTTCCCCACCCATCCCTTACTCCGTCCCTTCCCCACCCATCCCTTACTCCGTCCCCTTCCCCACCCATCTCTTACTCCGTCCCTTCCCCACCCATCCCTTACTCCGTCCCCTTCCCCACCCATCACTTACTCCGTCCGCTTCCCCCCCCCCATCTCTTACTCCGTCCCCTTTCTCACCCATCCCTTACTCCGTCCCCTTCCTCACCCATCCCTTACTCCGTCCCCTTCCCCCCCATCCCTACCCCCTCCCCTTCCTCACCCATCCCTTACTCCGTTCCCTCCCCCACCCATCCCTTACTCCGTCCCCTTCCTCACCCATCCCTTACTCCGTCCCCTCCCCCCATCCCTTACTCCGTCCCCTTCCCCCCCATCCTTTACTCCGTCCCCTTCCTCACCCATCCCTTACTCCGTCCCTTTCCCACCCATCTTTTACTCCGTCCCCTTCCCATCCATCCTTTACTCTGCCCCCCCCCCTCATCCCTTACTCCGACCCCTTCCCACCCATCCTTTACTCCGTCCCCTTCTCCACCCATCCCTTACTCCGTCCCCTTCCCACCCATCCTTTACCCCGTCCCCTTCCCACCCATCCCTTACTCCGTCCCCTTCCCACCCATCCCTTACTCTGTCCCCTTCCTCACCCATCCCTTACTCCGTCCCCTTCCCCACCCATCCCTAACTCCGTCCCCTTCCTCACCCATCCCTTACTCCGTCCCCTTCCCACCCATCCCTTACTCCGTCCCCTTCCCCACCCATCCCTTACTCCGTCCTCTCCCCCACCCATCCCTTACTCCGTCCCCTTCGTCACCCATCCCTTACTCCGTCCCCTTCCCCCCCATCCCTTACTCCGTCCCCTTCCCCCCCATCCCTTACTCCGTCCCCTTCCTCACCCATCCCTTACTCCGTCCCCTTCCCACCCATCCTTTACTCCGTCCCCTTCCCACCCATCTTTTACTCTGCCCCCCCCCATCCCTTACTCCGACTCCTTCCCACCCATCCTTTACTCCGTCCCCTTCTCCACCCATCCCTTACTCCGACCCCTTCCCACCCATCCCTTACTCCGTCCCCCCCCCCATCCTTAACTCCGTCCCCTCCCCCACCTACATGGTCCTGGCACCCGCCTATTCACGACCGCAGTGAGACGAGCAGGTTTTCCCATCATATGTAACAAAGCCATTGGAGGAAAACCAGCGAGGGTGGATGGTGGAGGCAGGGTGAAGGGAGGGTGGAGAGCAGAGGGGGGGGGGGGGGCGTGAGTGTCCGGGGAACCGGGGGCGGGGCACCAAATTCCGATTTCACGTTTTTCACTTTACCCTCTGTGAGTGTCAAGCAACTATTCACAGACCAGAATGACAAACTCGTGCGCTAAAGCTCCGGCACGGCACCTGTGAAACGCTAGAAATGTTTGCCGAAAGCCTGCAGTACTTTATCGGGTCGGGGGTGTGGGTGGAGGGGTGGAGGGGGGTGGCTTTAGGGCGCTCGGCTGCCCTGATATCCGCACCTGATATAGGGGTGGAGGCTGAGGTAGGGGTACAAAACGCTGCCTCATGGCGCCTTCTTACCCCCCACCCCCGCTCACTCTCCCTCCCTTCCCAAGCCTTCCAGACCCTCCCATATCACCGTCTCAGTGTCAATCTGGTGAATTGTGATTGGTTGGAATTAACCTACGCTTTAGGCCAGTTTTGTGTACGCGTTGATTAAGCGGCGTCCTGAAGCCCGTGGGACAGCGGTGCAGCAGTTTGCGGGTTCGAACCCATCACCTGCATCTGAAACTTATATCCTGCAATCTCATATCATTGTTCCGGGAGGTTTCTTGGTATTCAATACAGCACACAAAAGTGGCGGAGAACACCAAAATCTCACTTCTCCCGGATCGGCGTGTGATTAGCGTATAAATCACACTCCCACTTGCCACCAACTTGCCTCTCCAAAACTTTGACCCTCTTGAACAGTGTATGTCGGAGGGACTAGCCCCCCCCCCCCCCACTCACCCCCCATCCCCACCCAACCCCCGCCGCTTCTTCAGACAACCCTTTACATCCTCCCCCCCTCCTCAACCAAACCCCGAACCCCCCACGCGCCCTTCGCACCCCGTACCCCCTACACCCGGCCCCCGGCCATAGTCCCGCAGCGCCCCCCTCCCCAGCCTGCACACCCCACTCGCACCCCCCTCCCCCCCCCCCCCCCCCCGACAGGGTAAAGCGAGCCCTGCAAGGACAACAATGTTGTGCAGTTCTTTCGGGATTGTTTTGACGTCCATGTGTAAATACAAATGTTACATTGCTAGATAACAGATCCGGTCAGACCGTTACGTTACCGCCGGGGAGCCAAAGCCACGGGGGCACCGGTCTGCGCATGCGCGTCTAGCCGGGCGCTGGCGGACTTCCTGTGGTTTACGGACGGCGGGTGGGACGCGAGAGGCATTCGTCAGATCTCTCTCCCCTACCACGGAAAGATAAAAAAAACAACACCCGTCTGACTTTGATTTCGGTGCCTTTTTTATCATCGGCGTCATTAATCTTTCCTCTATTCTCTCTATTCACCAGGTTCTTTTACTCTTCCTGCCTTCTTTCCGACCTCGTTTTCATTCTCGGTTGAGGGTTGAGCCTCTAAATTTGTCTCTGACTTTGTCTCTGATTTTGTGTGTATAATTCCTTCGTTGTTGCCTCCTGCTTAACAAACTATTCACATCCTTAAGTTAACTTTTTTACTCTCATTCCCTTTGTTCATTTTTTGTCGCGTCTCCGACGCTACGTAACTCTCCCCACCCTCTCCACCTCCCCTTCCTCCACCGTCCACCAGACCGATCGTCCCCACTCCCACATTCCATAAATCCCCCCCCCTCCCCATGCGTCTCCTGCTTCCGTTTACATGTCAATCTATCCAATTTTTAGCATCGCTTTCGGCTATTATTCCCTAATGCTAATCCCCACTGTACCTCCTATCCCCGTCCGCCCCCCCCCCCCTCCAATTCACACGCAGACCCCCAAGTGTGTTCACCGCAAGTTTAACCACAGTATTTCCATGGGGAAGGGGTCCAATCCCCCCCCCCCCGCCCCTCCCCTTTCCCTATCCGTATCACTGGACCGGCCAGTGCACTAGCCTCCCTTCCTCCTCACGGTGTTCCTTGACTCTATCTAGTACCTGGCGACCTATCTTCCCATCTCGGTCTATCTTGCAATATGTATACCATGTAATTCATTGGCAGAGGCCCGACATGGAAACAGGTGTCTAGACGAAATTTCACAGCAGAAAAAACCAAACAAATCAACCCACCTTTCCTTTTCCCTCCCCGCTCCTTCCCACTTTTCCCGTCAAGAAATCATGACCACGACTCGCGGTATTTTGCCGATGGGTAGCCGCTGGGTGGATGGGGGTGGAGTAAGTGGCGGTGGGGGGGGGGGGTGAGGTGTATATTGACTCCCTGTGGATATGGCGTCAACCCAGTGTAGGGTCTCCTCGGTCAACGCCACGTGTCACGTCACTATATCACCCCGACCCCCAGCCCCAGCCCCACCCCCACCCCTCACATCACCCCCCACTCACAGCCACCCTCTCTCACATCACCCCCCATTCACAGCCACCCTCACCACCACCACGCCCCTCTTTCCAGAATCCATCTACCCCTCACCCCAACCACCGTCACAATTGCCCTCACCCTCACCCCTCTCAACCTCACCCCTCTCACCCCCACCCCCTTCCCCGAGCAGTTCCGACATTTTCCCATACATATATGTATGTATATGGATTGATGGGGTCCGGGTCAGGGGTTGGCGGCGGCGTCCTATCGGGGCGACCCCTGGTGGCCGGCGGGAGGCCGTGTAGGTGGCGCCACTCCAGAATGTGCGGCGTTCTTTCCTGGATGTATCCCGACTGCTCCAAGACCGCCCCTAGCCCCCCCCCCCACCCCCGACCCCCGCCGTGGCGCCGCCCCCGCCGCGGCGCCGCCCCTAGCCCACTACCTTCCCTAGCCCTCACACCCCCCCCCCCCCGCCACGGCGCCACCCCGCCGCCGTCTCTCCCCGTCCCTCACCCAACCCCAGGCTGTCTCTCAGCCTCCCTACCCTTGGACGCGCCCACCCCACGCATCACGGTGGCAGGGGGTTATGGGAGGAGGGGGGTGGGGGTCGGACTGTTCCTGTGGTCTCGATATCAAGAGATTTCAGCTATTTGCATGGGCAGATAGCGAGAGGTGCGATGGTTATGGTGGTGGTGGGGGGTTGTAGTGGTGATGGTCGTGCTGGTCCGGACAGGTTATTGACAGCGAGGGCGGGGGAGGGGGCGTTACCAAAGGCAGGAGGGGTGTATAAGGGAGTGGGGGGGGAGGGTAGTCGTGGGTCTATCTCCCGGCGGCACTGTACGCGTACAAAACCCTACCCGCCACCAAATCACCCCCCTACCGCCCCCCCCCCCCCCCCCGCCACCCTCCACCAACACCCACAGTGTGGGATTAAACGAAGATACATCCTGGCATTCTCAGCACGTGGCGGCGCCCACGTGGATGCCGGGTGTGGAGGGGTCAAGGGGTCCCCTGCCCCGGGGGTACGGCAGGGACAGGGGTCTCGTGCCAACGGCGGGGGGGGGGTGAGGATGTGGCGGCGGGGTTGGCGAGAGGGGGGTCTACATGAGGAGGAGGGCGTTTGACAGGAATCGAGTCGTAAGCGATAGGAATGAATGGAAACTTAAGGGAGGGCGGCGTGATAACAGAATGCGGCAGGAAACATCCGGGGGTTCCAGGGGTTGCTGGACCGGGCGGGGGGGTGGGGGGGGGCATTGGATCATTGGGCAAATGGACCTATCGGCGTGAAAGTCACATGGGGCAAAACAGCCGCGGGGCGAAGCGACTGTGGGGCGAAACGACCGCGGGACGAGATGGTCTTCTGGGGCGAGAGGGCCGAGGGACGCGATGGGCCGAGGGCAAGAGGACGGAGGGGCGAGATAGCCGGGTGGGGCGAGAGGGCCGCGGGGCGAGATGGGCCGAGGGGCGAGATAGCCGGGTGGGGCGAGAGAGCTGTGCGGCGAGAGGACCGCGAGGCGAGATAGCCGGGTGGGGCGAGATAGCCGGGTGGGGCGAGAGGACTGCGGGGTGAGATAGCCGGGTGGGGCGAGAGGATTGCGGGGCGAGATAGCCGGGTGGGGCGAGAGGACTGCGGGGCGAGATAGCCGGGTGGGGCGAGAGGACCGCGGGATGAGATAGCCGGGTGGGGCGAAAGGACCGCGGGGCGAGATAGTCGGGTGGGGCGAGAGGACCGCGGGGCGAGAGGACCGCGGGGCGAGATAGCCGGGTGGGGCAAAAAGACTGCGGGGCGAGATAGCCGGGTGGGGCGAGAGGACCGCGAAGCGAGAGGACCGCGGGTCGAGATTGCCGAGGGGCGAGATAGCCGAGTGGGGCGAGAGGACAGTGGGGCGAGATAGCCGGGTGGGGCGAGAGGGCAGGGTGGGACGAGAGGACGGAGGGGCGAGAGGACGGAGGGGCGAGAGGACGGAGGGACGAGAGGACGGAGGGGCGAGAGGACGGAGGGGCCAGAGGACGGAGGGGCCAGAGGACGGAGGGGCGAGAGGACGGAGGGGCGAGTGGACGGAGGGGCGAGAGGACGGAGGGGCGAGAGGACGGAGGGGCGAGAGGACGGAGGGGCGAGTGGATGGAGGGGCGAGAGGACGGAGGGGCGAGAGGACCGCGGGGCGAGAGGAGGGAGGGGCGAGCGGACGGAGGGGCGAGAGGATGGAGGGGCGAGAGGACGGAGGAGCGAGAGGACGGAGGGGCGAGAGGACGGAGGGGCGAGAGGGCGGAGGGGCGAGAGGACGGAGGGGCGAGAGGATGGAGGGGCGAGAGGACGGAGGGGCGAGAGGACGGAGAGGCGAGAGGATGGAGGGGCGAGAGGACGGAGGGGCGAGAGGACGGAGGGGCGAGAGGACGGAGGGGCGAGAGGATGGAGAGGCGAGAGGACGGAGGGGCGAGAGGACCGCGGGGCGAGAGGGCGGAGGGGCGAGAGGACGGAGGGGCGAGAGGACGGAGGGGCGAGAGGACGGAGGGGCGAGAGGACGGAGAGGCGAGAGGATGGAGGGGCGAGAGGACGGAGGGGCCAGAGGACGGAGGGGCGAAAGGACGGCGGGGCGAGAGGGCGGAGGGGCGAGAGGACGGAGGGGCGAGAGGACGGAGGGGCGAGAGGACGGAGGGGCGAGAGGACGGAGAGGCGAGAGGATGGAGGGGCGAGAGGACGGAGGGGCCAGAGGACGGAGGGGCGAGAGGACGGAGGGGCGAGAGGATGGAGGGGCGAGAGGACGGAGGGGCGAGAGGACGGAGGGGCGAAAGGACGGAGGGGCGAGAGGATGGAGGGGCGAGAGGACGGAGGGGCGAGAGGACGGAGGGGCGAGAGGATGGAGGGGCCAGAGGACGGAGGGGCGAGAGGATGGAGGGGCGAGAGGACGGAGGGGCGAGAGGACGGAGGGGCGAGAGGACGGAGAGGCGAGAGGATGGAGGGGCGAGAGGACGGAGGGGCCAGAGGACGGAGGGGCGAAAGGACGGCGGGGCGAGAGGGCGGAGGGGCGAGAGGACGGAGGGGCGAGAGGACGGAGGGGCAAGAGGACGGAGGGGGGAGAGGACGGAGGGGCGAGAGGACGGAGGGACGAGAGGATGGAGGGGCGAGAGGACGGAGGGGCGAGTCAAGGTGCCAATCACGAGGTCGTTCATCACCATTCAGAGATAAATGCCGCGGGACGGGGTCGGCGGGTCCCGTCTCCCTACGGGAACCAGCTGCCGACCCCCCGACGGTCGGCGGGGTGGGGGGGGGGGGGAGGTGGAGGGTAGTGACTGGTTGAGGAAAGTGGATGGGTGGGCGGACGCCGAACAAAGTAGGAGTCCGAGATAGATTGACGGAAGAAAAAAGGAGTGGACCGCAAGAGAACAGACGGATGAAAAGAAGGATGTAGCAATGGATCGTGTTCGACAATCAAGGTGAATTTAAGATGGCAGTAGAAAATCCGAAGAGATTGGTATCACATAATAGAAGACAAAGAGCATGAGAAAAGGCGGTAAGAGATCACGAACAAACTTGATCGTACAGAGGGCGACTGATCAGGAGAACACGATAAAAATAGAAAGCACGACAACGTGTGAATGCAAAGCTCTTGAAAACAGTTACAATACGAGAAGATAGGAGTCACGAAGAAACGATATTACACGAAAGCATGCCCGGACGGGATATGTGGGCCCAAGGATAAGAGAGGAAGTGACGTAGAAACCTACGAAAAAGGCCATAAGCAGTGGCCCCTGGCAGTGGGGAATGTACAGAACGAAGCATGATGATTTTGAAATCGGGACGTTTTCGTGCTGAAAGTGCATCGGATCAGCAACGGTTAGAACCATAATATATAGAGCCGCACTTGGCACTGGAGAGATCAAAAGCGGTGGATCAGGTAAGCATGGATTGGAATAGGGCACTAAGGGTAAGACCCATGACAATCCCGCGCCCCACGACAATCTCAATGATTAATGAAACCATTAATTTCGGCAGGATTTTCCACGTGTTATGACCACAGGCGCTCAGATCTGCTAACAACCGCCGAAATCACTAAACAACGCCTGCCTCTCGAGACGAGACCTCGGCAGTTGACCAAGTCTTTGCTGTGTGCATTTATTTGGTAGCCCAAGGTCAACCGAATACGCACATTACGCACCTGTATACCTGCCGACACTTCTCTCGCCCGGGTCGGGTGCGCGCGCATCCATTCGGCATGCCGATTATGTGCCGTTCAAAACAGCACGGGACATTTCGGGATAAGATGGCGGCTGAGTGAACAGTGACAGACCCGGCTGGTTCCATTGCCCCTAAATGCACCGGTGTGAATATTTCATTGGCATACGGCGTAGCCCTATCGGCACGCCGGGGAGAGTACTGTCACAAGTTGGGTATACCGGGTCCTGGCCCAAGCAATATCCCCCCCCCCCATCAGTAAGGCGGGGGCGGTCGCCCCGGGAATCCAGAGCTACCTGTAGTTCTACCTGTTCTCCTGAGTCGGTTGGAGTTGCATGTTGCAATAATTCTAAATCGCATCGATCCAGTTCAGTACCTGATCCAGATGCCCAACACAGCTGGGCGAATCCCGCCTTCGAGAGTGGGCTGGGATCAGTGGTGTGAGATCGGCGCACACCACAGGCAGCCAAACCCCCGACCTCCTGGCCTAGCCAGCTAGCTGCTCCTGTGGTCGGGCTGGCGTCCCTGCGGCCTCCCCCCCCCCCCCCCAAGCCGCCGCCCTCCTGCCCCTCTCGCCGGGATTACTCCCCGGGATCAGTCGCTCCGGAACCCGCGTGTTAGCCATCGGGATCTATTTATTAAAACATGTGTCAATGAAAGGCGCCGGAATCCGGCTGGCCGGGGGGAGGGGCTGATGGGGGGGGGGGGGGGGCGGCAGTGTGAGGGATGGTCTAGTGGGGTGGTGGGGTGGTGGGGTGGTGGGGTGGTGGGGGTGAGACGGGCTGTAAGGGCAAAATTCTTTCTCGGGTGTTCCTTCTCTCTCCCTCCAGCTTTCTCTCCCTCTCTCTATACTTTTCTTCTCTCTCTCTCTCTCTCAGTCTCCCTGTGTCTCAGTTGTAAATGTAACTGTACAATCTATGTTAATTCACAAAGTAACTTGCTATATATGTACAACATAAAAGGAATCATTGCCAATTATTGGTCGATCGCCACAAATACTCATCTGCAATGTTAGTTCTTGCTGTTTCAGTTGTTCATAATTAAAACTTGGTTCAATGTTAGATTCCCTAAGGGGCCGCCCCGATAGCTCAGTGGGTTAGAGCCCTCGCCTTGAGTTCTCTGGCCACCTGAGAGCCTCACGGCACGTGGATCGGTGGTTCGAGCCCCGCTGTGGTCCATGTATGTGTGCTCAGGCTAAATATGCCATGTTACCCCTGGGGACATGGCCCCACTCTCCCTTCCTTCTCCCAATGACGCGATATAGCTGACCGAAAGTGGTTAAAGGGTCCCGGATATGCAACCAACCAACCAACCAATCGATTCCCTGAACACCATGTGTGATAGAACGACAAGCATGTGATATAACTTGTACAAGCCCGTCGTTCACTTCGTCCAATATGAAGACAAACTTTACCATTGCTCACTTTCACGGAGAGGAGATACTCCCAGAAACGATAATATCTCAAACACACATGAGGTGATACGGAGTTTATTTTCTCTCAGGCTGCACGACCCGTTTAATAATGATTTTGAATGAAAAACTTTGTTCCAGCAAAAGGGAAGGAGGATTTAATTTCGCGAACCCGTTTAAAACATATTTCATATCAAGTCTACACCATAGACGCGATAGTAAGTTTGACTGGGGTCAAGAGAACTAGAGAAAAAGAGTGCGGTGCAGGGATAAAGAAAGAGATGGGATAGACAGAGTGGGATGGAGACAGAAAGCAAGAGAGCAAGATAGGAAGGACAATGGGAGAGAGAGAAAGAAGAAAATAGAGAGCACGACATTGAAACAATGAGAAAGACAGAAAGAGAAGAGAGCAAGGCAGACAAAAACGATTGCGAGAGAACAATTGCAAGACTTAAAGAGAAAAACAGAGAGAGACATAGAGCAAGACAGAAAGAAACAATTGCGAGAGAGAAAAAGGGCAAGACAAAGAGGGGAGAGAGAGAGAGAGAAGAACTAGGAAGGCGGAAGTGACGTGGGCTGGAGTGGAGCAGAGAGATTATGTCCCCAGCCAATCTGTTGTCGGTATCTCGCGCTCCGACTCCCAGACCTTAGCGTTACGGTCTCGAGTGTCGCAGCAGTCCCGCGGAAAACTACTTGCCATCCGCTCATTGGCTGACAACCGACGTCTTAAGGTCGACGAACATCGCCCCCTGACGGACACCGGAGAAGGCGCAGGAGGATCGTTTTTCGTGATGTGGCGAAGCTATCAAAACATTTGCGGAACCCACCTGTACCCACTGCCGGCCCCGGCGCCTCAACATACACTGGTCGTCGGGTCCAGGCTTGTGAGAGGAGTCCCGTGATCAAATATCACTCATCGAAAATCAAACACATATGTTTCCTCGATCTACTCGACGAGAGCAAGAATGATAGAAACCGGGAAGGGTGGGAGGTGCTTGTGAGGCGTATGGTGGTGGAGGTGGGGGGGGGGGGCGGGGGGTACTGATTGAAAACACGAGCAAGCAGTCGAGTGGGGGTGGGCGGCATGGAGAGGGGGCAGGAGGGGGTAGCGGTGGAGTGGCGGGTGAGGGACGGGGGAGGGTGGGGGTACGGGGATCAGTCGTGGCAAAGGCGTTGCTTCAAATGTTTTACCACCAATCCACGAATTGGCAGCGAAGCCAGAGCTAGACAACAAGGCAGTAGATACGACCGTTGTGAATACTGTTGTGGTGTGATAAATGTGGATTCGCACACCCCTGCAATGTACCATGAATACGTGCTATAACCCCAAACAGACAAATGACTTACAAATAAATAGTTTTTCTTTGCAATGCGATTGAGACTAGACCTGTATTTAATGGTTGTGGTATCAAAACTATTACACTAGTACAAAACAACTACAGACGGTTTGTTAACCTACCCCTCTGACCTTCAAGCTACGTCTGTTGGGGCCGAAAACGTCTACTGCCGAAAACGTCCTACCTAGCTAAGAACAAACTAACAGTTAACTTTGATCTTTCAATCCTACACAATCTGCCGATATGAAACCGCGATACACTTGATTTGTAGCTCTTAGATAGCGATGCACGAAACAACCTTGAGGTTTCGTGAGAAGCTGGAGAAGGAGGGGGTGGGGGCGGGGAGTGAGCTTCAGTATTGGGAACGGTGCGTAACAAGACACGGAAAACGCGTTAGCAGTACTTTACAGACTTGACCTCTCTGCTCGTTATGGGACTTGTCGCACCCTCCGGACCTAGATCTACCAATTAAAACAATATTTATGCAAGATTGGGAGGGTATGGTACAAATCTGGGGATATCTTTAGTCTTGGATGCTCACGTTGTGCTGGGACACTAATCGGTAAATAACTGTGCATTATGTTATAGGTGTGAAAGTCATGTTCCAGGCCTGTTTGTGCAGTCGGACAATTTCGGTTCTATACGTCCACTACACCTAGAGAAGCATATACCATGGGCGCGTCCAGAGTGGGTGGTGGGGCTTGGGGGGGTTGGGGGGGGGTAAAGGGGTACACGTGCACTCCTCTCAGACCCTGAAGTATATCTGTGCCCCTTGCCCCCCGTTTTCAAATTATGTGCCCCTTTTCTTCAGCCCCTTCCGCAATTTTCTTCAGCCCCCCCCCCCTCCCGGTCGCAAGTTTTCAGTGTGACACCCCCCCCCCCCCGGTGGTTATTTTTTGTTACCGAGCCCCCCCCCCCTTTCAAGAATTTCTGCACACGCCTCTGTATACGGCCTTGGTCTTGGCCAAAACCAAGATGATCTCCAAATTGCTAAACATGTTTCTCTTCTGTTACATTTCTGACATCCCAAAGCGGCCATTGTTATCTATACCTTTGTCCAGTTTGAGTGACATTTGAGTGACTTTGTGCCTCGTCCCATTATGGGACCTGCCATATAAGCTGGAACCAGCGCCTCGCATGTGTTTTGCTTGTTGCCTGGACCACACCTACTGCTGTCTAATTGGCCTGGGCCAACCATTCCCTATACGACGTACATAATTGCATATATAGATAGATCTACACATATTTTTTCCCTCGTTCTTACATATTTTTTCTTATCTACTAAGAGAAGGTACAGTTGGCATCAATGGCATCAGAATAATAACCTGGGCGATAATAAGGGGCAGTCAATGACGACCCGGCGCTCATTAGTCCGTGGTGACAAAGCCACGACAGTCGCTCTTGTCCGCGATGCAACAATGTTGGCTGTGTTCGGTATTTAGTGCTGGTGCTGGTTGGGCGATAATTGGACCTTCACACACATGCCCCACCACAATACTAGATAAAAACAACAAGGAAAAACATGGAATTCATTGATTTCTGAAAATACTGAAAAGGCTTTTTTTAATAGGGCATTTTTATGGATTTATTTATTTTTAGATGATGCGGTGAATTTGGAGGAAATAGTAGCCAAGTAGTGATTATATGAACCGTTTTTCATTTAAAATCTGCTTAGGCACTCTTTTTCCTAAGTAAAGCTTTTTAATTGCATAATGATTGAATTATTGCAAACAGTTTTACTTGATGATTTTTTTTTAGTTCCTTACTATATTTGTATTGATTTAATTTTTGTAATGCCTTACTATATTTGAATTGATGTATTTTTTAAATATCTTACTATGTTTGAATTGATGTAGTTTTTGTAATTCTTAGTATTATTTAAATTCGTTCTATTTTAAAGCAAACTGTGCATTTAGATATCTGGTGTATCTCGCATCAGTAGGAATATGTGGCCAACTTCTTCACTATGTCATTTAAAATGTCGCTTTCTTACCGTTCTTAAGACAACATCAATACGATCAAGTAAAACACAGGACACTAAAAAACTCAGGCAACATTTCGAGAGAAATTTAGTGGAAATATGTCAATTACACTGATCACAGTGCACTGACCTCAGTGTACTGACCCCTGTGGGCTGACCCAAGTGTACTGACCCCAGTGTACTGACCCCAGTGTACTGACCCCAGTGTACTGACCCCAGTGTACTGACCCCAGTGTACTGACCCCAGTGGGCTGACCCCAGTGTACTGACCCCAGTGTACTGACCACAGTGTACTAACCCCAGTGGGCTGACCCCAGTGTACTGACCCCAGTGTACTGACCCCAGTGTACTGACCCCAGTGTACTGACCCCAGTGTACTGACCCCAGTGTACTGACCCCAATGTACTGACCCCAGAGAATTGACCCACGTGTACTGACCCCAGTGTACTGACCCCAGTGTACTGATCCTAGTGCACTGACCACAGTGTACTGACCCTAGTGTGCTGATCCTAATGTACTGACCCCAGTGTACTGACCACAGTGTACGAACCTCAGGGTACTGACCCCAGAGAATTGACCCACGTGTACTGACCCCAGTGTACTGACCCCAGTGTACTGATCCTAGTGCACTGACCACAGTGTACTGACCCTAGTGTGCTGATCCCAATGTACTGACCCCAGTGTACTGACCCCAGTGTACGAACCTCAGGGTACTGACCCCAGAGAATTGACCCACGTGTACTGACCCCAGTGTACTGACCCCAGTGTACTGATCCTAGTGTGCTGATCCCAATGTACTGACCACAGTGTACTGATCCTAGTGCACTGACCACAGTGTACTGACCCTAGTGTGTTGATCCCAATGTATTGACCCCAGTGTACTGACCCCAGTGTACTGATCCTAGTGCACTGACCACAGTGTACTGACCCTAGTGTGTTGATCCCAATGTACTGACCACAGTGTACTGACCCTAGTGTGCTGATCCCAATGTACTGACCCCAGTGTGCTGACCCAGTGTACTGACCCAGTGTACTGACCTCAGTGTACTGACCTCAGTGTACTGACGCCAGTGTACGGACCCCAGTGTACTGACCCCAGTGCACTGACCCCCGTGTACTGACCCCAGTGTACTGACCCAGTGTACTGACCCCAGTGGGCTGACCCCAGTGTACTGACCCCAGTGTACTGACCCCAGTTTACTGACCACAGTGTACGGACCCCAGTGTACTGACCCCAGTGTTCTGACCCCAGTGTATTGACCCCAGTGACTGACCACAGTGTACTGACCCCAGTGTGCTGACCTCAGTGTACTGACCCCAGTGTACTGACCCCAGTGTACTGACCCCAGTGCACTCACCCCAGTGTACTGACCCCAGTGTACTGACCCCAGTGTACTGACCACAGTGTACGGACCCCAGTGTACTGACCCCAGTGTTCTGACCCCAGTGTACTGACCCCAGTGACTGACCACAGTGTACTGACCCCAGTGTGCTGACCTCAGTGTACTGACCCCAGTGTACTGACCCCAGTGTACTGACCCCAGTGCACTCACCCCAGTGTACTGACCCCAGTGTACTGATCCCAGTGTACTGACCCCAGTGTACTGACCCCAATTAAAGATGGCAGTTATGGTGGTATGATTCAGAGCGGACAAACTACCTAATGTTCTTGATGTATCATGTACCGGGCTGGGGCGTGGCGGTTCGGGTGTCGGTGGGGCGGGAACGGGGGGGGTGTGGTAGTGGGATAGGGACGCGTACAGTGTACTGACCCCAGTGTACTGACCCCAGTGTGCTGACCTCAGTGTACGGACCCCAGTGTACGGATCTCAGTGTACTGACCCCAGTGTACTGACCCCAGTGTACGGATCTCAGTGTACTGACCCCAGTGTACTGACCCCAGTGTACGGACCCCAGTGTACGGATCTCAGTGTACTGACCACAGTGTACTGACCCCAGTGAACTGACCCCAATGTACTGACCTCAGTATGCTGACCCCAGTGTACTGACTCCAGTGCACTGACCCCAGACTGACCCCAGTGTACTAAACCCAGTGTACTGACCTCAGTGTACTGACCCCAGTGTACTGACCCCAGTGTACGGATCTCAGTGTACTGACCACAGTGTACTGGCCTCAGTATACTGACCTCAGTGTACGGACCTCAGTATACTGACCTCAGTGTACTGACCTCAGTGTACTGACATCAGTGTACTGACCCCAGTGTACTGACTCCAGTGCACTGACCCCAGTGCACTGACCCCCGTGTACTGACCCCAGTGTACTGACCCAGTGTACTGACGCCAGTGTACGGACCCCAGTGTACTGACCCCAGTGCACTGACCCCCGTGTACTGACCCCAGTGTACTGACCCAGTGTACTGACCTCAGTGTACTGACCCCAGTGTACTGACCCAGTGTACTGACCTCAGTGTACTGACCCCAGTGTACTGACCCTAGTGTACGGACCCCAGTGTACCGACCCAGTGTACTGACCCCAGTGTACTGACCACAGTGCACTGACCCCAGTGTACGGACCCCAGTGCACTGACCCCAGTGTACTGACCACAGTGCACTGACCCCAGTGTACGGACCCCAGTGTACGGATCATAGTGATCTGACCTCAGTGGTATTGTCCTGCCTAACATCTCTCCTAGCTCGGAAGACATTCCTGTTTAGGGTGGAGACTTAACGTAGCTTAATACGTGCATTATGACACTGCCAACGGCGAGCGATAAATGGGCGGCTGTCGTGCGCCCCCCCCTCCCCCCTCCCCGCGTCCCTATCCCACTACCACCCCCACCCCCCCGTTCCCGCCCCACCGACACCCGAACCGCCACGCCCCAGCCCGGTACATGATACATCAAGAACCTAACATTAGGTAGTTTGTCCGCTCTGAATCATACCACCATAACTGCCATCTTTAATTTCACGTTGTCTAAACACCGAACACTAGGGACACGTGTGGCTAATTTTTCCGAGCAATGGTCGAGCGACTCTGAGGCCTTTATTCAGAAAGCTTTCACACTGCTGCTAATGTATCGATTTCTCCGTTGGGGAGAAAAATGTGTAGTCTCGCGGAGTTATCGCGGGATCCGGAGCCGTCGCCGCGCGACACGGCCGGTAGATGGCGCCACGGCGCTCTCCCACCCGCCAGGCATGACGTCACGGCCGGCGACCCGTGACGTCACGCCCGTTGACCTTGACCCTGTCGGCGTTGCCTGAAATCTATAAGCCGCCGCCGCTCGACTGAGCTGTATGGATAAAAACGAGCGCGTGAGCCAGGGAGCGAGCGAGCCAGAGGAACCAGGCAACGGTTGACAAACGTACGGCGAGGCGCACTCTCCCGCCGCTAGGGGGAGCGGCACCTGTTACCACGTGGCTGGCAGACTATCGCTTGGGGCTGGTTAACCAGGGCGTGAGTTGTGATAACCCGGTCTGGCTCTTTGGGGGTATAGAGGGTAGGTATGGGCTGACGTGGGCAGGGGGGGGGGGGGAGGGGGTAGGCGTATTGCAAGATATGGGGAGTAGAGAGGGTAGAAGGCGCGAGGGAGGAGAGGGTGGGCGGGGGGTGGTGGTAAGTCTTTCAATGGGCTCCAGGTGCTGGGTGATAGAAGCCAAGCACAACGCATGCTCATACCTCCACCCCCCCCCCCACCCCCACTCCTTCTACCCCCCCTATCCCTATACGCATAGGGTCAATGCGTTTTATAGGATCCCAGTAACAACAACATTGCCAAAGCGCGGCGAAATACCGCTTAGAATTACTCTGAGAGTATCTCGTCAAAAGTACCGATCCAGGCGACTTTATCTGACCGAACAATAACAACCAAGAAGTGAAGTTTTAAATGTTTTAATATTTTATTTTTTTACAGTGACGATACGTTGAGCGACGATAACAACAGAAAACGCACCACAAGTTCTATATACAAAGCTATTATTACTGAGGATTCTTCCACACCTTACGCAATGCACGATCCACAGGTATAGGGCCCACTCCATTTTACCTGGCAGTAACGTTTAACCACAACTCTTGAATGGAGCACTGCCATCGCCCCGTTTACTGTGACTCATCCACTATTGTGACGACAAACCATGATGTCACTGAAGAGTACCTAAAAATGTAACAGTGTGTCTCAAACAAGTGTAAATATTGCCTGGAACGCAGAAGCGTTTCTTCTGGAAGAACTTTGAAAATTATCAACATGACGTTACGGCGCGCTTTTCATTAGTTTTTAAATTGAAACATATTCCATAATCTTGGAGCATAACCTCAAGTACAACGGTGACACAGCAATCATTTTAACAATATGCCAAAAAATCTAGAGCCGTCACTAATACAGGAGTCATGATAAAAGTATGATGGTTATTGTTTCGGGCGCACGCGATTAAAATCTGCTTACGCCTATATTCGACTTTGCTGGGAACCAGGCAGTCAGTCAGTCCGACACAGCTTACATGTTCAATTGCGTTGGGGCGGGAACCAGCCTAACGTTTATCCCAACCGTTGTAATAAATCGCTGTATGGCAAGCCACAGTGGAATTTAATAGAATACTTGCATATATGTACAAATATTTGCACAAAGGTCCAATGAATTACACATCTGTGTAATACAATTTTCCATATGTTCAAATGAATTATACATACGTACAAATAATTTGGACAAATGTGGAAATACTGGGAATAATATTAAATTCCACTTTGGCTTGCCATATCCCTGCCACTTGAGAAGCTTTGGGACCAACGTTCGAATGGAATGATCCAGCACATCTAATTGAAGCTCAGCATAGTGTGCCCCGTAAATATGTATTGACCAATCAACACACTTTAATATTATAAACATAAAACAAAAGATGTGCCGTCATCACCAGCAACAATGCGGCGTTACCATGGCGATAATGTCAACATTGAAATCCACAAAATTAACGATGAAGCGAAACGTGGATTTAAATGGATCTTTGTCTCCCTGTTTTCAGAGGCTATAACGATATCAGTTCTTGGGTAGAATACAACAAGGAATATTTATGAAGAGATAGGCCTACATATATTTGTCGCATATATCAGAGCTGGCTGTCATCCTGCCATCGAAAGAGACATATTATTCTTTAACTGATGGTAAGCACCCACTCTCGTGGTTGGTTCTCTGGCTTGTATCAAGATGATCGTTCGTGGTCGTGAGTTGAAATCAAGCAGACAGATTTTCACAAATACGCGGCCGACAACACTACTGTGAGGATGTGAATCTATTTCCATATATGGATCACTGCTACAAATCACACGTGATCAACTGACAGCGCCACCCCGTGGCCAGTCCGACCACTATCGTAGGGACTCTTTCACCAGAGGGCGCTGCGCTCTTCATTAAGTCAATGTCATTATCATCCTCAAAGTGTTATATTATTTATGTCTGTGACTTCCACCCAATGATTCCTGCTACTGCCATTGTGCATGTAAGACCATTCCACCACAATACATTAGTGGTCAGCTGGATCTGGCGGCCAGTGTTCTGTGGCGATGAATCCGGATGATTGGCCAGGTTATAGGTCACTGGACGCTCTGGGGTATGGGTCCGGAGGCCGCCATCTTTTTCAGACCACTAGCTGTGTGTGTGTTGAACCTAGCACCTGGCCAATTGTGAACTACGCAACTGTGTCACAGTCGTCAGCTATAGACGTCACAGCTGTTGACGTCACAGCTGTTGACGTCACAGCTGTGGACGTCAAAACTGTGGACGTCAAAGCTGTCTCTGCCGCTGTCACCGGTCCAGACGGGTTCACATAGTTGCCAGCGCTGGGCCAGGCAGTCCATTAGTTCCCTAGTCCATGGGGTGGTGGACTGTTGCCGGTGCTGGGCCAGGCAGTCCATTAGTTCCCTAGTCCATGGGGTGGTGGACTGTTGCCGGTGCTGGGCCAGGCAGTCCATTAGTTCCCTAGTCCATGGGGTGGTGGACTGTTGCCGGTGCTGGGCCAGGCAGTCCATTAGTTCCCTAGTCCATGGGGTGGTGGACTGTTGCCGGTGCTGGGCCAGGCAGTCCATTAGTTCCCTAGTCCATGGGGTGGTGGACTGTTGCCGGTGCTGGGCCAGGCAGTCCATTAGTTCCCTAGTCCATGGGGTGGTGGACTGTTGCCGGTGCTGGGCCAGGCAGTTCATTAGTTCCCTAGTCCATGGGGTGGTGGACTGTTGCCGGTGCTGGGCCAGGCAGGCAGTCCATTAGTTCCCTAGTCCATGGGGTGGTGGACTGTTGCCGGTGCTGGACCAGGCAGTCCATTAGTTCCCTAGTCCATGGGGTGGTGGACTGTTGCCGGTGCTGGGCCAGGCAGTCCATTAGTTCCCTAGTCCATGGGGTGGTGGACTGTTGCCGGTGCTGGGCCAGGCAGTTCATTAGTTCCCTAGTCCATGGGGTGGTGGACTGTTGCCGGTGCTGGGCCAGGCAGGCAGTCCATTAGTTCCCTAGTCCATGGGGTGGTGGACTGTTGCCGGTGCTGGGCCAGGCAGTTCATTAGTTCCCTAGTCCATGGGGTGGTGGACTGTTGCCGGTGCTGGGCCAGGCAGGCAGTCCATTAGTTCCCTAGTCCATGGGGTGGTGGACTGTTGCCGGTGCTGGGCCAGGCAGTCCATTAGTTCCCTAGTCCATGGGGTGGTGGACTGTTGCCGGTGCTGGGCCAGGCAGTCCATTAGTTCCCTAGTCCATGGGGTGGTGGACTGTTGCCGGTGCTGGGCCAGGCAGTCCATTAGTTCCCTAATCCATGGGGTGGTGGACTGTTGCCGGTGCTGGGCCAGGCAGTTCATTAGTTCCCTAGTCCATGGGGTGGTGGACTGTTGCCGGTGCTGGGCCAGGCAGGCAGTCCATTAGTTCCCTAGTCCATGGGGTGGTGGACTGTTGCCGGTGCTGGGCCAGGCAGTTCATTAGTTCCCTAGTCCATGGGGTGGTGGACTGTTGCCGGTGCTGGGCCAGGCAGTCCATTAGTTCCCTAGTCCATGGGGTGGTGGACTGTTGCCGGTGCTGGGCCAGGCAGTTCATTAGTTCCCTAGTCCATGGGGTGGTGGACTGTTGCCGGTGCTGGGCCAAGCAGTCCATTAGTTCCTTAGTCCATGCGGTGAAGGTCTGTGCCTTCACTCAGATGTCAGTTATGGTCCCATCCAAAGCTATGCGTCCAGGCAGCTTTCAATTATACATCTGATCGGCTATGCATCCACCCAGCTGTCAGCTATGCATTCACAAAGCTATCAGCTATGCATCCGCCTCCTAGTTGTCATCTATGCATCCAACTCCCAGCTGTCAGCTATGCATCTATCCTGATGTCAGCTATGCATTCACCAAGCTATCAGCTATGCAGCAGCCTCCTAGCTGTCAGCTATGCATCTGCCACCCAACCGTCAGCCAAGCATGCATCCAGCACCCAGCCGTCAGCTATGCATCCACCACCTAGCTATCAGCTACGCATCCACCTCCTAGCTATCAGCTATGCATCCACTTCCTAGCTATCAGCTATGCATCCAGCACCACCCAGCTGTCAGCTATGCATCCAGTCGGCGATGCTGCCCTCGCCGTCCAGCGCCGAGGCTCCCGTCTGGAATTCGGAGGCCGAGGCGACGGAGGCGGCCGAGCTGACGTCCGACATGCCGCTGGGGGAGGTGCGCCCCGAGCGCGAGGAACCCCCGCCACCCCCCTCCAGCAGGTCGCCCCCCTCCTGGCCCTGGGGGTCCTCCCCCCGGCCGACCCCTCCTTGGACTCAGGGTCCTGCTTCAGCACGTTGCGGCGGTACTTGGCCCGGGCGTTCTGGAACCACACCTGGGGGACGAGACGGTTAGGATTATACCCATCATAATATCATAATCATAATGATATGAGATAAGAATAAAAATAATAATTATATTATTATAGTGTAAAATAATAATAATAATGTAATAGTATACAAATAGTATTACT
Organism: Arenicola marina; assembly: GCA_964019135.1. Classification (NCBI taxonomy): domain Eukaryota; kingdom Metazoa; phylum Annelida; class Polychaeta; family Arenicolidae; genus Arenicola; species Arenicola marina. Next base: position 30,878,237 of record OZ025264.1, on the reverse strand, counting down.
TTGCTAAGATAATTAATATGATGACACAAATGACAAGAAATATTAATAAATAATACATTTTATCGTTCGGATAATAACGAATCAAATATTGGATATTGCATGATATTTAATAACATGGATAAGAAGATATGAACATGATTTATGATACTAGGTAAGTTACTTGAGAAACATTTATTATTTGTATGCTTTCGGATTCTTTTGCGATACCAATAATGCTTCATCGTCGATACTATTATATTTATATTTCCGATAAATCCTGGGGAGGACCGTACGTTAGAAGTTGATACGACTCACATTAATCAAAAAACCCTTGTGGTGTCACAACTGTTGTGAAACACATGTGACGTCAGCCCTGTTGTTAAACACGTGTGACGTCACAACTGTTGTGAAGCACGTGTGACGTCACAACTGTTGTGAAGCACGTGTGACGTCACAACTGTTGTGAAGCACGTGTGACGTCACAACTGTTGTGAAGCACGTGTGGCGTCACGAATGTCATCAAACTCACGTGACGTCACACATTTTATGAAACCCTTGTGTCCCTCATCATGACTTACCTGGAGTACCCGCTTGTTGAGTCCCGTTTTCTGAGCCAGCTGTTTGAGATCCTTGGCGTCCGGATTGTGGTTCAGAGAGAAGTAAGACTTCATGATCCGGAGCTGGTGGTGCTTGAACGATGTGCGCATGCGTTTCTGGCGCGGTGCATGGATTTCCTGTCCTAGATGCCCGATGTCGATATCTTGTCCTAAACCTGAGGCGAAAAGACGGTGTAAAAATTTATATAAAGCTCAAGCTTTCAGAGTCAGAGATCTGGTAACAATTAGTCTTTCAAAGCAAGGAACATAGAGCATAGAACGAGGCTTGGTGAGTAGTGAAGTAAACAGACCCCCCCCCCTCCCCCACCGCCTAAAAAAAGAATATATACAATAAAAAAACATGGACAAAAAAAAGGCAAAAAACATTGACACAGGTCTTTGTGCAGAAGGTTACGATGTAAAATCCCAGATCTGTGAAAGGCTCGGGCTCTTGGATTAAATATCTCTCATCTATTGAAACATTTCGCTTAACGTCGAGGGTGATGACCTGGCGTCCAGGGGCCTGAAGGTCACGACCCATGCCATATGTCACGTAACTCTTTACCTGGAGCACCGCGTGTTGTGGCTGTATTAATCGATATGTTAGCCCAATGCGCCCACCCACATCTCTGAACATCAGGCAGACAATCAAAGATATCAATGTTGATCGCTGTATTGTCTTGTTCAAGTGTTCTTGCATTGGTGGGACAATTTAGCTGTTTTCGGTTTGAGTCGGCCTTGGCGGTCCCCAACCACATTCAGACACCCCCTGGACCGACCGCTAGGGGGAGCCACGTCCTGGAGCCAGGCACGGTGCCCGCTGCCCCTCGGAAGGCCACCAGCTATGCGCAGAACGCATTACCCATTTAATTCCCCAATCTCCCTCCTATCTAGATTTATAGAGCATACGACTCGTACATGATACGCATCAGCTGGCTTCATATAGAATAGATCTATGAAGAAGTATAGGTGGACAATGATGTTGTCATTTTCGCATTCTCTTATCGAGGCCGGGATATCTATTTAACAGACGATTCGGCGACAATCAACCATTTTCTGAATAAAAAGAACGATCATCCCAGACCAGGCGCAATTACTCCCCCCCCCCCCCACCCCCCACACACACACATCCACCTTAACCCCCCCCCCCACACCTCCACCTTACTCCCCCCTCTTTATACCACCCCTACGCATCCACCAGCCCACGCTTCCACTCCCCCCCTCCTCCACCTTCCTCTGCCTTCGACTTTACCATACCAACAGGTGGTTATTGTTCGTGTGTGTTGGGGGGTACGATATGTTAGCGGCTTAATCCATTTGGTGGCAGTAAAAGGAAATGAAAGATATCTATTCTAGGGCCGATCATCGCAATATGCTATACCAGATCGAAAATGGGATAAGATAAGATAAAGTATTATTAGCGTCGGTATGTGAAAATCAACAATAAACATTAGCACAGCTACTATCGACCGACAGGGTTAAAATGACATGACCTGATGAGATATATGAACATATGATAATGAAAATATAACAACCATCGTTTCATCTCTTTAAGCCTTATCTATTAACTATGTTGCATTTGGTCACCTGGTATCCAGTTGAATACCTGGTAATGTTACTCCTAGTGCCGCTGCCATTTCTGTTCCAGAAGCCGAAAACGATCTATGTTAATTAACCAAATTCGTTTGATGATGAATGATGTGAGAAACGTTCTCGAGGTTGAGGTACCAATCTTGGTCAAGGATGTTGGAATTAAGCTCAGTGCGCTAAGAGCTTCTAGAAATTCCGAATTTGCCATGTTTTTTTGGACTCATTAAACTCCGGGTGCGGCGTAGCAACTAATTCTATTTTCATAAACTTTCACATATGGCTTTGTTTAGTTTTAGCGCATTCAGAAATTCAGAAGCTGTGTTTTTTTTCAGTTTTAACTTGACTTAGAAACTGTGGGTTTTTTTTCCTCCGACTGAACTGGTTTCTTTTACTGTCATCATGGGCTTACCAACGATTTTTTTTTCTCGTTTTTATTTTATCGTACCTGTGCCGACAAAACGTTTCTTCCGGCATTCCTGAAACGCCAATCCTATCGCAATTGTCCAAACCGGTTGGCTCGGGCCACCAAACGACTGCTAACAGTGACCGGGCCACGTGGTAATTAACGATTCACTGCTGTTAACCACATTACGACCGGGGCGATAAAGGGTAGAGGGGGGTAGAAGGGGTAGGGGGGGGAGTAGCTAAGGGGGGGGGGAGGGGAGGCTGCGCGGGGCATGCGAAGAGAGAAGGCGGAGGGTGGAGGGGTCGAACTTTGACAGAGGTAAATGGGAAGGGGGGAGGGGTAGGGGAAGGGGTAGTTGGGAGGGGAGTAATGTTAAAAGAAGGTGGAGAGAGCTGACTGTGTTGCGGGTAGTGGAGGGGGGGGGGGTGGGTGCGATGGGGGCAAGAAGCCAGAAGAGGTTGGCCGGGAGGGGGAGGGGCGGTATGGGCGGGATATGGTGCCGGACCTTGGAATGGGGAGGAAAATTGACGAGAGGGGGGGGGGGGAGGAAGTGGAGAGGGAGGAGAGATGGAGGGCAGAGGGAGACCCAGGGTCAAGCATTACGGCGGCGTTTAGCCAGTTTTGACTCCACATCATATGGTTAATCCCAGACTTTGTTTGAGGACGGTGTTCAATTTACACCGGTGGGATTCGCTAGGAGTCCTTTCGGTTTATGAAACAGCCCTTGGCACAGACGGACCCCCAACCTTTTTTTTACGCCAGGCGAGCCCGCTACCTCGCGGCCACGGCGATCGAAATGCCTCTGTTACAGCTGTTACACCTCTATCATACCTCTGTTACGCCTTTGTTACGTCCCTGGTACGCCTCACCCCCTCCCCCCCCCCCCCCCCCCTTCTCCCTACTGTCGTCTCTGGGCGTCCCTCGGGCAGACCTCCCAGACCCCGCCCCCCTCCACCCCCCTCTCCCCAGGCACCCCTCACATACACCCCGGCACTCCTGTACGCTGGAGGGTCGCCACTTTCATCTCGGCCGGGGGTACGCCAGGGGGTCCGCTGAGGTACCTGGGGGGGGGTGGAGCCCCCCCTGTCTGCCCCCACAAAGAGCCGTACGCCGAGTGAACACTCCCGGGACCCACAGGTAACGCGCTCACAAACGACAATCTCCACGAGAGGGCGCCCGCTAGGAGGCGCTGCGTGCGCGGTTATGTGAGTCTATCATTAATGTAAAGCTTTCGGCGGGGCGGGGATGTACTTCAAGTGGCTGAAGGGGGGGGGGCAGTCTATTGAGGGTGTAAATGGTTGGGGAGGAAAGAGGGGGAGGGGGGAGGGGAAGGGGGCGAGGGCTATATATATATAGGAGGCGGCAGACGATACCAGTACAACTGAGAGTATCTGGCGTATAGAAACTACAGCGCTTTTGTCACGGCGGTACTCAAGTGGAGGGGGAGGGGGGGATGGAGGGTGGGAGGGGGCAAGGGGCGGGGATTGTGGGGTGCTGGGGGGGGGGGGGGGTGTCTATTGGATTGATGTGCAGCCTCGGGCGGTTTCTCTACCCCCTTACCTCACCACCCATACCGCCTCCCCACCCCCTTCCTTCCCGCTTATCTTTACTTTACCCTTTTATCCTTCCCTCGATATTGTCCCTCCCTCCTTGCCACACACCTCCCTCCCAGCACCCCAACACCCTCCCCCTCCTCCCCCCGCCCAGCACCCCGCCCCCCTCCCCTTCCTCCCCCACCCCGCACCCTCCCAGCACCCCGCCTTTGCTCTCGCGTCTGCTTCCACACTTCACATATTACTTCGTAATCGTGTAAACGTCAAAATGAAAACTGTAATTCAATTGGCGATCAAAATGCCAACCCCCTCCTCCCTCCCAGCTCCCCCCCAGGCACTGATCACTGCCCCCTCCCGCTCCCTCCCGCTCCCCCAGGCCCTGATCACTGATCACCTCCCGCTCCCTCTCATCCGCCCCCTCCCCCTTCCCCCTCCCCCCCCCTTCACCCAGGCAGCCTCCAATGGGGGACAGCTTCCAAGCAATGCGAATATTTAAGTCAGTATTAATGCTCTATATTCGAAAAGTGTTTAAGTCTAGAAGTGACCAAGTCGGTCCAACTCCTTTCAATCCATCAATATGTTCAGTCGATGACTCCTGAACCTATACATATGGAATTTAACCTACAGTTTAACGTTAATGTACAATAAATGGGACATCAATGTAAGTTGAAGCATCAATTGGTATCCTCAATAATAAATAAAATAAATGTGCTCTAAAAGAACATA